>JAFEMH010002822.1:0-310160 GCA_022495995.1 Adenophora triphylla var. japonica | reverse complement strand
AAGGACAATTCCTCTTGACCCTTTCCGGCCACCTCGGGCCATTAGGGCTCCATCGCCCTCGGCTCCTCGAACGAGTTGGGCTCCATCACACTGTTCCTCGATTTCGGCAATACACGCGGTTTATGCTCGACTTCACATAATCAGTTTGAGCTATGTGGCTATGTTACGAAGCCTCTACACCCACTTTGAATGCGATCATGGAGTTGCTAAAAGAAAATCCGGATGCCACAAGTTTTCCGTTGTCGTCTACCGGACTTAGTGAATTCACCCGTCGGTTTCACCCGATCTGCGGGTACATGTGTTTCCCTCTGGCGATAAGAGTCTTGTTGCGAGTTCCGATGCTTTCGAATGTTCCCGTTGATCCCCATGTGGCAATATTGATAGAGCAAGTGAAACAAATGCGGGAGAAGCTTGATCTTATGATAAGTACTAGCACTCCTTTGACCCAAGATGTCGAACCGGCAAAGAAATGATTACGTCGCGCAAAATTCAAGTGCCCGAAGTGAGAGAATCCGATAGGACAACTTTGCCCCGAGCACACTTGTCTAATGCCGGTTCCAAGCTTGAGAAAGGCCCGAAGACACAATCGGCTAGTATCACCCCTTTCACTCAAAACAACCGGCGCATGTTGAATCCTCCCAAACGAGCCCAATACCCCTCGAGGTCCTCTCGGGTTCACTTCCTTCCATCAATATGCTCGGTCGACAAAGTTCGTCCCGTGACTTTTCCGACCCGTTTCTTTGGACAACTTGTGCTCGCCCGGTGCTCCATGGCCTCAAACTCCTCCACTCCCACCGAGTATCATGGGCACGTAGCGATGCTTTGCCTCGTGCTGCGGTAATGGAATCGAAGTTAACGAGAAAGATGGAAAGCTCAAGCGTCTTGGCGAGTCCAACAACAAAGAGTAGCTAGACTAGGGGCTACCCATCCTTTAATATTAAAACAGTCTTTTAGTCAACCTTCGTAGGTTCTAGTACTTTCTTCGTTCAATCAAGTCCTCCTTGGACATTGTAGTTAATCTTAAGTTTTCTATGAAAGAGTCTTTTTCTTTTCTCGCTAGACTTGAGACATTATTTGCACACCTACATTACATTTAATGAAATGGTTTTATTTTAAATGATCACTCGCATCGCTCAACAAATAATCTCTGGAAATGATTAAGATTTTAATTAATTGGTGCGAGAAAGTCAACTAATGCCCTCCCTATACACTTTCCTCACCTCACAAAGGCCTCCATCAAGCCATACACTTTCCAAAACATATCCCCATCATCACCTTGATCAAGTCAACGAAGGCGGCAACATCAAGGGACAACAAAAGGTCACTCAGCATCGGGAGATCGACCCCATATCGAAAAAAACAGGGGCTTGCCTCCGCCCCCCATGCATCAAGAAAGTTCAAGTAGAAGCTTGCCTTCGTCCTCAGGTGCTCAAAAAAAAAAACAAAAGCTTCAAAAAAAAAAAACAAAAGCTTCAAAAAAAAAAAAAAACAAAAGCTTCAAAAAAAAAAAACAAAAGCTTCAAAAAAAAAAAAAAAACAAAAGCTTCAAAAAAAAAAAACAACAGCTTCAAAAAAAAAAAAAGCTTCAAAAAAAAAAAACAAAAGCTTCAAAAAAAAAAAAACAAAAGCTTCAAAAAAAAAAATGAGGCCAAGGACCTAGCACCGCCGATCAGAAGGTTTGACATATGGGCAAAATTAAAGCCCGAAGAACGGAAGGTGTCGACAACAAGGGAGCAGTTAAAGCAACGGCAAAAACATATCATAAGCCCTTAAGCTGCATCCAAAATCTTTCTCCCCCGATGAAGGACGACGATCAAGAAGCAACGGAATCGCTCAAAATGACTTGTCAAGGAATCACCTCAAGGCCCGCACCTTATCATCCAAACTTCCTATCCGAGCCTTTTCACCAAAAGTACCACAAATGTTCATACCCCTTTTCTAAAGCCAAACACGGTTCGGACCCGAACTACGGCGACTGAGCTCCTCACAATGAGGGGAACGTAGGCAACCAGAAATGGTCCGGTCATAAACACATTCAAATCCCAGAAAATCCGGCCTCACCAATAGCCTCTCCTATACACGATCCCTCTTCACCATTCGCCAACTTCGACTCTTCGTATCAGTTGACTTTCTCCTCATGATTAATCAAAATGTTTGTTCATATCGAGATTAGGGGTTGAATAACCCGAACATTAATAAAGGGTTTTAAGCAATCTTGTGATCATTTTGAATAAAACATATTTTCAGATGTCTCGACAAGTCTTCTTTTTCTACATTATAGGAAAAATAGAGCTAAACACTAATTTTACGTCGGCGGGGGCTTCCATACACTTTTACAAACCTTTCTAAACTTATGCTCTCTCAAAAGAGTCAAACCCAAAGCGAGTTCTTTTGTGCCTTCGTCAAATGAGGCCATCAAATAATACAAATCGGGGATTCATCCCCACTTTTCGAAAAAAAAAAAATATATGCCCCTGCAGGTATACATTCCTAAAATTGTCTTGCTTTTACATTTTCTTCCGGTTGACTAATTGAATAAAGAAAATAATAAAGTAAATATGGAAGGATGGGTTGCCTCTTTTGCTACATGATAATTCAAGAACGTTGGTTCTTCACTCTGCTACAAGATGGGTTGGGTCTGCATTCGGTATCGGTCTACGAGTGCCTACCAGGTTGAAGCCTCTCTAATTGTGTCGGATTCACAGTCATGAGACCGAGGCTTTGCCAAGTTACTTCTTCCAAATCAAGACTTCGCAAATACATCTCTTCGACCAAGGCTCCACCAAGCAAGATGAGATTTGATCGCCATGTTGGTCATGGGCTAGTCAAGTGCGGTTCTTTGATGTCCAAGGACGAGGACGGAATTTTAACCAAGACCAGAAATTCATCATATTTCTATGGCTAATATTGGAACACGAGTCCATAAAACTCCTTGTGCCAATCGAATGAGGTTTCGATGTTCATCCTTGGAAGATGTCGGGAATTTTGGTTTGACGATTGCCCTCAACCCGATGGAACTTTCACGGTAGAAGAGGAAAAGGATCCCCATCCCTATCTTGGCCGGACAGGACTACCACCACCTTCCTCACACTCTTCTCAACTTGCGAATCGGCCATCCTTTCGGCCTCGGTCGATATACATTCACGATTCGATGCAGGACGGTCGTTTGGAGAAACAAATTGACTTGAGTCCGATTTGGGCCGGTATGGTATGCCTCAAGCGGTCGGGGTCGGCTCGGTATGTCACGACGGTTTGGTATGCCTCGGCGGTTCGGTACGGATCGGTCGGGAGCTTCTCGGTTACATCGGTTTGAAATGCCTTGACAATGACCCGGTTCAAGATATCCAATCCCGGCACCGCACAAGCCTCACGAGATCCCTTCATGACCATCTCAGCGGGACGGCAAACCCCAAATACGGACTCTCTTGGACCCATGCGGTCTAACGTGACCGATCGGTTCACGGCTCCTCGGCGGGGCAAAATCGGTACGGAATGTCTTCTCATGGTTGGGGTTACCTCGGAATACCACGAAAATTGGAATCCCACCTCGGTTTGGAACCAATCTATCGGGGCCTCCGCGGCAACGGTTTGGAATGCTTCCACGGTTGGTCTAGGGCAACGGTCGAAGCCCTTCCTCGAGAATGACGCTAGCTCGGCCGCTCCTCACACGGCTTTCACAAATCCATTCCTCACTCGAGGCTTCGATGGGTTGCCAAGCCTCCATCCCGGTTTCATCGAGAATCACCGGGACCGCGGTACCCCTGGTCATGCACCTTCGGCTATGCAATTCAACAAATCGGGGACGGCGGCCCGCACTTAAGCCTACTTATGGGCCTCACTCAGGAAATCCGAGTTACCCGGCTACATCAAGGCGCCTTTGCCCTCTTTGCCGGTTGAAAATCAACAACAAGCCGTGAGGTTCTATCCACTTTGCCCGGGGTCCTACTCGAAGCTCCCGGGGTGATTCGGGCCAGGACGGGATTTCACCTATGTCCCCGGATCGGCCGTTCCCTCCACTGTGCGCCGGTGGTAGCTCCTCTCTCTAGCTCGATCGGTTGGTTTGAATGCCATGGTTCCACCACAAGACCCTCATTTGGCTTGGTTCGTGGAACGACACAAGGAAATGAAAGCACGAGATTCTTGAATTATTTATTAAGAAGTCTGCTTTCCGACCAACGAACCCGGACTCCTTTGTTCCCCACAAATTCGTGATGCCTAATTTGGATCTCTTTGATGGCCTTGCATGCCCGAAAACCCATACTGGACACGTATACCTTGGCAATGAAGGTCAAAAGGGGCGCCAATCAGCGGTTGGTGACTATTTCGATCTCTCTTTGAAGTCCGAGTGCTCTAAAATGGTTCTTCCGCTTAAAATCCGAGGCCGGGGCTACATGGGACCAGATTACTAGCTAACTTGGAGTGGGAAGCAAATAGATTTGACTGGAGACAACAATGCGGCGTCAGACGAGAACATCGGGGACTTTTACAAGCAAGATGGCAACTCCTCCTTTTGAAGAGGAACAACTAGACATCTTTCGGTCACGCCGAAACCACATCGAGGGCCTCACTTAGCAATTTCCCCTATCCGGATCTACGGGCAATGATCAATTCCGGGGCTAAATTTGAGAGGGCTTACAATCGGCGGCGAGTTGTCGCACACCTTTACGGATACCGGGTTTCTTCCACCTCCAACACGACTCTGAAAAAGGGCGGTGTGAGAACTGATCGAAAAGGGGACCCCAAGGACCCAATACGATCAACAATCCATTCCCTAAAAAAGTAGGGTGAATATAATTGAAGCCACGAACAAGCCAAGTGCCACTATGGCTAACAGTTCCCATATGGAAGACACTCTTCGAAGAGAGGATTCTAGTTTCATAGTCGGTATCAAAGATGGGTTTCTCCCTTCATGACAACTTCACCTTGAAGGCTCTCACGTTGATCGATTGGCTCGGTACTTCATCGGTATGTCGGTCAAACCTTTAAGCTGGACCTCTGTAGTGACGCTTTGTCAAACACAGGGCTTCATCAAATCATTCGAGAGAAAGATTCCGTGGTTTTCGCCATGTCTTTTCCATGGAATGGGGCTTTATCAAGTCACACCTATCTTCAGAAGAAAGGCCTAGTCACCTCAACAACTATCTTGGAGTTTCAGCCTTAGAACTTGGCATATGGCAACTCCCTGCATCATCAAAAGTTGAGAATTGGGAATCTCCTCATATCAGCATTTCGTCAAATCACAACAAACCCAAGCGAAAGAGGGTTCATTCATGTCAACATGCTTTGATTCTAGAGCACATCGGCGTCGGCTTCAAATGTCCAGGGCGAAAAGAAATTTCAATCGAGACCGGGGTTCAAATCCAACTTCATCCCAAGATCAAAATTGACCTCATCAATAACATGCAATTCCGTCCGCGACCAAAGGATATCACCCCACCAGCTCAAAGTTTGTCCCAAGCAGTCAACAACACATACATCCCCTCTCATCACCATGCATCCCCACAAAAATCTCCCCAGGGCTCATGTAGCATGCACAAAACTTGAATCAATAGGAAAAATCCTAAGTGATTGAAAATCATAAATCGTAATTTCCTGCCCAGCTTAGGCCAAGTGCATCTTCGAAAGCAAATAAACGCATCATCTCATAATCATTTTTGGTTCTATGCATGCATCCGCCATCATGAATGCCATATATGCATCTTCCTCTTCACTAACAAATGCAGGAATTCAAACGTAATCCCCCTTTTCGGCAAGGATGATCTTCACCAAAGACGACCTCAAATGGATGAAAACAGTCCCCAACATCCACAAACATATGAAGACCGCCAAGCTCTCCAATACAATTCGGTCAGGGACGCCAAGTTCTCCAATACAATTCGGTCAGAGACGCCAAGTTCTCCAATACAATCCGGTCGAGAGACGCCAAGCTCGGTCAAGGACGCCAACCTCTCCAATACAATTCGGTCAAGGACGCCAAGTCCTCCAATACAAATCAGGTCAAGGACGCCAAGTTCTCAAAACGCAAATCGGTCAAGGACGCCAAGTCCTCCAATACAAATCAGGTCAAGGACGCCAAGTCAAATCGGTCAGGGACGCCAAGCTCTCCAATACAGTACGGTCGGAGACGCCAAGTTCTCAAAATGCAAATCGGTCAAAGATACCAAGGTCTCAAATACGGTACGGTCGGAGACGCCAAGTTCTCCAATACAAATCGGTCGGGGACGCCAAGTTCTCAAATACAAATCGGTCGGGGACGCCAAGTTCTCAAATCTGATGCGATTAGAGACACCAAGTTCTCAAAAGCAAGAAGTCCCAATGTGAAGACAAGCCCAAAAACCTCTACAAGTTTGACGATCACCGGCAAGATGCGGACTCAACCAAACTCCTCCTTCGGGTCAAAATGCCTCCAAAGACGGCAAATCGTCGGCGAAACCGTCACGAACGGCAACCTAACAACTCTTCATCAACATCGAGTAGTAGCCTCGGCTACGAGGTAAAGCCTGACACGGAGGTATGAAAGCATATCTTAATCAACTACTTTTCTAAAAGAACATTATCATCAAATCTTAGGGCGACTTCCCAAAAAAATAGTCAAATCTCAAATACTGTCAAACCATCAAAGACCATCCCCAGCTATTTTCGAACTACGACCGGCTTGATTCCCTCTTAAGAATACGTAGGTAGCCTATCATTAGGTCCAGCCACTCGACCAGCACGGTCATCCTTTCCTTCGGCAGCAGACGTAAAACCGATCCCTTCAAATGAAGTCCACTAGAGGACCATCTATCCTAAAACGCCATCATCAAGGTTCGAGGCACCTAAAATGCCATCATCGAGGTTCGAGGCACCTGAGACGCCATCACCGAGGTTCAAGGCACCTAAGACGCCATCATCAAGGTTCGAGGCACCTAAAACGCTATCACACACAACACGAGGAAAGCGATAAATCGCAATCATCCCTTAGGGTGACTTCCCATCATCGAGGTTCGAGGCACCTAAGACGCCATCGAGTTCGAGGCACCTAAGACGCCATCATAGTCGAGGCACCGAGACGCCATAGGGTTCGACTTCCCAAAAATAGACGCCATAGGGTGACTTACCAAAATAGTCAAATCTTAGGGCGACTTCCCAAAAATAGTCAAACCATAGGGCGACTTCCCAAAAATAGTAGTCAAAATAGTCCGTAGGGCGACTTCCCAAAAATAGTCAAGTAACAGGGTGACTTCCCAAAAATAGTCAAACCATAGGGCGACTTCCCAAAAATAGTCAGACCTTAGGGTGACTTCCCAAAAACAGTCAGATCATAGGGCGACTTCTCCAAAACAGTCAAAACCTTAGGGTGACTTCCCAAAAAACAGTCAGATCATAGGGCGACTTCCCAAAAATAGTCAGACCATAGGGTGACTTCCCAAAAATAGTCAAATCTTAGGATGACTTTCCTAAAACAGTAGGGTCGACAACTAAAGATAGTCGAAAGACCCGAACTACGGCCGGCTTGATTCCTCTTAAGGATACATAGGTAGCCTATCATTAGGTTCGGCCCACCGAGACCAAAATGGTCATTCATATCCCCAGCAGAGCGGATATACAACCCTAGCCATCAGACCAAAGAGGGTCATTTCTTATCCCCAGCAGAGTTTCTTTCAGCAATCGACTGTAGAACTCGCTCGCCAGTCACTCCAGGGTCGACAACTAAAGATAGTCGAAAGACCCGAACTACGGCTGGCTTGATTCCTCTTAAGGATACGTAGGTAGCCTATTAAATAGGTTCAGCCACTCGATCACTTGATCATCCTGCCAAAATATGGAGCCTTACTCTTATCGACGACCCCGCTTCCTTCGAAAGCGCCGTCGCCGAGGGGCTACTGTAAGTGCTCCAATTTGAGCTTGTTAGCATTTTCGTTAGAAAATTAACGAAAGTTATAACATTACTAACATTCCTAACATTCCTAACTTTTCTAACAAAGTAAGGGTAAAATGGGCATTGCCATTTAAAGTTAAACCAAGAAAAGAATCTCAAAAAGCAAAAGAAATAAGAAAAATCCGAATTGGGCAAGTTGAAAAACATAAACTGCTGGATTTTTGAATTTTATTCTTCCTGTCCAAAGCCTGAAGCTGTAATTAATGAACAGTGCACGCTGTCAATCATATCCGCGCGGACATGTTTGTCAATTTCAGAGGGCTATAAATTGAACCCTCCTCTCTCAGTTTACACAACACATTTTGATCACAGCAACGAAGTTCTGGCGAAATATAGAGAGAAAACAGTGGGAATCTCTAGATTGCCACCATTTTCTCTTGAATCTTTCCCAATCTCACTCCAAACACAAATCCAAACACCAAACCTTGATACTCCTCAATCCAAACACCAAATCTTGATACTCCTCAAGTCAAATTCCAAGCCTAGGAAGATAGGGTGTCACCATTGGTAAAGCCCTCCTTCTCAAAACCCTAAAATTCTCTTTTGATTTCTTGATCATCTTGTTCTTCTTATTTTGACTTATTTTTATGTCTAGTTTAACTTGAGTTTTGACCTAAGATGGTCATCTTGAAGTTCATCTTCATGAATGACCATCTCAAGTGGTCCACATTTTAGATCTTTAGTCAATTCTTTCTCTTTGGTTTCATCTTTACAAAACCCCCTTTTCCTTTGCAAAGGACATGTTTAAACCCCATAAATTCCCCAAGGATGACTTGAATATGATAACCACTTAATAAAAAGTAGTGGTATCAAGTCTAGGGATGAAAATGGGGTGAACATAGATGCAAATCCCCCAAAAATCACATTTTCCCTCAAGAACATCTTGCTGTCCAGTAGCATTGTTCTGAGACCTCAGTCCATTTTCCTATTTTTTGGACCCAGTAAAACTTGGAATTGGATGTTGACTACAAAACACTTTTTGTAGCCAACATCCAGATCTTTCCAGACATAATTTTATTTTATTTTTTTGAGTAAGTAAAACTCCTTTTTTCAATTTTTCTTTTAGAGGCCAGTTCATCAGCTTCTGGAAATCCAGATTTCACATCTGAGATTTCTAGAAGGTTTTGACCCCTCAAAATACTTCTAAAATGGAAAGTTCCTTTTCAGAAACCCTATTTAGGGTGTTTTAAGAAACTTTCATTCTCGGACTTTCCCCAGATTCTGAGGTTTTGAAGCCTTTAAGTCCATTTCAAAGTCAAGGGTCAACTGCCTTCTTTCATTCTGGCAGAATTGCTTTTCAAATCCAAAAATCTTTTGAGTGCCAAGACTCGACCCAAAAATCATACCAAAAATCTTGGGGATTGTTCAAAGTCTTATAAAGAGTTCCCTATTTTTGTTTTTCTCAGTTTCAACTCGTTTTGGTCAAATCACACACACACACACACACACACACAACAAAGGATTTCAAATGTTTGGAAGACTCGTTTTACGAGGCGCGTCGGGTGCACACTAACGTCCTTCCCGACGCGTAACATGACCTCCGAACCTAAATCTCTGATCTCGGGTATTTTTCAAAGTTTTGGCCCTTAAAACAAAAATGGCGTGGCGACTCCGTTTTGATTTTCACAAAAAAAATCGGGTACATCACAGTCTCGACAAAGCCTTAAAAGTAAATCACAAATCACTAACGATTACAACATTTCTTGATGAGTTCAAGCACGGTCTACTCTCAAGTTCACAACATGCTAATAGACAGCTTAACACATTTAACAAATAATGTGTCTGCAATGCAATGAATGGATACCTAGGAGGTCATTCCGCGCCATCTGCGCTTGTCCCCTCTCCATTCTTCCCTTTCTTCCATCGTCCCCGACGAGTCTTCTTTCGCTCCACGTGAGCCAGCTCTGCATCTCTCAGTCCGAGATTAGGGGTCCTCCCCGTAGAGTCAAACA
Source organism: Adenophora triphylla var. japonica (assembly GCA_022495995.1). Classification (NCBI taxonomy): domain Eukaryota; kingdom Viridiplantae; phylum Streptophyta; class Magnoliopsida; order Asterales; family Campanulaceae; genus Adenophora; species Adenophora triphylla. The sequence goes on along the minus strand of JAFEMH010002822.1, from coordinate 300,287 downwards.
ACCCAGTAGCTCGCAGGGCTTCATTCGCCCGTGCTTCGGCTCGGATCTCCTCCCTGTGAGTTTTCAAAAGAGGACCTCTCTCCGTCAGTCGGTCAACTCTGGTCTCATAGTCAAACAAAGTGTCTCCCGTAACATCCTGAGGGTCAGACCAGGCTTCGGCACTCCTAAGGCAATAGCTACGACGGCAATCGGGCCCCAGAATTGCTTCACGCCTGCTCCCCAAAACCACTTGGGACTACCCAACGCGCTGCTCGTACCAATCCAGGTACTCGGTGGTCAATACAACACTCTCCCAACGCCGAAGGAGCACCACAGGAGGGAAAGCGGAATACTTCCATACCCTCAGAAAATACAAAAGAGCACCTGGAGCTGCCATACAAAGAGGAGCCACCTCCGCAGTGGCAAGGTCATCCCAGCCCAACAAAGGCTCCTGCCTCATCCCGAACTGTCGGGAAACAAGCGACGGAATGTAGAAGGAGGACCAAGACAAACCTGGAACTCTGACAACATAGGACCCTTCCTGAAAGGCCCTCCTAGTCTCGATTCCCCAATGCGGAACCCACCAGCGGATCTGATGCGTACCAAGCTGTGCCATCCATCTCTCCCAGGCGGACTGATCCATATCCAATATAAGAGGTCGCCGAGCAAACGACCACGGGCTAAACGACGTCGGAGCCTCGGGCATAGCCTGAAGTCTCTCTCGCAGCCACAAAGTGAGCAAAGCGGGGCTTCCCCCTCTCATGAACCTATCTCCAGTCGCCAGACGATCAATGCCGTGAAGGGTCTCCCCCAGCACCAATGGCACAATATCCTCTCCGGCTCTGCAGTGCCCAACCACATCCAGCAAAGCGCCATCGCAAACCCCAAGGGAGCTGACCATGAAAAGCGTCGCTATCACGCACAAGGCAAATGCATCCCACGAGACGTCACTCTCGTCATCACTCATAAACCGCTCCGGCAGCGCAGAAATGTCAATGTGACCCGAATCAAAGGTCATACCCTGCACTTCTTCCAACGAAGCTCGAAGAAAGCATGCAAGCTTCACGCTCACGGCAGCACCACCAATCAAAGGAAGCGAGATGGCCTCCACCTCCGGTCCTTCGATCAAAGCCCGAAAATTCTCAAAAGTGGGCGTCACTTCATTGTAGGAGAAGCTATACACATGCCTCCTAACGTCCCAGAACCTCGCGGCAGCCCGCAACAATTCCCAATCAGAAACCAACTCCTTCAGGGACCAAACCGAGCAGAGTCGAAACCTCACCTCGAAAGCCCGCCTCTGATGCCTCATATGGTGTCGCATCCACATTTTCAGCCGCTCAAGGAAGTATGCTTGCCTCTCCTTCGAAAGCCTCGGAAAAACTCACGGAACATACGAAGAATCCATGGCAAAAATGGAGGTTCCTAGAGAAAATGGAGAAGAAAGCTCGAAATGACTGCAAATTGGAAGTGGGGGAAGTTCAGACATCCTGGAAAAGCTTATCCTCTCCCCAAAAGCAAAGGAGATCCGTACGGACCTTTTTGTATGCCTAAGGGGTCCGTACGGACCTTCTTGCAACATGGTCCCACATTTTTAGCAAACAGTACAATAGCCACTGTTCCCAGCAAGACCTTGCTCCAAACTGTCCAAATTCCGGCCAAAGCCATTTCCGGCAAGCATACACTACCCACAAACGCACTCCCAGCTCACGTGACATGCACAAATAATAAACTAGCAACAATTCCTAGGACAATCCCCGGGAATCACAAAATGCGACATTACATCTTAAAATAAAATACTTTGCTGTGCAAATACAAGTGTTTTATTACAGGTACCAAAATGTCTGTTGCTAAACAAAAAAAAATGGAAAGAGGGAAAGCAAATGAGCCCTACTCCGACTCGTCATCATCGACCTCAGCGAACGCGAAGTCAGGCAGCTCGGCAAACTCGCCAGTCATGCCCTCGTCGTCCAAATACTGGACCCCCTCCTCAGGCAAGTACTCGAAGTAGTCCGCAGGATCGAGCCCGATAAAAGGATCGAAGGAAGGCTCCGACGAACCCGCTTCCTGAGAATCCTGCGCCGGCAAGAACTGGTGAAAAATTGGCTGCCGCCGGACCCCCGAAGACGTCCCAGCATCCATGCTATGCCGCCCCCGCACGGGTCCCGCCTGCTGCGGCTCTGGCTCAGCTCTCGACGGAGGAACATCCACAGAATGCCTCGAAGGCATCGGCTCGTACGCCGGCACACGTCGCGAGGACTGGCAAGACAGCTTCCCCGCCATCTTCTTCACAAAAGACCGCATCGCCACATAACGGCGGGTCAACGTGTCAAAGGATCTCCCCGAGACCTGCACAAGCAAACAACCAAAGAAATGCTCAGCAAAAGAGATACAGTTATACTCGACAAAAGAGAAAAATACAAAAAAGATGCCAAGATGGAAAAGAGTAAACACACTCACCGGCGCATCCGGGTCAACCCGATAGGCAGCAGGAGCCTGCTCAGGGACGGGTACCGACACCCTCTGCCTCAATGAGTCCCCATGGACATAAGTAAAGTCCGGCCCCGGCACCGGAACATCTGGGGGACGTGGTGGAACATCCCGCCTCTCTCTCGCCAACACCTGCGGCGTCCTCAGCTTCCTTCTGACGAAGGTCCTGTACTCCTCGCCAAACAAAATGAACTCCTCGGCACTCACGTCGTCCCGGTACCTGTCGTACTCTATCACATCCATGTCACGGGGATTTATCATCCCAAAAGGCAAATCCCTCGGAGCCATAGGGGGCACACTCGAGCCATTCTGCCAGAAGACCCTCTCCCCCAAATACATGACATCACAAGTCAAGCCCCGCAGCAACTTCCTCTGTGCCGTCACCACGGGACCACCCTCAAGCTCGTCGTCGCCATACCGAGCCCAAGGATACAGCTCAAACTCCGCCGAGCTATCCTTCTCCAGGAACTCCGGCACATCCCGATAGGCGATGGTGAGCTTCCCCCTATTCGTCCTCCTCCTCCTCAAATGACGAGCCCAACCCAGCATAGCAGGATAGGCCTCCATGGCCTCAGCATCTCGATCCCACGGAAAGCACCGGAAGATCTCATAAAACCACACCTGCAACAAAAGCAGATAAATCTCAGGGCAAAAGAAAGCGGAGAAATGACAAACTGCTAAATCAAAAACAGCAATAAACTCATACCTCCAAAGCAAAATCAAAGCAACCCAAAGAACTGGCCACGCCTCGGCTAAACCGGTCCAAAGAAAAATAGAGCTCGGCCAGGCCCGCATCGCCCCAGGCTATCTCACCAACCCTCTCCAGATCCACCAAACTCTCCAGCAGAGGAAAAGGAGCAGAGGTAGCATGATTCGAGAATAAAGCCTCGCCCCAGGCTATCTCACGCCTCTCACAATCAAAACACGAGGCCATCACACCTCTCACAATCAAAGCACAAGGCAATCACGCCTCCCAAAAAACACAGTCAGAGGACACAACACGTCCCCACGCATGACACCAACCACGAGTCACAGGGCATAACATACCCTCATCACTATCTCCAGCCCGGAAGGCTTTAAATCACTCAGTCCGGGAGACTGCATAAATCAGCAAAATCACTATCTCCAGCCCGGAAGGCTTTAAATCACTCAGTCTGGGAGACTTCATAAATCAGCCAAATCATCTATCCGCAGCCCGGAAGGCTTTAAATCACTCGGTCCGGAAGACCGCATAAATGTCCCAAAACATTTTCACAACTAGGTAGACCCCTTCAAACAGTCACAACTAGGTAGAACCCTTCAAACAGTCATAATTAGGCACAAATGCCTCCACACTCACAATTTCACGACGGCGAACTACGATCAGGCTTGATTCCCGCCAGGGATACGTAGGAATTCTATCACAGGGTCCAGCCAATTGACCTATACGGTCACCCAGGATGCCACCACGTCCTCACAACCGACCTATACGGTCACCCAGGACGCTACCACGTCCTCACAACCGACCTATACGGTCACCCAGGACGCCACCACGTCCTCACAATCGACCTAAGCGGTCACTCACAGGACACCGACACGTCCACTTCCCCACACACCCGAACTACGATTAGGCTTGATTCCCGCCAGGGATACGTAGGAATCCTATCACAAGGTCCAGCCAACTGACCTAAACGGTCACACCTCAGGACACCACCACGTCCTCATGAGATCCAGATCAGGACCCTTATCTTATCGACAACCCCACTTCCTCCGTAAGTGACATCGTTGAGGGGCTTCTGTAAGTATCCCAATCTGGATCACCCTCTTTCGAGCCCCCGGGAAACACCGCAGACTCACTCAGACGCAGTCTCGAACACCCAGAACCCTAAAAAAACCCTCCAAACCCTTCAAAAACCCTCAAAGGCCCAAAAAAACACCAACCAAACCAAGGGGGCTTTTCTGGGACAAAAAAACACAAAAGAACTTTTTGGAAATTATGCAGAAATTGGAAAAGCATGGAAGGTCCGTACGGACCTCTTTGCATGCTAAAAGGTCCGTACGGACCTCTTTGCTACCAACTCTCATATTACTAAATCCCTCTAAAGTCCACGAGATTCCCCTAAATCTGGGAAAACCAAAACTTTATATTACCTAGAAGGTCCGTACGGACCTTCTTGCAGATTTTCTCACACTATAAATAGAGGGCTCCCCCTCCCTCATTTCACACACCATCCTCTTCTACTCTCTCCCTAAGCCTTATGGCTCCCCCTCTAAGTCCTTGCGAGGCAATCCCGGCCCCTTTCGGTTCCTTTCGAGGCCTTCCGAGCTCCCTTGTGGTGCTCCGAAGCCCTTTCGAGCGCTCCCAAGGTCGTGCTGCCCCGAGGCACTCTCGAGGTACTCTGAGGCCCCTCGTGGTACTCCGAGGCCTTGCCTGGTCTTTTTTGAGGCATCCCGGCTCTTTCCGAGTCAACCCGGCAACTCGGACGCACGCCGGAACTCTGCCCGAACGCAACCGACGATCCCGACGCACGCCGAACCTCTGCCTGAATCCAACCAACAATCCCTGCGATCCTAACGCATGCCGAAACTCTGCCCGAGTGCACACTTGACAATCCCGAGGCACGCCGAAGCTCTGTCCGCAGACAACCGGCACATCCCGAAGTAATCCCGGTCCATCCCGGAACACTATTCCATCCTCAAACACTATTTCCCAGTGGAAGACAGACACGAACCAACATTGGTAAGGCTTCCTTCCTACACTATTTCAATACATTTCAATAAGCAGTGTACAATGTAGACATCCGACACAGCATGCATTTTTAAAAGCACACACACACACAACATTTAAAGAAAGAAGGGGTATCGAAAGACTCGTTTTTACGAGGCTACTCGGGTGAGCTCTAATATTCTAATATTCTCTTCCCGAGGAGTAACCTGACCTCCGAACTCAAAAATCTCATCACACAAAAACAGTTTATTTTTAAACTGATGCCTTTTCTCAATGTTTTGGGCTTAATCAAAATGGCGTGGCGACTCTGCAAGCAAAAACACAGCGAGACACTTCCAATGCGAACGCAAACGCAGACGGAAAACGCGAACGCAATTCAAAAATGCCAGATGTCGGGGCGCGATCGCGCTGCCTCTCGAATCTGGGCAATTTCAGTAGGTCAACTTCACCTTGTTTGAGCAGCTTCCTATTTCTCAGTCCCTGCACATTTAAACAAATGTGAGATCCACATCCGGTATCTAATACCCATGAACTAGAAACAAAAAGGAAAATATCTATCATATAGATACCTGAAGTAGTAGCAATCGCATTGCCCTTCTTCGCCTTTAGGCCTTCCTTGTAAGCCTTGCAGTTGCGCTTCCAATGTCCAACTTCTTGGAAATGGTATCAAACCGCATCCTTTTGAGATTCCTTGGGAGCCTCTTTAGCTTCGGCAACTTTTTCCTTAGGCTTAGCAACACTTGCCTTACCTTTGCCATTATTCTTGAACCCTTTACCTTTGTTAACCATTAACACAGTATCGGTTTTAGGATTCTTGATATTCATCTCTGCGGTCTTAAGCATCGCATGCAATTCCGAGAGATTCTTATCCATGCCAGTCATGTGATAGTGCATAATAAAATGACTATAACTTTCAGGCAATGAATTCAATATCGTATCCGTAGCGAGTTGCAAACTCATCGGATTTCCAAGCCTATTGAGACGCTCAATGTAACCCTTCATCTTAAGGACATGAGCTCCCACCGATTGCCCCTCTTGCATCTTGCATGCATTTAGGGCCTTAACCACATCATACCTCTCATTTCTTGCTTGCACTTGGAACATTTCCTTTAAGCACTCATCAAGATCAAATGCTGCATCTATGTGCTCAAGGTCCTTCTGAAGAGCCTTAGACATAGTGGCTTTCATAAGGCATGCGACATCCATAGAATCATCATTATGTTTCTTATGTGCATCCCTATCAGTCCTAGGAGCATTTGGAGCAGGTTGAGGTGGTATGGGTTCATTGAGAACGTACAGTTTCTTCTCTTGCTTCAGAACAATTCTGAGGCTTCTGATCCAATCATAATAGTTTGTACCGTTCTCCTCAAGCTTGTCCTTCTCAAGGACAGATCGCAGTGACATGGGTTGATTATTATGTGTAGCCATTCTCCAATAAAATATGCAAACAATATAAACATATATCAATATCAACACATTTATTATCTAAGAGCAAATAATGTATTTCATAAATACTCCCACTAAATTATACACCTTCAAATACAAGCATGCATCATATAATTATAGTAGGCTAAGATCCATATTTCACTTAATTCCAGTTTAACTGAGCTAATACCCAAAATTAAGCTATTTAGGTAGAAACATCAATCATATCACTATATGACTCTTAGATCTTTTATGAGATTTCAATAGATATCATATATCAAAAGCATGTTTTTAAATCTCATCTATGCCTTGGGTCAAATCTTATTTGAAAGCACCAATTAAATCAAAACCTTTTTCAAACATATAAGACATGGAACGATGCACTTGACTATGGCCAAAACTACATCAACCATAATCTTATCTTGATCACAAACTAAGATATAATGATGCACTCAACTATGGCTGAAATTACACCAAAATACCCTAAATATCACAAGTGTTCTAATCAAGGAATGACATAAGACTTAAATATTTAGAAGGTTTTCAACCATGTAACAAACATCGCATGGTTGTAACATAGATCTCATGTGAACATAATCATGAACATAGGGCTTCACAAAATATATCATACAAATAATTTGATTCAATTTTGAGAAATTACAAATCTAATTTAATCATATTACAAGATTAATAACCTATGTGATAAACTAATCTAATTAATTTATCATTAATCATGAATCATGGTATATCACATATACTTGTTTTTCATAAAAACAAAACACATAGGATCAAGATCTATTTCATATAACATGGTAGCAAATAATCAAATTAGATCTAGCATGCAATTTCAATCCTAATCATGGCAAGACAGGGCTTTGATACAACTGTTGGATTTTGGGGTTACAAACGCAGCGGAAGATTTAAATTTTAACATCAAAACCCTAGCCCTATGATCCGTCTAGCATGAAGAGATTAGAAAGTCATGAAATAGAATTACAAACCTCGAATACGATGTAGTTTAACAAAACAGATCTTCAAAATCCAAGCCTTGAATTTTGACAATGAATCGGATCTTCAAACTTCTCCTTGATCTTCAACGTGATGAATTGATCCAAGCCTTAGGTGATAACGTAACCACCCTCTAATGGTAATCCACACGTGAACGAATCCAAGAACACCTTCTTGTAGGATTGCTAGATGACCCTCTAGATTATTGAATCAATATTCAATAATCAAAGCCTAAATTATGGAATAATTTTGGGAAGCCTTTTGATTCAAAATCAAAATCAATCTCTAAGGTTTCATAAACTTTAGAACAATGATGTAGGATAGGATTTTTGGCTGCAAGGACTTGTATTTATATCATATATAAACCCCTAGTCAAAAAAGGTTAGAAGTCCTTTAGTATCCTTTTCCAATCCGTCTAAGGAATACGCGGTTTGACCAGAATTCGCCGGAGGCACGACTCGTGCTCCCGGTCACGAGTCGTGCCATGACTCGTGATAGGCAATCACGAACTACCCCAAGCCAAAATCAAGTCGTGTCACAAGGCGTGACAATGGATGCACTCGTGCGGAGATTTGTCACGAGTCGTGACCATAGTCACGAGTCGTGCTCCACCTCAAAAGTCAACCAAGTCAACGATTTCCTTGAAATGACAAAACCCAGTCATTTAAACTGCACTGGTGTAAGTACCCAAATCTGGCTCATGCCTTCCGGTTAAATTTCCCGACAATTTCGATAAGTTTCCCGGTAATTCCCCGGACCTTCCTAGTGTTCCGGAAATATTCCGGAACAGTTCCAAATTAATTAAAGGCTGAAGAGGAGCCTTCCTAATTAAGAAACACGTTTTTCTTAATTAGGAAGAAGTTTCTAGAATTTGCCACCTTGCATGGTTCTAGAAATGCTGAGTCACAATGGATAATGCCGCACGGCTGCATTAGCTTGAGGTCCCTAGCCGCACGGCCTCATTGGCGATTTCCAGACTGCCTATAAATAGAGCCCTCCTCTACCCATTTTCACAAGCCACAAGAGGCATCAATTACTCATATTACGAAGAAATACTCCCAAGAAGCTGCTGGAAGTCCAAGAAGGTGAAGAAGAAGGCCAAGAAGCTACCTCCCTCCTCCTTGAAGATTCAAGATCAACCTCTCCTCCTAGCTCCATCCAAAGAAGAAGGAAGCCATTGGTAACCTCGCACGCCCTAACCTCGCATCCTAATTGCTTTATAAATTGCTCATTGCATTGCCTTTATATTGCTTGGGACTTGGTAGATTAAAGATCATATCTTTATACTCCCCCTTCCCCTTTTGCATGCATTAGACATCATTTGTCATAAAAATGTAGTCTTTCCCCATAAACGTGCATCCTTTGCACCTAAAACCCCCATTTTCCAATAAAAATGTCATCTTTATGCATTCTTTGCATATAAAAATCAAATCTTTTCAAATCAAAATGCATCCTTTGCATTCAAAATCCCTTTTCCAAGCATCATTTGCTTTAAAGATCATGTCTTTACCATAAACTAGCATCATATGCTTTTTCAAAATGCAATCTTTATGCATCGTTTGCATAATGAATTCCAATTTCTTCATGAAAATGCATCATTTGCATAAAAATCATATATTTATGCATCATTTGCAATAAAGATCATTTCTTTGAATCAAATGCATCATTTGCAACCCAAAAATGTCATCTTTTCATTAAAAATGTCATTTTTACATACATTCCCCCATGCCCCCATTAGTAACCTCGGAACGGACCGATGTAAAAGATCCTATCTTTACATCGTTCCTTCCATAAAGGTTTCATAATCTCTTTAGAAAAGGGACACCTTTGAACCCTATATCTCCGATTATCACTTAAGATGAGTATGAAGCATCTATATGAGCTCGACCATCTTAAAGTGTAGGATTGATGGGCTAAGGACCCTCCTTTTCTAAAGAACCTCATCTTTGACTACAAAGAGAGTCATTCTCTCGATCACGCAAGTCCCAAGGTCCAAAAAAATGCGATGATCACAAGTCCAAGATGAGGGCGGGATCATAATCCCGAATACATAAAATCCAAGAAATCCCGAGCGACAACCAACAAATGGTTTGTACGTCCGGAAGACGACTTGGGACATTCCCTCCTTATTTTCAAACACATGCACACAAGAAAGCACACAAGCAAGCACGATTAATGGGATCTTGGAAGACTTGCTCCGGCAAGGCACCTTGGGTGAACGACGATCTGTTCTTCCCAAGGGGTAACTTAACCTCCGAACCCATAAAACCTTTTTTTCAAAGTTTTGAGGTAATCAAAATGGCGTGGCGACTCCGTTTTTCAAATTAAACCGGATGTCTTCAAACTAGCGTGAATCCAACAAACACAAAATTTTGGGCACACATTCACAGTTTGGCGACTCCGCTGGGGACTGTCCCAAAGGAGAAAAACTTTATTTTCAAAACAAAAAAAATCGATACTTGGTATATAGGTGGAAACCACTTAACCTTCCTGTACACTCCCTGATGTGGGAGTTGGGATAACCGGTGGTTTAACAATCCCACGTACCGGTATCACTTTTCGAAAAAAAAAATAGAAAGCTTTTCCCTTTGAGCGGGTTAGACTCCCGTCGCTGATTTCATTAATCTTGCTTGCTTTCTTTACCTTGCATTGCATCATTTGCATTTTGGAATCTGTGCATACTGTGAATGGGAAACAACCCGAAAAAATAGCAAAGGAGTGGAACCTGGAAAATTGATCCATGCAGTCGTACGGCTCAATCCTCATTGGATCCTGACCGGGCGACCTCAGTGGCAATTCCACCAGGAAAAATCATGGTTAACTCGGCGATCCTAGCGACTTGGGGCTACTCGGCTTCATGACGGCGGGGCTCCCAGAAAATTTACGTGCTTACGTGTTGCATTCTCCCCGTCCCGAAAATCATTCCTTTAAAACACATTTCTGAAAATCTCTGTTTTAACTCAAAAAGGAACATTTTTAGGAGACCGCACACTACGCGCACCTGATATATCCTGTACACTTTGCACGCACGTCCTTCAAACCCGAGGGTGGTTCCAGCTGCAGTCACGGACAGCCTTACGATGCTCCAGGGCGCGCACGGAATCATCCCAACCTCCCCATGGCAGCCAGTGTCGACCAATGCACAGTCCGTGTCACACGTTTCAAAAAACCTTGACTTTTGGTTGGTTTTTGGTCTAGTCCATGTCATATAGCCCAGTTGGATACCCTCGTAAAGGTCAAGCCTTAGTTCATAACGGAAGCCAAGATTTTCGCTCAAGTGGAACTCTGCCAAAATTTCGACAAGGAAAAATTGGTAGGATCTTGACTCCGACATTGACTTTGACCTTGACCCGCACGGAATGCGTAAGAGTCGAGATCGAGTCTTTGCCAACAAATCAAAAGATCTTTCGCTCAAGCGAAGCTCTGCCAAAATTCCGACAAGGAAAAATTGGCAAGATCTTGACCCGGCATTGACTTCGATTCTAACTCACGCCCGGCGTATGCAACGAAGTTCAATGTGACACTGTGTCATCCGGCTTTTGCCGCCCGACCCATGCCTATTATCTTCTCGGACATTACCGAAAGTCAAAATGTCATTCGCTCAAGCGAAATTCTGCCAAAATTCCGTCAAGGCAGAAAGACGAGACTTTCCCGGTATTGCCTTGACCATAATCCGCATCGCTCGTGCGTTGAAAGTTCCTATGACCCGTTAGGAGCGTTCTTTACTCTCGGTCGGTGGGATCCGCGTGCCCTATAGGACCCTCGCTCGGGGCTGTCCACCCTGGGAGGTCGAAATACAGGTGGAATACGAGGGGCTTATAGACGTAGTGACGAAACCCACTGATCCAGGATCTAGAGTAGTTGCGAAAAAGAAGGGCAGAACCCCTTTTCCAACCAAATAGAAATTAAATAAAAGACATTGTTTTAAGTAAACTTGAACAATTAATGTAATCATAATTGCATTTTCCTATCTCTGATATCCCTAATCGAGACCTCCTCGGTCCGATTTCCGATTCCCTATCCCGACCTTTCATGGTCAAATCCCTAATCGAGACCTCCTCGGTCCGATTTTCGATTTTCCATCTCGACCCTTTCGCGGTCAAATCCCTAATCGCGACCTCCTCGGTTCGATCTCCAATTTTTTGTCTCGACCTTTCGCTGTCAAATCTCTAATCGCGACCTCCTCGGTCCGATCTCCGATTTTCCATCTCGACCTTTCGCGGTCAAATCTCTAATCGTGACCTCCTTGGTCCGATCTCCGATTTTTTTTCTCGACCTTTCGCGGTCAAATCTCTAATCGCGACCTCCTCGGTCCGATCTCCGATTTTTTTTCTCGACCTTTCGCGGTCAAATCTCTAATCGCGACCTCCTCGGTCCGATCTCCGATTTTTTTTTCTCGACCTTTCGCGGTCAAATCTCTAATCGCGACCTCCTCGGTCCGATCTCTGATTTTCCATTTCGACCTTTCACGGTCAAATCTCTAATCGCGACCTCCTCGGTCCGATCTCCGATTTTCCATTTCGACCTTTCGCGGTCAAATCCCTAATCGCGACCTCCTCGGTCCGATCTCCAATTTTCCATTTTCGACCTTGTGTGGTCAAATCCCTAATCGCGACCTCCTCGGTCCGATCTCTGATTTTCCTATCTCGACCTTTCATGGTCAAATTCCTAATCAAGATCTCCTCGGTCTGATCTCCGATTTTCCATCTCGACCTTTCATGGTCAAATCTCTAATCGCGACCTCCTCGGTCCAATTCCCGATTTTCGATCTCTACCTTCCAAGGTCCAATCTTTTTCGATCAGTTAGGATTAGGAGAAAATGTGTTCTGAGGAAAACTTAAACAAATAAGTGCATGTTACTTGAGCCTTCAGCCTAAACACTTACCTCCAAGCCTAAACACTTACTCCCGAGTCTAAACCTTGTCTACCCCTAAGTCTAAACCTCTCCTATCCCTTTCCCGCAGCGAGAAAGAAGTGGGTGAGAACACCGGGTCAGCGACATGTTAGCGCAGAATTCTCAGACAGTTCGCCAGAATCCTCAGCTTTGTCAGTCCAGAGAGTCAGAATGGCCGATTTGACAGAGAACAACAGTGGTTTGGGTAACCAGATGACTAGGGAAGAAAAGCTAGCCTTAGCCTTGGAAAACAGTCGTAAGGTCCATGATGAACAGAAAGCCATGCTCATTGATCCGCTCCGTCGTCATGGGGTTCAGATAGTGGTTGAGTCCAATGGTTCCCTGGTTATGGTAGAAGATGAGACTCCAGAAGCGGTTATGGTAGAAGATGAGACTCCAGAAGCAGCCATCTCAGCTCCCCCAGTCTATAACCAATGCCCTCCTCTATCCACATATGATCCCTTACCAAGGACTACCCCTTGTCAGTCCTTTCCAACATCCCAAGCCATCAGGGCTCCAACGCCCTCGCCTCCTCAGATAAGACCCAGCTTTGAATCCTCCCAAACATATCCCAATATCCCTCGAAGTCCTCCCAGGTTCACTTCCTTCCAGCAATATGCTCAGTCAACAAAGTTCGTCCCCGTGACTTTTCCGACCCATTTCTTTGGACAACTTGTGCTTGCTCCAGCTGCCCCGTGGCCTCAAATCCCTCCACTTCCACCAGTATCATGGGCACGTAACGGATCACTGCCTCAGTCTGCGATAGGGGATTCAGAAGCTAGCAGAAAAATGGAAAGCTCAAGCGTCCTGGCAGTCCAACCAGCAAAGAGTAGCTAGACTAGGGTCTACCTATCCTTAAAAAAAAAAAAATAGTCTCTCAGTCAACCTTCGTAGGTTCTAGTACTTTTCTTTTTCAATCAAGTCCTCTACGGACATTGTATTTAATCTTCAATTTTCTATAAAAGAGTCTTCTTCTTTTCTTACTAGACTTAAGACATTATTTGCACACCTACATTACATTTGATGAAATGGTTTTATTTCATATGATCACTTGCATTGCTCAACAAATAATCTCTCGAAATAATTCACGTTCCGATTAATCAGTGTGAGAAAGTCAACTAATGCCTTCCCCATACACTTTCTTTACCTCACAAAAGGCCTCCATCAAGCCATACACTTCCCAAACCATGTCCTCACCATCACCTTGACCAAGTCAATGACGGCGGCAACATCAAGGGACAACAAAAGGCCACTCAGCTTCGAAAGATTGACCCCGTGTCGACAACGACCTAGGAGCCTGCCTTAGACCTCAAGGATATCAAGAAAGTTCAAGCAGAGGCTTGCCTTGGCCCTCAGGTGCTTCATAAAATAAAAAAAATGTAGTGCAAAAAGAGTAATGCCCAGCTAGACTGAAAATCCCTAAAAAGGGGAGTCTAGGCAAAAAACAGGATTGCACATAAAAAAAGAAAGAAAAAAAAAATCTCAGTGCAAAAAGAGTAATGCCCAGCTAAATTTGAAAATCCCCAAAAAAAAAAAAAAAAAAAAAAAAAGGGCAGTCTAGGCAAAAAACAGGGTTGCACATAAAAAAATAATAAAAAAAAAAAATGAGGCCAAGGACCCAGCACCGCCAATCAAAAGACGGACATGCAAAATCAAAGCTCAGAGAATGAAAGTTGTCGATAACAATGGGGCGGTCGAAGCAAAGCCAAAAAAAATTCATAAGCCTGTAGGCACTTGTAAATTCTTCTTCCCCAATGAAAGAGGAAGCAATCAGAAGCAGCCGTCCAAGAATGACTTGGTCAAGGAATCATCTCGAGGCCCACGCCTCATCATCCAGTCTTCTCATCCAAACCTTTTCACTAAAGGAACCACAAATCCCATTTCTCAAAGCCAAACACAGTCCGGCCAAAGCCGAACTACGGCGACCTGAGCTCCTCACAATGAGGGGAACGTAGGCAACCAGCAATGGTCCGGTCATAAACACATTCAAATTCCCGAAAACCCGGTCTCATCAAATGACCTCTCCCTTAGACACAGTCAGATTCCAGAAAACCCGGTCTCATTAATGACCTCCCTATACACAAACCTTTCTTTCACACCAGCCAACCTTGATCCGCGACATTGGTTGACTTTCTCCTCATGATTAATAAGAATGTTTTTCTTCATATCGAGATTAGTGGTTGAATAACCCGAACATTAATAAAGGGTTTTAAGCAATCTTGTGATCATTGTAAATAAAACAAGTTTTCAGATGTCTTGACAAGTCTTCCTTTTCTACATCTTAGGAAAAATAGTGCTAAACACTGATTTTCTGTCAGCAGGGGCTTCCATACACTTTTACAAACCTTTCTACGCTTATACTCTCTCAAAAGAGTCAAACCCAAAGCGAGTTTTTGTGCCTACGTCGAATAAGGCCATCAAAATAACACAAAATCGGGATCTATTCCCACCTTTCGAAAAATATGCCCCTGCATGTATAAATGGATCTATTCCTACCTTTCGAAAAATATGCCCCTGCATGTATAAATTCTTCTCTTCGTCCACATCTCCTTAAGGTTGACTGAGCGACTAAAGGAAATAAGAAAGTAAGTACGAAAGGATAGGTCTTCCCTCTTCTGCTACAATTCGCATTAGGGCTGCCTTGAAACTCTTCAAGTCTGGGGCTTTGCCAAGACATTTCTTTAGACTGGGGCTTCTTTAGTCATTTTTGGGGTTCGCATCGGGTTCTTCACTAGGTCCCTAGATGGATTCAGTCTTGGTCAGATCAACCTCAGGATCACTTCCGCAGTACCAATCAGATCGGGATTTTTGCTAGGTCATCAGATTGGGGCTTCATTAAGTCACTTCTTCAAAACCTAAGACTTCGCCTGCTCAGTTCATCCAACCGGGGCTTTGCCAGTGAAAGGATCTTTCATGGGGCTTTGCAGAAAGTTCTTCCTCAGACCGGGGCTCCGATAAGTCGCATCCATCCCTAGAAGAGAGGTTTGGTCACTTCAACATCTGCTTTAGTCTTTGGTTGTAAAAGCCTATCATCATCAGCTTCAAATGCCAGAATATGAGAAAGGAACATTCATCGAGACCCGAGTTTTAAACCCAGTCTCAGCCCAAGAGGGAATCCTAGTCCACGTTGACAACATCTCAGCAACAACAGCAGTTCAGTCCGCACCCAAGGATACGACCCCACCTGTTTGAAACCCGTCTTAAACAATTCCCAAACACATTCCATATGTACATCCAGACCCAGTCTCTACCATATTTCCAAGAAAAAATCACCCCTAGGCTCAAGTAACGTGCCAATTGCTAATAATACATTTTCTCCCAAAAGCGCCTTCGTTACTTTCGTTATAACGAGATAACACCAGGCGACAGTTTCCTAATTGTCAAAAATCCAACTTAAGATACCTCTATCACGAATAGTGAAGTATGCTTAAGTTCTTCTAGCTTTAGCTCCCTCTATCTCTGTCAAAAAGAGATAGCGCCGTAAGCTTTAGTCTCCGTTATTTCCGTCATAAAGAAATAACGTCATCTAGCTTTAGCTCCCTCTATCTCTGTCAAAAAGAGATAGCGCCGCAAGCTTTAGTCTTCGTTATTTCCGTCATAAAGAAATAACGTCATCCAGCTTTAGCTCCCTCTATCTCTATCAAAAAGAGATAGCGCCGTAAGCTTTAGCTTCCGTTAGAATGAAATAATGTCAGGTGACAATGGCCTTTGCTTGATGTGGTTGGTTCGGAAAGGTCCCGGGCTTATGACTTTGTAGAGCTTCAGCCAATTGCCCTATCTGGGCCTCGATCTTTTTCATGGCTGCATCCTGATTATTGGCCAGTTGTTGGTGGTCAGTCCTCATTCGATCCATAGCCTCTTCCCAAGACTCTTTCTTTCTTTCATATGGTCCCGGTGGTGGTGGAGGATGGAGAGGCTTATTCTGCGTTTGATTGCCTCCCCAAGAGAAATTAGGGTGACTTCCCCACCCAGGATTGTATGTTTGAGAGAATGGATTGTTCTGTGGGACCCTCTGCATATATGCCTGCATCATCTGTACCTGCTCGGGATCATACAAAGAGGGACTAGTGGTGGGGCAAACTTCATAAGAATGAGTGTTAGAACCACAAGTTACACAACCATCATGTGCTACATTACCAACAGATGACACATTAGATGCAACATTAGAAGTACTACTCATGGCCAACTTATCAAATTTTTGATTTAGAAGTGAAAATTGTCTTGTGATTTCATCATTCATCCCTATTCCATTTACACTATTTGTTTTACCCCTTGACCCCTTTTGTTGAGAACTAGATGCTAGCCTCTCAAATAAGGCTTGGGTCTCCTTAGCAGTTTTGGCTCCTAAAGAACCTCCAGCTGCATTGTCAACCATAGCATGATCAGCTTGTGTCAACCCACCATAAAAAGTTTGATGTGATAAAGGTTGAGAAAAATTGTGGTGGGGACAATGCACCAAAAGCATTTTAAACCTGTCCCATGCTTCATGAAATGCCTCAAATGAGTCTTGTGTGAACCCTATGATTTTCTGTCTAAATGTGGCTAACGTAGCATGTGGGAAGTATTTTCTCAAAAATATATCATGTAATTCATACCAAGTATTAATGCTCCTAGGTGGGAGCAACATTAACCACTTCTTAGCACTGTCTCTCAAAGCAAAGGGAAAACACTTAAGTCTTAGGTGCTCATCGGTCACACCCTCTCTCAATGGAAATCCTGGCACTATCATCATATATTCCCTCAAGAAATTCAAAGAGTCCTCAGATGGGAGGCCATGAAATTGAGGGATCATGTTAAAAAGATGGCCTTTGACCTCATAACTTTTTGTTGCATCAGTTAAAACAATGCACGACACAGACATGTCAACCCTAGGCCTAGAAAAAGTATCCATAGTGGGCGCTTGCAATGCCATTTCAAATTCAAATTCTTCTCCCTCAGTGGAAGAATTTTCTAGGTTACTTTCGAGGGGATTGCCCTCTTTTAATTTAAGTTTTTTCAAACACCGACCTAACCTATCAATGTCGTCGTTCAATGGCTCCAGGGTAGGACTCAAAGAACGCCGACCAAGCATACACCGACTAAACGAACTTTTTCAAATCACAACAAATCCCCGGCAACGGCACCAAAAACTTGATGGATAAAATTCTCGTGTAATAAAAATTCCTTGCAAGTGTACAAGTTAATGAAGTAGCAATATACAAAAGTAAGGGTCGAACCACAAAGATTTGGGTGTGAACAAATTGGTTTAGTTAATGTAAAAAGTAACAAAAAGGGGTTTTGATTTTGGTTGATTAGACTAGAATAACAAAGAAATTTAAACTAATGAAAATAAAACAGATAATAAGATCAAGATTGACAAGAATTCATGGATTGAATTTCACAGTTATCTCCTTCCTATATTGATTTATACAATTACTAATCTTGTTCAAGAAATGGTTCACTTTAAAAAGAGTTGGGACGGTTAGATGGCCGGGTTACAACCCTATTATTACTTCGATGTGATATTTTCCGCAAGGTCTACAAAACATAAATTAATAATTTAAAAACCAAGGAACAAATGATTTTAGATCCTTTTGATTTTCGCAAGGTCTTCAATTAGATCTATTCAATGGAATTTAGGTTAATGTAAAACTATCCATGCAAGTGCAATACTTTAAACCCTAATAATTTAAAGACCAACAATATCAATCAATATTGTTGAAGTCTAAAAATGAATTAAGCAAATTCCATTGAACAAGAACAAGAAAAGTGTGGGAGAATTAAAACATTGCTAGCATAGGAATTTAATAGTCGCTACATCCAATCCGCAAAAAAGGAATTTAGCTACTCATACCCATAGCAATAGATATAAGATATAAAATTAAGAACATAAAACCTGGATTGTTTGATAAAAAGTAAAACCAAAATCCTTCAAACATGATTACCACATTGAAAAGTAGAATATATACTCCCTTAAAAGGGTGCTGGCTTTACATATACATACTAGGGCAAAAGGGAGGTGAAAATTAGGAAAAACGGGTAGAATCATCCCTGGAAAAGGAACCCGAATTTCTGATTTACGGGGGGCTGGGCGGTCGCCCACTTTGGTTCTGGGCGGCCGCCCAATTGTACATCAACATCACACCTTTGAAATTTCATCGTGTGCGGTCGCCCAAGTCAATAGCCATTTTGAGGTTTTTCCTTCCTGGATTCGATTCACAGTTGCACTTTGGTCACTGTACTTTTCTCTTTTGCATTTTGGTCACTATACTTCCCAAATTTTCACTTTGGCCACTGAACTTTATAATATCAGATTCCTCCCCAATTTTCCATAATTACAGTTTGGTTTCTGAATTTCCAAAATAAGCTCAAATCCTCCGTTTTCTCAGTAATTGCACTTCAATCCCTGTACTTTCAAAACACTACAAAATACATTAAATTCTCAAGGTTTCGAGCATCAAATAAATTAGGAACATATCTTTTGGATGGGTAAAAACACATCAATCACAGCCAAATGCTCGCACCGAAGGCGAATGTCTCGTCAATAATGGGCGTGCCTGCCAACGTCAAATAACTGGCTGATAAATGATTGAACTGCATTGAAATTCGAGAAATCTCCTGGTATTCGCAAGACCAAGGACGAGCTATACTTCCTACTCGGTACATTCGAGCTAGTAAGTCGTGGGCCACTAAACGCTATAAACCAAGTATGACCATGGGCCGTAAAATGGGCAAAACCCAAATGATTGAGCCCAATGAAAAATATACGCAAGTCCTAAATACGATGTAGGAAATGGGCTTCCCTACCTATGATCATCACTTTCACCTCGTCAAGTCCTTATGTCGACCTGGATATAAGTATCCATTCCTATGACTAAAATAACCAGAGAATTGACCTATGTCGACCTGAAAATAGTAGAGAGATTCTATGACTAATGCGTAAATATCATTATATGTCGAGGAAGGCCTACGTAGGTGCCGAGGAAGGTCTACGTAGGTGCCGAAGAAGACCTACGTAGGTGTCGAGGAAGGCCTACGTAAGTGTCGAGGAAGACCTATGTAGGTGCCGAGGAAGGACTACGTTAGTGCCGATGATGGTCTATGTAGGTGTAGGTGTAGGTGCCGAGCAAGGCCTCCGTAGGTACCGAGTAAGGCCTACGTAGGTACCGAGTAAGGCCTACGTAAGTGCCGAGGAAGGACTACGTTGGTGTCGACCAATGCATATTCAAATGACGACTAACGCCTATTAGGCTCCTATTATGACAAGGGCAATGGGCTTCCGTACCCTTGCTCACCTCTTACTCGGCATTCACATATGTCGACCAACGTCATATGCCAAGTAGTAAGCATGCTATGAATATGTAAAGAAGGCTTATATAATCCTAATAAAACAAGTAATGTGAAGAATTACAATTCAGCTAGTATTATAATCCTTATCTCACATAACATCCTATACAAGGAATGACTCTACATCCTACACCTATAAATACAAGTCATAATTCACATAATTTAGATGAACGCATCTTTTGACTCTCAATTTTTATCAATTGATTTTCTCTTTCTATCACACGAATACTTACTGAGGGCGAGTCCTGATGCAACGGTCAAGTTGCTCCTTTGGTGACCATAAGGTTACGGGTTCAAACCTTGGCGAACAGCCTCTTGGCAATTGTCAGGGGAAGGCTCTAGCAAATGGTTCCCTCTCCCAACCCCCGCAAGGCGGGGAACGCTTGGCGCACCGGGGTTTGCCCTTTTTATCACACAAATACTTACTGTCAATCCGTAGGGCATTCGCAGGTGAAGCCCCGACTTAGTTTACGTATTTGTTCATCTTTTTCAGGCTATTCAAAAATACATGATACAATCTGTCGCTGGATTTGTGATGATTCGAACGTTTTTTACATCATCAATCACTGTTTGTGTTTTCAACGTCATATTTTTTCCATATGGAAAATTTTTAAAGGCCAATGTTAGGCAGTGTTCTAGTTATGCTTAGAGAAATATTTGCGTATCACGGGTTATTATTCGTCACAGTGTTCTAGTTATGCTTAAAAGAATATTTTCGTATCACGGGTTAATATTCGTCACGACGTTTACTAGATATTTGGCTCAAAATTAGATTTCAATATTCAATACGGGTTAAACATTTTCTTTGCGGCAGACAATTTGTTATGACCGTACGTCTTACAAAAGTCCTCAACTTTTATTTTAGATGAGTGTCTGATTGCTGTTAAAAAAGAATTGTACTATCATTACACGACTACATATTTGACTACTAGTACATATGTCCGTGTCTAAGGACACGGGTGTGATTTTTTTTTTTTTCAAATTAATTTTTTTTTTAATTAAAAAAAAAATAAAAAAATCAGTTACTTAATTAATTTAAGTAAATCCTCCTAAAGCCCACTTTTAGTCCAAACCTAAAGTCTTAGCTCAAATCCAAAGTCTTAGCACAAATTAAGGGTAAAATAGAAAACAGACGAAATAGTGAGGGCAAAATAGGGAAAAACCCCTCCGGAACTGTTCATAGAACTGTTCACGGAGGGGTTTAATTTATACTATAGATTTTTTTTTTAATTAAAAAAAAAATAAAAAAATCAGTTACTTAATTAATTTAAGTAAACCCTCCTAAAGCCCACTTTTAACCCAAACCCAAAGTTTTAGCTCAAATTCAAAGTCTTAGCACAAATTAAGGATAAAATAGAAAACAGACGAAATAGTGAGGGCAAAATAGGGAAAAACTCCTCCGAAACTGTTCATAGAACTGTTCACGGAGGGGTTTAATTTATACTATAGATTTAGAGATATTTCTCTTTCTGTTTTTGATGGGATCTCAATAATTAACAATGTATTTGTCCTCCAGTGTCTTTCCTACTATCTCTTGAGCAATTTGTCTAGAAGGTTTTAATTATTAGCCAATAATTGCACTAATTTTCCACCAAATCTTTGTCCTAATTGTTTCACGAGAATATAAAACATTATTGATGTCTGGACTCTGGTACAAAATAAAATGGACATATAGCTAAGCAATTTTTTTTGTTAGTTATTATTAAGTTTGATAAATAAATTTTACTTCCTCTCCTCTGTACCAAAATAAATGACATATTTTTTATATTAGTATAAAAATACTTTAAGTAATAATTTTAGGTTATTTTAATTTTCTAATAAAAATATAAAACTTGTTATTATCATTATAAATACTATCAATAATATTTTTTAAATTTTTATTAGGATAATTAAATTAATCTAAAATTATTATCCAAATTTCTTCCGTACTAAAAAAAAGTGTGACATTTATTTTGGTACGCAAGAGTACACAGTAAATTAAATCAAGTACTACATTCCTTTAAGAAAATATTTTCTATTTTTTATGGGTTCTCTATCAAAATATATACTCCCTCCGTCCCTCTAAGCTTCACTTTTTGTCAAAATGGGTGTCCCGTTAAAATCTTCATCTTTCTTTTTTTTGGCAAATAATCTTTATTATTTTCTCCACTCATTCTCTCTCCTAATTCACTATTACACTCACAACACTTTTCAAATTTACTATTTCCTCCACTAATTATCTTTCCTAATTCACTATTACACTCACAACATTTTTTCTTCCCACCTATTTTCTTAATTTGTGTGATTTGAAAAAAGTGTGCACCATGAACCGGGGCGAAGGGAGTATTTTATATAATTATTATGTAATTTAAAAAATGAAAAACAAGTAAAGCATGTGAAACAAGCCAACAATCGTGGACAGTTCCAAATGGGTGGGATTATTTCCATACTTGAGATTATATTAAATGTGGTCAAGACATTTGATTTGGCCACATCGCTTGATTTAAAAAATAAAGATAATTGTAAGCAATTATTGATTGTAATGTTGTATTTATAAACCCTATAACTATTTAAATAAAATTCAATTAATAATTATTGTAAAATTTGTTATAGGCCCAGTATTTGTAAGTTTTTTTTTTACCATTGGGAAAATGTGAAACCTATCAACAGACTTATTCATATAAAAAAAAAAAAGAAAAATATGGTCAAATTTATGATGGCGAATATAGAGTTTTACTTGGGCGAATGAATGTTCAAATTATACTAAAATTTCCAAATTATAATTGTCTACTCCTATATGATTACAATATAAAATTTTAAGTTATTGATGATGCCAAAATCGTCAAATCAGTTCAAATCCAAGCGATCATTTGCTCCGGCGATTGCTAGGCCTGAAAATATGACAAAACACGTAAACAAAGCTGGGGCTTGACCGGCGAAGGCCCTCCGGCGTGAGAATAAATTCACGGTTTTGATATGAGAAACTAAATTGACAGAGTTTCTGTATGTAAAAAATAACGTACCAAATAATGTGCTATATGACTTGTATTTATAGGGATGGATTGACAGAATCCATGTTGAACTTGAACCGTAAAGAGATAAGATATAATTTTAAGAGAATTATATCTGTTAAGGAGTCCTTATTTGATCTGTATTGTCGGAGGTGGTTACAATTCTGATAAGATTGTAACTGCTGAATCCTTGTTTGAATAGGATTGTTATAACTGCTCGCCGGTAAGCCGAGGAGACTGATTTCCTTATCTCGTCATTTGCACATTAGGCCGAGATAAACGAATGATTCTCCTCGTTAGGCAGAGATCTTCCGGCATAGAGAAATGCCGAGGTGAATGATTTTCTCTCCTCGTCATATGTAGATATGTCGAGGTGAGAACTTTTCTCTCCTCGTCATTCATGACCTCTCGGTCCATGATGAGCCGGGACAGAAATAAGAATATTATGAGCCCATTGATAACATTAAGGCCGAGGAAAGTACCTCGTCCTCCATGGAGATGATCTCGGCATACGAGAGGTCTCCTAGGCGGTCATAGTTGGGGCACATTCTGTTTGGTTGTTGGGCCTAGATTGGCTTTGTTGATGACGAAGTACGAGGCCGAGGAAGTCTCATGTTGCTCCTTATAACTCATAGATGGGCTATGTTTATAGCCCGATCCACTTGGGCCTGACTCGGACAAGCCCATGTTCGTACCTCGGTTTATACTGTTCAGTGGCCCCCGACTTTCTAGCTCGGCCTAGGACGAGGAGAAAGTCATTTCGTCCTCAGCTATGAGAATACGAACAGGTTTGCCACGCGTCAGAGACGCTTCAATTTGGGCGTCGTTTCATTATCCGCCGGTTATTGCCATGATGATGATAGGTGGGCCCCCATACCTGACACGTCTCGAGAGTTGTTGCAGGCATTTAATTCTTGGGGTGCCATACCCGTTAGCCCGCTTTATTCTCGAGTTTAACCCGATTTGGGCAAGTATAAAAATTAAAACCCCTTTTCATTTCAACCTTTCTGCACCCGTGATATTGAGAGCGAAGGCAAGAAGCGTAAAAAACTCCTCCGGCAAAATTTCTTGAACCCAGTTTCCGGCGAAGCTTGTTCTTCCGGCGTAATACACTCAAGAGTCCGATTCCGTTCATTCTTCAGCAAACATGTATACATTTCTCCCTTTTATTGCTTTGTGTCTATAATTTCGCCGTTTCTAGGGTTTTAGTAGGAATTTGGATGTCAAAAATCACCATTGTTGAGTTTAAAGATTTTGAAGTTTTTGATTTCCTTTGAATCTTTTGATATTCTTGGATATTTGTATGAATTCCCCCATTGATCCTTGATTCCCCCTTAGAAATGGCTCGTTCTTGGGACCATTCCCCCCGATTCATTTATGGATACCACAAAGGCAATCTGAGACTTTACCGGAGAGAGAGAGGACCATGGTTGATGCTGACTTTTGCTGACATAGGAGAGATGTTGAGAAACTATGGATGTACTTGAATGTTCATCCAATACCCAGACAGTACGAGGATAGACCGGGTTGATTCCTCGTCTCGCAGCATAGTCTTACTTGAGGATAGGGCCGAGATAATGGAGCACATTAATTTGTTCTACCCGTCCTCGGATCACATAGCTCGTGAGCGTCTAAGTGGTAAGACTCCCTCCTCGGCCTAACTCTAATGACGAGGAGGGGCATCCCTCTTCCCCGTCGTAAGCCCGGCCTTGGACAATGACTAACTTTGGATCCTTGGCATTTTTGCAGATATGACGGGAAGAGTGGGTGAAGCCTCCTCGTCTACCAAAATTGTTAACGCCTTCGTGGAAGGTGAGCAAGTTGAGGGAAAGAGAGGCCGAGGAAGGGGAGGCCGAGGAGGAGGACAAGGCCGAGATAGGCCTCCTAAGGTCTGGGATCCCATGCTAGAGCAATTATATACGAAGTACAGGGTAGATAAGAATGAGTACCGGCTAACTTATATCGGCAAACCTGTTTTCGCCACTGACGCTGAGGAGAAGAGCTTCTACTACAACGATAACCACGTCCACTTCTATTTCAAACAATTTCAACAGGGTCTTCGTCTCCCATTGGACCCATTTATCAACGAATTCCTGGGTGACGTGAGGGCTATCCCGGCCATGTTGGGAGCTAACGGGACTAGGGTCCTTGTTAGTTTCATAGTGTTGTGCCGTAGCTTAGGTTACGAGCCTACCCAAGGTGCCTTTCGTCACTTCTTCCATGTCAGCTATATCAAGAGTTCGAGGCTCCTCGTCCTAAGGAGTGACTCTACCAAGCCGAAAATTATTCTCCCAGTGTCTAGCAAGGTAGGAGGCTGGGAGAACCACGTGATAAGGGTAGAGAGCCGTCAAGGCTGGGAGTTTCTCTCTCCTTATGACGTACCGACTTCGTCTGGTGCGGTGCAGAAATATGGGTGGACGAAGGACTTGATAAAGCGCCTTGAGGAATTCTCTGAAGTTGGATTCCTTGATTGGGCAGCCTTGGAAGCCGACGAACGATACTATGTTCAGGCCGAACTGATGCCGGGGCCGAAGGACGGGGTGGTTCCCCTCATCGATGTTAAGAGGGGGAGACGTTTTAATGACTGGAGGGTTCATCCAGGCTTAGTCTTTCACGAGGACTGTGCGAGATGCAAGCTCCCTCCCATAGATCAGTGCCTTAGAGAGGCTGACGTCATAGGATGTAATTGTTTCCTCTTTGCCTTTTACAGTTGTATTTTTTGCTGCTTTGCTCTAATCCTGTAATGTAACCATATCTTCCTCGTCTTTGCAGATTTATCCCCCGAGCAGGAGACCGAGCTTGAAATGGAACAGCTGAGTGCCGTTGAGCTGATCAAGAGGAAGAGGTGCCAGACCAAGCAATTGGCTTTGACGGATAGGAAGGAGGAGACCAATCGTCGCAATCTTCTCCTGAGCGCCAAGGGAGATTAACCTCTCCCCGTCAAGCTGCACGGGGATGTAAATGTCGAGGATGGGGCCTCTGAAGGCCTAGAAAATACACCAACTGTAGAGGGGCATAGCCCCCATGTTGATGTTTCTGCGAAGACGGATATCCCATCAGTCGAGGACACTGATCTCGTCCAACGGCGTTTGGGCTCGAAGAGGCCCCCTGGTGCTTCTGCCGAGGAGCCCTCGTCTAAACGGGCTGCTGTGGAGTCCTCGGAGCCTCAAGCTCCTTCTTCCCTCACCATCCAAACTATCAAAAGTTATGATGATGTCGAGGAGCTTGCTCGGCGAATGGTGGCCAATGTTCCCCCTCTGAG
This sequence comes from Adenophora triphylla var. japonica, assembly GCA_022495995.1. Lineage (NCBI taxonomy): Eukaryota > Viridiplantae > Streptophyta > Magnoliopsida > Asterales > Campanulaceae > Adenophora > Adenophora triphylla. Next base: position 274,209 of record JAFEMH010002822.1, on the reverse strand, counting down.
GGGCCTCCCTCTGCAGCCCAGGGAGGAAGCCCTTGTGAGACTGGGCCGAGCTCCCATTCAAAGGGCCCTGGATCAGGAGGCCTTTGAGAAGCTTGTTCGAGACAAGCCAAGCAAGGAGCATCTGCTCTGTCGCAAGGAGCTTCTGGCTTCTGAGGTAACCTTTCTCGTATCTCGAATTTCGTAATTTCAACCTTGTTTTCGGTACTTGTGTTATTCCTGACTTTTTCCCATATTGCAGTTTGCCACTATCTCGGCTTACGAGAATGTCCTTGTTGGGTTTTACGGGTCCATGCGCAGCGGAATTAAGCATTAAAACATAAAACCCAAGAAGCCCTAGGATCCGTTCTATACAATTAATTTAAATTCCTATGAGATAGAAGTAAACCAACCTTGAAACGCTTTCCGGTCTTGAGCTATCGAACGATTTTGATTATGTGATATCGAATCACAAACTTCGTTCTTCAACTTGCTTGAACTCTAGGCCTTGATCGATGAACGAGCGAAGACCCTCTTTCGGTATCCACACCTTTGAATGAATCCAAGAACAACTTCTTGATGATTGCTAGATCTAAACCTTGAAGAATATTAAGAGTATTTAAATATGAATTTTTGCTTGAAAAATTTCGGCTGACCTTTTAGGTCTGACAGAACCCTTGTATTTATACTACAATAGTAGGAATACCTCTCCTAATCGTATTAGGAGAGACAGGCTGTCAAACCGCGTACTGGCCTATTATGTCGCGCGGTATATTAAGCCATTGGCTTAATATGTCGCGTGACATATATAGCCAGATACTGATACTCTCAATCAATCTTCCTCCGGTTTAACCAATTCATTCTAGTTGTGTGTGACCCAATAGGATTACATTATGTTGGCAATGAGTTCGATCATATCGAACCTCATAAGACATAAGCGGACTCTAGCAAGCCATTATGTCTACCCAAATAATGTAACGTAAGAGTTCACGTTTCCAACGGTGTACTTCCATTTCTCCCTTTGTCTCACGATGTTATATTGAACACAAGTCATGGTCATTGTCAACTTGTCTATGTTCAATGCTTTCTCGATTCCTTGAGTATAATGATAATTCCAATCATATTGGGGTACGGCCATACACTTTCATCATTATCACTCATCGAGGGGCCCAAGCAAAACATCTCTCTTTCGAGGGACAAAATTCCATCTTGACTTATCATCCTTCCCATCATGAATCCGATCATGCCAAAGATAGCCTTTATGGATATCGTGTTAAGATATCGTTTGACTAAAATCAAACATGACTTTTCATCATATGTAAGGTCATGATAATCTCAGGTCTAGGGACTAAATGAAGTAACCTTATGAAATTTACTTATAACACTTGACCATGTCATAAATCTCATGCGGGTCATGTCCAGTCACTTGTTCTCTAACAAGTACTCATAATTTCAATGTGCATCTTTATGCATATAATCATCACATGATTATCCATTGACAATTATACTAATTATTCTCTTAATAATTAGGGACGCAGATTATTATTAACAAATATACAAAACACATAATAATCAAATGATAAACATCTCATATAATAATAAATAATGTCAACACATAAGTCTATGAATCATAGGCCTAGGGCATAACACCAACAGTCTCCCACTTGCACTAGGCCCAATCTACCATGTATCGAATACCCATGGACCTAACATGACCATCATGTTTAGCTTGCGAGAGAGCCTTAGTTAGTGGGTCCGCCACGTTGTCATCAGTGTCTACTCTGCATATCTTTACGTCTTCCCTTTCACATATCTCACGGATAATGTGGAAACGTCGAAGTATGTGTTTGGATCTCTGGTGTGATCTTGGTTCCTTTGCTTGTGCAATGGCACCATTGTTATCACAAAAGTTCAATAGGGTCTACGATGCTTGGAACGACTTCCAAATTACTAATGAACTTCTTGATCCAAAGCTGCTTCCTTAGCTGCATCGGATGCCGCTATGTACTCGGCTTCGGTTGTAGAATCGGCGACGGTACTTTGCTTGGAACTTTTCCAACTCACAGTTCCTCCATTAAGCGTAAACAAAAATCCAGCATGCGATCTGAAATCATCTTTGTCGGTTTGGAAGCTAGCATCCGTGTAGCCTTTTACTACAAGATCTTCTTCCATTCCTCCAAAGACCAAGAATGCATCCTTAGTTCTTCGTAAGTACTTAAGGATATTCTTGATCGCTATCCAATGTGGTTCACCGGGATCCGATTGGTACCTACTCGTCATGCTTAGAGCACACGAGACATCGGGTCTAGTACATAACATAGCATACCTGATAGACCCAATTGCCGAAGCATATGGAATACCATTCATTCTCTTTCGCTCATCGTTAGTCTTAGGACATTGATTCTTGCTAAGAGATATACCATGCAACATTGGCAAATTCCCTCTTTTAGAATTTTCCATTTGGAATCTTCTAAGGACTTTGTCAATGTAAGTATTTTGACTTAAACCAATCATCCTCTTGGATCTATCTCTATAGATCTTGATACCAAGGATATATGCGGCTTCGCCCATATCTTTCATTGAAAAACACTTTCCTAACCAAGACTTAACAGTCTGTAGTGCAGAAACGTCATTTCCAATGAGTAAGATATCGTCGACATACAACACTAAAAAGAGTGCTACGCTCCCACTAATTTTCTTGTACACACAAGGTTCATATTCGTTCTTGATAAAGACAAACTCCTTGATTGCTTCATCAAAACGTAGATTCCAACTCCTAGAAGCTTGCTTTAATCCATAAATGGATTTCTGCAACTTACACACCTTGTTAGAATTTTCTGGACCGACAAAACCTTCAGGTTGTATCATGTATACATCCTCAAGTAACTTCCCATTAAGGAAAGCTGTTTTGACATCCATTTGCCATATCTCATAGTCATAATATGCGGCTATGGCAAGTAAAATTCTAATAGACTTAATCATAGCTACAGGCGAAAAGGTTTCATCATAGTCTATGCCATGAATCTGCCTATATCCCTTAGCTACTAGCCTAGCCTTATAGGTGTGCACCTTCCCATCCATGTCGGTCTTCTTCTTAAATACCCATTTGCAACCTATGGTTTTTACACCTTCGGGTGGATCAATCAAGTTCCAAACTTGATTATCAGCCATGGATTGTAATTCGGACTTCATGGCCTCTTGCCATTTTTCCGAATCAGGAGCGGATATCGCTTCTTGATAGCAAGTGGGTTCATCGTTTTCGATTAACTCCATTTCATCACTTTCCGTAACGAGAAATCCATATCTCTCGGGTTCGGATCGTGACCTACCACTTCGGCGAAGAACTTGTGCATCTTGAACCGGTTCCACAACGGTTTGTGAACTTGGTTTAGTTTCTACCATTGGTTCAATGTTGTTTTCGGGTTCTCGAATTTCTTCGAGATCTATTTTACTCCCACTGGTTCCTTTGCGAAGAAACTCCTTTTCTAAGAAAGTACCATTTCGAGCAACAAACACTTTGTTCTCGTTTCGGTTGTAGAAATAGTATCCTTTGGTTTCCTTAGGATAACCCACGAAAACACATTTATCAGATTTAGGTGCTAGCTTGTCGGAAGTTAACTTCATGACATATGCATCGCAACCCCAAATCTTCATGAAAGACAAACTAGGTTTTCTTCCATGCCACATCTCATATGGGGTCTTTTGAACCGATTTGGTAGGAACTCTGTTTATAGTGAAAGCAGCAGTTTCTAGTGCATGTCCCCAAAAGGATAAAGGAAGCTCAACTTGACTCATCATAGAACGAACCATGTCCAACAAAGTTCTATTCCTCCTTTCAGACACACCATTCCATTGTGGTGTTCCGGGTGGAGAGAGTTCTGAAACGATTCCACAACTCTTAAGATGACTTTCAAATTCTTGGCTCAAATATTCACCTCCTCGATCGGATCGAAGTACCTTAATAGTTTTGCCAAGTTGATTTTGCACCTCATTTTGAAATATTCGAAATATCTCAAACGATTCACTCTTATGTTTCATTAGATAAACATATCCAAATCTACTATAATCATCAGTGAATGTTATGAAGTACCGAAATCCTCCCCTAGCATCGCTACTCATAGGCCCACATACATCGGTATGTATGAGTCCTAATAAGTCGCCCGCCCTTTCACCGGTTTTGGTAAATGGGTCCTTGGTCATCTTGCCAAGTAAACAAGACTCGCATGTCTCATATGATTCATAATCATGTGAGTCCAAAAATCCATCTTTGTGGAGTTTAGAAATGCGTTTCTCGTTTATATGGCCAAGACGACAATGCCATAAGTAAGTGTGGTTTACATCATTGGGTTTAGATCTCTTATTAATGTTATAGACATCATTATCTTGACTTTCAACATCAAGGATATAAAGGCCATTGAATGAAACAAAGAAGACAATAATGCATATCACTCTTGTAAATAGAAAATTTCTTATCACGTATAAGAAAATTAAAACCTTCATCATCCAAAGTGAAATCGAAATAATATTCCTACTTAAAGCTGGAACGTAATAACAATTGTTCAAAACAAGTATTAGTCCACTAGGTAAAGTAACTTCATAAGTTCCTACGGCTAATGCAAAGCAACTCTTGCTCCATTCCCCACACGTAGGTCTACTTTGCCTTCCTTAAGCATCCTTCGTTCTTTAGACCCCGCACATTTAGACAAATGTGAGTTCCACATCCGGTATCCAATACCCAAGAACTAGAAGTAGATAGGAATATATCTATAACAAAGATACCTGAAGTTGAAGCAACTCCTTTGCCCTTCTTCAGTGCTTCCTTGTATTTTGCGCAGTTTCTCCTCCAATGTCCAATCTCATTGCAATGGAAGCAGACTGCGTCCTCTTGGGACTTAGGCTTAGCCTCTTTAGGCTTGGAAGCCTCTTTGGGCTTGGCAACCTTTGCCTTAGGATTAGCAACCTTTGCTTTTCCTTTACCCTTGAACCCTTTCCCCTTGTTAACCATTAGCACTTGGTCGGTTTTCTTCTCGACAATATTGGTTTCCGCAGTAGTCAACATTTGAACTAACTCGGAAAGGTTTCTATTCATTCCACCCATGTTATAGTGCATTATGAAATGACTAAAACTTTTAGGTAATGAATTCAATATTATGTCGGTAGCCAACTCTTGGCTAATTGGAAAACCGAGCCTTTCAAGATGCTCAATGTGGCCCTTTAACTTGAGAGCATGGGGACCACGGCTTGTCCTTCACTCATCTTGCATGAGGTCAAGGCCGCAACCTGTGTTGTACCTCTCTTGCCTAGCTTGAACTTGGAACATTTCCATCGATCGATTGTTTAATTCGACTGTCCCCAAGTGCTCAAGATCCTTCTGAAGGTTCTTGCACATGGCGGAGAGCATAAGGCAACCAACATCTGTAGAGTCACGCTTGTGCTTCAGATATTGTTCCCTTATTGCCCTAGTAGCATTGGCAGCAGGTTCAGGTGGAATAGGTTCATCGAGAACGTACAGTTTCTCCTCTTGTTTGAGAACAATTCTCAAACTACGGATCCAATCCATATAGTTTGTACCATTCTCTTCCAACTTTTCCTTCTCAAGGACAGATCGCAGTGAAAAGTGATTATTGTTTGATGCCATTTATTCTACAAAAAGATATACATAAAATATGAACACATATAAGTAAACATATTATATGAGAAGTATAATGCATTTAAATAAATGCTCCCACTAAATTATACACCTTCAAATGCAAATAAGCATAATATACATTTAATGGGCTAAGATCCAACTTTAATTCAATTTCAAGTTTGCTATGGCAAACCGCTCAAAATTAAATTAATTAGGTAGAAAACATCAATCATATCACATATATGACTCTTAGATCCTTTTATGAGATCAATTCAAGACATCATATGTCTAGGCATATTTTAATCTCATCTTATGCCTTGGGTCCAAAACCATTTTGATAACCCAATTAAGTTCATTCATATTAAACTTATAGGAACCACCATTTCCTCATCTTGCTCGCATTCGAATAGAATCAAAGCACCTTGCTATGGCAAGCCTACCCAAAACTATCCGAATGGTCTCAAGTGTTTAATCATGAATTGGCATAAAGAACTTAAAAGTTAAATGAAGGTTCTTTAAAGGTAGATTATAAGCATATCAGAAAGATAGTCAAAATCATGCACCAGGTAAGTTCCCAGGAAGATAGGTGAGCCACAAGGACTTCTTAAGTACCAACTTTTCCTTAGACAGAACTCTTCCTAGACATGCATAATTAGAAATCAACTCTGATTAGGCAACATAATCCCTACCTTTTATAAACAATCAGTTTCCTTTTAAAATTTCGCGTATTTATGACTTGTTTCCATAAACAATCATAAGATCCAAAATTTACAATGTCTAAATCTAAACATATTAGGAAACTAAATATCATGTTTCAACTAAACATCTAATTAAAAATTCTTAGCATGTAAGAACAATTAAAACATGCATCGCAATAATTATTAAAATCACATTTTAATCAATTAATCATGCATATCAATGAATCAATCTAGCATGGCATTATAAACTCAATTTTATAACATCCAGATTTTCATATGAACATATCAGATTGTAAACACAATCACAGAATAGCAGAAAAATTGAACAAACTGATTACGCCGGTTTTGACTTATTATGTCGCGTGACAACATCAGCCAGAGGCTTGATATGTCGCGCGACCAAACAGGCCAGATAACCTGAATTCCTCATGGCTTATCATGTCGCGCGACTAAAGTAGCCAAGTAACAGAAATTCCAGATTCGAACCAATACAGATTACAACCAATTAAATCATATAAAACAGCTTTTTACAGATTTAATTCAGCATAATTCGAAAACGATTTTCACATTGTTTCACATAAACAATTAAAAATTCTATCGCATACAAAACATGCATTAAGCATATAAACAATTTATATCTTAAATCTAGCATGTTAATTCAAACTTAATCATACGAACGGGGCTCTGATACCACTGTTGGGTTTTACGGGTCCAAGCGCAACGGAATTAAGCATTAAAACATAAAACCCAATAAGCCCTAGGATCCGTTCTATACAATTAATTTAAATTCCTATGAGATAGAAGTAAACCAACCTTGAAACGCTTTCCGGTCTTGAGCTATCGAACGATTTTGATTATGTGATATCGAATCACAAACTTCGTTCTTCAACTTGCTTGAACTCTAGGCCTTGATCGATGAACGAGCGAAGACCCTCTTTCGGTATCCACACCTTTGAATGAATCCAAGAACAACTTCTTGATGATTGCTAGATCTAAACCTTGAAGAATATTAAGAGTATTTAAATATGAATTTTTGCTTGAAAAATTTCGGCTGACCTTTTAGGTCTGACAGAACCCTTGTATTTATACTACAATAGTAGGAATACCTCTCCTAATCGTATTAGGAGAGACAGTGTCATCAACCGCGTGCGGCCTATTATGTCGCGCGGTATATTAAGCCATTGGCTTAATATGTCGCGTGACATATATAGCCAGATACTGATACTCTCAATCAATCTTCCTCCGGTTTAACCAATTCATTCTAGTTGTGTGTGACCCAATAGGATTACATTATGTTGGCAATGAGTTCGATCATATCGAACCTCATAAGACATAAGCGGACTCTAGCAAGCCATTATGTCTACCCAAATAATGTAACGTAAGAGTTCACGTTTCCAACGGTGTACTTCCATTTCTCCCTTTGTCTCACGATGTTATATTGAACACAAGTCATGGTCATTGTCAACTTGTCTATGTTCAATGCTTTCTCGATTCCTTGAGTATAATGATAATTCCAATCATATTGGGGTACGACCATACACTTTCATCATTATCACTCATCGAGGGCCCAAGCAAAACATCTCTCTTTCGAGGGACAAAATTCCATCTTGACTTATCATCCTTCCCATCATGAATCCGATCATGCCAAAGATAGCCTTTATGGATATCGTGTTAAGATATCGTTTGACTAAAATCAAACATGACTTTTCATCATATGTAAGGTCATGATAATCTCAGGTCTAGGGACTAAATGAAGTAACCTTATGAAATTTACTTATAACACTTGACCATGTCATAAATCTCATGCGGGTCATGTCCAGTCACTTGTTCTCTAACAAGTACTCATAATTTCAATGTGCATCTTTATGCATATAATCATCACATGATTATCCATTGACAATTATACTAATTATTCTCTTAATAATTAGGGACGCAGATTATTATTAACAAATATACAAAACACATAATAATCAAATGATAAACATCTCATATAATAATAAATAATGTCAACACATAAGTCTATGAATCATAGGCCTAGGGCATAACACCAACAGTCCTGGCCAAGGCCGTGGATAAACAGCTGCACGAGGCCAAATCCGCCCAGAAGAAGGGTGAGATCGAGAAGGCTTCTTTAGTCGGGCTGCTGAAGGCTAAGGATGCCGAGCTGGAGGCGGCCAAGGCCAAGGTGGAGGCCGAGGTGACGAGGGCTGGGGAGGAAAGGGTGAAATCCGAGGAGCATCTCCGGCTGAAGGATGCTCAGCTTGCCGAGGAGAGGAGGCTCAAAGCCGAGGTCCAAGTGAGGGCCGATGAAGCTGAGGCCAAGTGTCGGGGCCTGGAAGCCACCCTTCCTTCAAGGGAAGAGGAGGTCGTGGTTCGTTTCAAGGCCAGCCGGGCCTTCCAGGATGCTGTGGACGAGAAGATAGCCACGATGTTTAAGGACGGCTACTTGCATCTGGCTCGCCGTCTTCTGGTCGATCCCTCAACTAGCCTGGATGTGAAGGCCATTGCCCGTCTGATCAGCCGAGATCAATTTGACGAGGAGGCTAGGGCCCTCCACCATCTCGTCCCTTATTCTGAATATAACTTGGGCATAATAGCAAGGGAAGATGCTCGGTCTGGACGTGAAGCCTGGGTTCCCCCTCCGTTGATCCCAACAATCTCCAAGCCTTAGTGGAGATGTTCGAGGATGAGGAGGTTGAAGATGAGGTCGGGGGTGGTGCTACTGAGTAGACTCGTGCACAAACTGAACGAGCCACCCCTTCTTCCACCGATGCCGCCACGGTGGAATTTTTGGAAAAGCCTTTTGAGGATACCCAGACTTAGGATTTTCCTTTTCTTTCTATTGTAATAGTTGTTAGGACTTGTAATTTCCCTTTGAATATTAATGAAAAATTCCTTTTGTTTCAATTCATGTTGTGTTGCTTTTAATGAATTGTTTGGATGCTTGTTTGTAGGCTACGTACAAATACAAGACTTGTTGTTGGGAGGAAGTCGAGGAAGGTCCCTTGTCTCCCGGTTATAAATTAAGTCGTTAGGCCGAGGTGGAGTCCTTCGGTCTTGACTAAACTTCAAGTCGTATAAGCCGAGGGGGGGCTCCTCGGCCTTGACTGTTGGGTGTTCTTCTTTTCCATCTCCTTATGCCGAGGAAGATGACTCGTGCACAGGTTTTAGACATGTGATGCATGTTAGTCGTAGTGACAAGGTGTTTCCTTGTCTTGACGTGAGGCAAGTCAATAGGCCGAGGAGAAGACCTCGGCTTTGAATGTTAGAACCTTGTAGTCCTTGAGTCTAGGCGGACCCTCGTCAGGACGTAAGGTAAGCCAGTAGGTCGAGGAGGCATCCTCAATTTTGGCTGTCAGGAGCCTATAGTCATTGAGTCGAGGCGGACCCTCGTCAAGAAGTAAGGCATGTGTTTTGAAGAGTCGGGGATAAGATCCTCGTCTTCCAGTGTTTGTGTCAGTAGTTGGTAGTTGCCTTGCACATTGGAAGGAGTTGCTTTCATAAACTGGAACTTGATTACATTGACTACAATCCTATCGCACTAAGAAGTAAAAGACTGAAAACTGGAAACTAATCTATTACGAAATAAACTAGACTAATGATAATATTTTCGAAGATTGTCGAAATGCCATGGATGCTTGAGCTCCTTCCCCTCCTTAGTCTTCAATCTGTAGGTCCCCTCTCGAATGACTTGAGTGATGATATAGGGACCTTCCCAATTTGGGGAGAGCTTGTTTTGTTCTGCTTTTCGACCAGTTGCTTCAATTTTTCTGAGTACCCAATCACCTACTTGGAATACTCTTCTGATGACTCTCTTGTCGTGATATGCCTTGGTCATTTGTTTGTAGTTCACCATCCTTATCTGCCCAGCAAGTCATTTTTCATCTATCATGTTTAGGTCTAGGAGCCTATTAATGTTGTTGACTTGCTCATCGTAATGGGAGTTTCTCACAGTAGGGATGGCCATTTCAGCTGGTGCCATAGCCTCAGAACCGAAGGTTAATGCGAATGGGGTTTCGCCGGGTGGTTGTGCGAACAGCCCATAAGGCTAGGGGAAGTTCGTCCAACCATCTACCCTTGCGTCCTTCAAGGTTTTTAGTAAGGGCTGTTAGGACCAATTTGTTGGCAGCCTCTGCCTGACCGTTGCCTTGGGGTCTGCTAACTAATGACTTTGCGTGGCGGACTTTGACTCTTCCCAATTCTGTTGTAAATGCCATAGAAAATTGGAGTCCATGATCAGAAACAATTGTGTGGGGGAGGCCAAATCGACACCAGATGTAGTCGTGGACAAAGTTGATTGCGTTCTCTTCCGTTATCTTGACTAATGCCTTTGCTTCTATCCACTTGGAGAAGTAATCAACAGCTACTATCACGTACTTGCAATTACCACGGGCGGGAGGGAAGGGTCCGATGATTTCGATCCCCCACATATCAAATGGCCACGTAGGTATTACAAGTGTCTGCTCAACTGTCGGTAGTCTAGGAATGTCAGAGAATCTCTGACAGTTGTCACACTTTCTAACATAGGCGTGCGTGTCCTCCCTCAGGTTTGGCCAATAGTAACCTAGCGAGATGATCTTGTCTGCTAAGGTTCTGGCCCCCGGGTGTCCGCCGCAAACACCTTCATGTACTTCTGCCAAGAGGTTCTCAATTTTCTTAGGATAGACACACCTTAGTAGGGGCTTGATGAAAGATCTTCGGTAGAGGACTCCGTTCATTGAAACGAACCTTGGGGACCTCTTCTTGATAAGTTTGACTTGTGCTTCATCTTCTGGGAGTTGGCACTTCTCGATGTAGTCAATGTAGTCATCGATCCAACATATCTCCTCTCCATCTAGGAGCATGACTTGTAATCTTTCATACGCAGGTTCTTCAGCAAAAATTACATATGGATTGGTCTTAGACTTAGACACATCCATAGTTGCTAGTTTAGATAGAACGTCTGCGATTTGGTTATCTTCCCTGCCAATTTGCTTGAGTTCAAATAATTCCATCTTCCTTGTCATGTCTAGGACCAGATCTCTATATTTGGTAAGGGTGGGGTCTTGGGTGTTATACTCTACCTTTACTTGTTTGACAACTAGTTGGGAGTCACAGAATGCTGCCACCTTGGTTGCTCCGTAGAAGGAAGCCAACTCGATACCAAATATTAGAGCTTCGTATTCAGCTTGATTGTTGGAGGCATGGAACTTGAATCGGATGATGTCTTGCATGGTGTATTCTCCTTCCGGGCTTGCTAGTACAACTCCATCTTCGCTTCTTTCCTTTGTAGCTGATCCGTCTGTGTACAAGATCCAGCAGTTGGATGGGAATTCGATGGGAGACTCTTCCTCTTCCGCAGTGTTTTGTTTACGGAAAGTGGGGAGGTGCTCACCCATAAAGGCGGTCTCAACCATGAAGTCAACCAAAGGCTGTGCCAGGAGGGTCTTCCTTGTTTGGTAAGTGATATCAAACTCAGTAAGGGCGATAGACCAATTCAGGAGATGTCCGGAGCCGTCCAACTTATGCAGGATCTTCTTCAATGGTTCGTTGGTGTATACAGTGATAGGATGTGAGGAAAAGTAGGCACGTAGTTTCCTTGAGGCAATGACTAGTGCGTACGCTATCTTTTCCACGTTGAAATATCTGCTTTCCACGTCAGATAATGCCTTGGAGACATGGTAGACGGGCTTCTGCGTTCCTTCTTCATTTCGAACTAGAATAGCTGCGACCGTATGATCAGTGGCGGCTAGGAATACATATAGCATCTCACCGGTAATCGGACTGCTAAGCAAGGGAGGGGAACCCAAGTACTCCTTCAACCGGAGGAATGCTTCGGAGCATTCGGGAGTCCAAGAGAAGCTCTTGGTACCCTTAAATACCTTGAAGAATGGCAATGATTTTTTGGCGGATTTGGCAATGAATCTTCCCAATGCCGCTATTCTTCCATTTAGTCTTTGAACCTCCTTGATGTTGGTTGGTTCCTTCATGTCGATTAATGCCTTGATTTTTTCGGGGTTCGCCTCAATTCCTCTTTGCGATACCATGAAGCCCAAGAACTTCCCAGCTGTTACCCCAAACACACACTTACTTGGGTTTAGCTTCATGTTATTGGCTCGGAGGTTGTTTATTGTTTCTTCCAAGTCAGGGGTGTGACTACCCTCCTTGGTCTTAATGACCATATCATCGATGTAGGCCTCCATGTTACGGCCTATCTGTGCGCCAAATACTCGATTCACCATTCGTTGGTATGTGGCACCCGCATTTTTGAGCCCAAAAGGCATCATAACATAGCAATAATTTCCCCCAGGTGTTTGGAAGGCCGTCTTCTCGATGTCCTCTTCCGCCATTTTGATCTGATGATAACCTGAATAGGCATCTAGAAAACTGAGCATCTGGTGTCCAGCGATGGAGTCAACCAACTTGTAGATTCTGGGGAGAGGATAACTGTCTTTAGGGCAGACTTTGTTAAGATCGGTGAAATCGATGCACATTCGCCACTTCCCGTTTTGATTCTTTACCATCACCACATTGGCCAACCACACGGGGTACTTTACTTCACGAATAATTCTGGCGCTAAGTAATTTTTGCACCTCTTCCTTGATAGCTTCCTCCTTATCTCTTGCGAAGTTTCTCCTTGTCTGTGAGATAGTTTTTGCCAATGGATCGACTTCCAAGCGGTGGATGGCTACTTCTTCATTGATCCCCCTCATGTCCTCTACTCTCCAAGCAAAGACGTCGAGACTTATTTTTAAGAGGGAGATGATTTCTTCCTTCTCTTCCGGAGATAGCTGGTCTCCGAGTTTGATTTTTTGTTCAGGATAGTCAGGGTTGATGACTACCTCTTCCAGTTCGTCCACAGGCTCCATTTCCGGACCGTCTCGAAATTCCAGAGATTCGATAATGATTTCTCTAATTCTCCTACCTTCATTTTCATTCTCGTTGAGGCCCTCTTCCTCTATTAGTTCATCAACGTCGGGCAGATCGACCATCCTCAAGTCATGGTTGGCCCCCGAGTTCTAGCCGTTGACGAGAATGGGATCTTCCACAGAGACGGATGGAACTATGCCTTGGTCAGCTGCAATTTCTAGGACCATAGGCTCTTCATCGAGTACCTCACGGATTTAGCTCACCCTAGAGCTGGTATGGGTGGTTTTCAGAGATTTAGAGATCTTGATATTGTCTTTGGGGGTATCTATCTCCACGCTTTTAGACTTCTTCGGGCTCTGCACGACTGAATGTGCGCTCGCCGAAAAAAATAGGAGTCGCCACGCCGTTTTAAAGGAAACGTTGAAAACCTTTTTGAAAGAGAAAATGGATTCGGGGGTCAGGTTACGTGTTGGGAAGAACTGAGAGTTCACCCAACACGCCTCGACCGTAGACGAGTCTTTCTGATTAAACATCCAAATAAGTCAAAGTGTGTGCAAGCAATGATAATGGACAAGTACGGTAAAACATGAATCTTATTATATGAATGAGATTATTACAACTTGTAGACCAATTGATTAGGGAGGCCACATCCCATTACAATGAGGAGAACAGATTACAATTGAAACCAATCCTTCTGCAAAGGGCCACTTGTGTCGCGTGACACAGGACCTAGGAGGTAGGTTGTGTCGCGTGACACCAATGATCACCTTGCAGGGATTTTACAATACCCAGATTACAGCAATCCCATGAACACAAAGCATGGTTACAGAATAGATTTGAACATCAAAAGCAGCACAGTCACCTCAAATGAGTGTGGATATTGAAGATCCACACTCTACCTTGAGTGACAATTGAACTAGATAACACAACTTACAACTGAAGGATGATCTCTGCATATGGACACAATGTGTCGCGTGACACAGGACACCCTTAGCCCGATGTGTCGCGTGACACGGGTTGTCTATATGCTGAGATCTTACACATTGCAACCAGAATCAACAGAGACCAATTTAGATCAAACCACAACATCCAAATAACTCAGAAACCAACTAAATCACAACGAATTGACCAAAGGGATGTGGATATGGGGAGATCCACACTCCCTTGGTCAATAAACAACCAATCCAATGAAATCACATCATGAACAACCAATTAATTCAAGAAAAACAACTTTAAACAGAGAGATGGCGATTGCCACTTGATAATCAGTGCAGATGGAGATTAATTATCAAGTGGATGAGCAGGAATTATGCGAATTGACAAATTATGATTGAGAGATAGGGGGAAGGAGTTACCCTTGTAGATTCACCACCACTACACCAAGTCAGGTGCAATGGCCTTCAATTCAGCTACAGTACGTGAATTGGTGTGTAGGAGAAACCTCTGAGCTTAGATCTTCAGTTGGTATGTGGATGAATGTGAGGGAGAGGAGTGAATTGGGTGAGAAGGGTTGAATTGGAAGGGAATTGGTGTATGTTTGGGTGGAAGGAAGAGAGAGATGCGTTTCTGAATGAATTTTGGCAGAGTGACTTTGGGAGGTCGAAAAGGGATTTTATTTCTGAGAGGGGGAGGGTCTTATTTATAGCTGCAGATCATGGTCACATGGTGTCGCACGACATTCTGTAACCACTTTCCAAGGCCTCGAGTTGTCGCGTGACACAGAGTGTCACCAACCATTTTTGGCGCCAAATCTGGTTCTGGAACATTCTGGGATAATACCCAAAAGGTCCAAAACAGATTTATTCCTTGTAGGTCCTTTGGCATGAGCAAAGTACTAAAAGGTACTTCCTTCGTGAGAAACTTATGGAATGTTCCCGGAAATCTCAGAATAGATCGGGAATTTACCAAAACGCTCCTTAATGCAATTTTATCATATTAAAATGCATCTAGAAGGGTTGCGAATTGGATTGGCGTACTTACAATGACATGTTCCAAGAAGTCCTTGGCGGTTGCCCTCACGCATCCAATCCCGGAACGAGTAGGAAACTCTACCCATTGGTGAGGAAGGGAGGCGACCAACCCAAGTTTTTGTTGACTTGGAATGCCCAGGATAGCATGATAATCACTTGTTAAATCCATGACCACGAAAGTGACAGTGGCAGTGGATCGGAAGGGATGTTCGCCAACTTCGAGTTCCAGCTCAACAGTTCCCTTGGCACTAACTTTATGGTTGGTGAAACCTTCCAATCTTCCGTGATAAGGCTCCAGTACGGTATCCTTCAGGCCCATCTGCTGGAAGGCGGAGTAGTACAAAATATCTCAAGAGGCCCCCGTGTCAACAAGCAATCTTTCGGATTCCACATTATCAATTCGACCCTTTATCACCAAGGGTTGTTCACGGGCAACACGGCTCCCTGCCAATTCGTTAGGAGAAAAGCTAATCACCTCTTCCGCTTTATGAACCCAAGCAGGGACATGGTATACTTTGCTTAGTTCATGGATTTGGTTTCTTAGCTGTCTAGTAGAGACTGTCTCTTCTCGGATCACATGCAGCTTGGCCCTAGGAGGCCTTTGTTCTCCATCCTCGCTCTTATCATCATCTTCACTTTCCTCTTCCTTCCGTTTTCGCTTGCCATCTTTCTTCATGACATAGCAATCTAGCTTTCCCTCATCAACCCACCTTTGGATCATTTTCTTGAGGGCGTAACAACCTTCAGTATTGTGACCATGGTCCTTGTGGAAATCACAGAATTTGGAAGTGTCACGAGGGAATTTTGGTTTGTTGCTCAGCGGACGGGGTGGGGGAAGATTCACTAGCTGCATGATCTCCGTGATGGGTTTGGTAAGAGGGGTGAATACTTCAGGATTCTCAGTGCTTCTTGTTCTATTCTTCCCCTTGGATCCCTTACCATTCCCATTGTCATTGGAAGCGTGGCGAGTGCCAGCCGCTTTTGGTTCCGCCTTGTCAGATCCCCTTTTCTTGCTCTTGTCCTCAGCCATAGCAATAGCATATGCCACGTTGTACAAATCAGCCTTGAACTTAGGTTCTCGAGCGGAAAGTTAGTAGATGAGGGGACCGGATCTCAATCCAGAATTGAAACAAACGATGACCTCCCTGTCAGTGAGGCTTTCTTCCACTTGTTCCGCCATTTTACGGAATCGATTGTAGTAACTGAGGGTGGTTTCATTCTTCGATTGCTCGATGTTAGCAAGGTCGGTCAACCTCAT
Organism: Adenophora triphylla var. japonica; assembly: GCA_022495995.1. Taxonomy (NCBI): domain Eukaryota; kingdom Viridiplantae; phylum Streptophyta; class Magnoliopsida; order Asterales; family Campanulaceae; genus Adenophora; species Adenophora triphylla. The sequence continues at coordinate 257,829 of JAFEMH010002822.1, read as the reverse complement.
CTTCCTCCTTCCAGTAGTGGCAAAGTGATCCAAGAACATTCTCCTCATGCCTCTCCAGCTATTGATGCAACCTTTTTTCAGCTCACGGAACCATGTTAAGGCTGTTCCGGAGAAGGTGCTCGCGAAAGCTTTACAGAGCATGTCATCAGCTTTGGTGAGGAGGTTCATGGTTTGTTCAAAACTTTGCATGTGGTCCTTCGCGTCTTGGGTTCCATTGTATTTGTCAAAACTCGGGACCTTGAAGTGAGGATTGGGTGGTACATCAGTTATCCTCTGGGAGAATGGACGAGTGGACCAGTCATAGTCATCATTATCGATCTTTTTCCCATTTCCATGTCATCAAGTCTTTGTTTCAGGAGTTCCCATTGTCTGGCGTCCACTCCCCTATCAGAGCTAGAGTGAGTGCTGCGCTGGGAACTACGGGTTGATTTATCTCTAGGTCGGTCATTCACCCTACTGTGCCCCTCGTCATTTCGATGGCTGTCCCGTCGTTTAGATGGTGCTTTATCTTGCCTTGGCTCTAACTCGTGACCACCAAGTAACATTCTGTATGGCTGGGGGTCCTCGTCCGTACAAACTCACAAGGACGAGGACGGGGAGAATCTCTCCGAGGAAGAGGAGAATCCTGGCGCGGTCGACGGGGTCGAGGTGATCCGGGACGCCGAGGTGCCATGACGAGATAAGGAGGGGATAAACGTTTGGTCAGACTGAGCCTCGTCCTAAGGTCGCTTGAGTCCACTTCCTGTTCCTTGGAACTCAATTGGCTTCTCAGGTCAACCACTTGGTCTTTTTTCTGATTGTGAGGCCGATGACGGGGAGGGTCTCGGAGGGCCTGCTTAGGTGGTACAGCAGGATCCAGGGGAGGACCTCATCGCTCACCCTGTTCCCTTCCATGAGAGTTTCCTGTCGAAGGCAGCATGAATCCAGCCATGGAGTTGTCGGGATCCAATTGCAAGAGAGCAGCCTGCGTCTCATACATCCTTTTCAACGTCTCCATCTGTCTATGTAACAAAGTACGTTGGTCAACGGGCTGAGTGCTTTCTGCTTAGCCGACGTCGGCGTTCTTCGTCGCCTTCCTTCCCATTTGTTTCCCTCTAGGACGAGTAGGATGAGGGAGGTTAACACCTGCCTCCTCGGCAGCTGGATGTCCCATAGAACGAAGGGTCATGGCGAGGGGACGTGGTCCTTCGGGCTGAGGTGGAGGAGGAAGCACCTCGGCATTTAGAATGACCCCGTTCACTTGGGTTTGTTCCTCGTTGGTAACACTTTCGAATTGACCGTCTTCCATTGAAAAATAACAATTGTAAACAGCAAATTACCAAACGTATGTATTTTTCCAATAGTCAAGATTTCTAGCCAAATTCGGAGCAGAATTCAACGCAAACACGAAATTGCAATTTGCGATCTAACAACACCAAATTTTCCGGCCAAAACGTTTACTTCAGGCGAAAATTTGGCATATTCTGGGCGACTTCTGCAGAATCCGGCAAAAATAAGAACAGAGCAAACACGGAACAGATTTTTTCGTTGAATCAAGAAGGTATTCTGCAAGAAATCTGGCTTCAAGCGAGCTTTTTCCAGGCCAAACAAAGGGTGTTTGAATCGATTTCCCGGCAATGGAACCAATTAATGATGCCAAAATCGTCAAATCAGCCCAAATCCAAGCGATCGTTTGCTCCGGCGATTGCTAGGCCTGAAAATAAGACAAAACATGTAAACTAAGCCGGGGCTTGACCGGCGAAGGCCCTCCGACGTGAGAATAAGTTCATGGTTTTGATATGAGAAACTAAATTGACAGAGTTTCTGTATGTAAAAAATAACGTACCAAATAATGTGCTATATGGCTTGTATTTATAGGGATGGATTGACAGAATCCATGTTGAACTTGAATCGTAAAGAGATAAGATATAATTCTAAGAGAATTATATCTGTTAAGGAGTCCTTATTTGATCTGTATTGTAGGAGGTGGTTACAATTCTGATAAGATTGTAACTGCTGAATCCTTGTTTGAATAGGATTGTTATAACTGCTCGCCGGTAAGCCGAGGAGACTGATTTCCTTATCTCGTCATTTGCACATTAGGCCGAGATAAACGAATGATTCTCCTCGTTAGGCAGAGATCTGCCGGCATAGAGAAATGCCGAGGTGAATGATTTTCTCTCCTCGTCATATGTAGATATGCCGAGGTGAGAACTTTTCTCTCCTCGTCATTCATGACCTCTCGATCCATGATGAGCTGGGGAAGAAATAAAAATATAATGAGCCCATTGATAACATTAAGGCCGAGGAAAGCACCTCGTCCTCCATGGAGATGATCTCGGCATACGAGGGAGGTCTCCTCGGCGATCATAGTTGGGGCACATTCTGTTTGCTTGTTGGGCCTAGATTGACTTTGTTGATGACGAAGTATGAGGCCGAGGAAGTCTCATGTTGCTCCTTATAACTCAGATGGGCTATGTTTATAGCCCAATCCACTTGAGTCTGACCCGGACAAGCCCATGTTCATATCTCGATTTATACTGTTCAGTTATAATTATTCTTACACAATTAAAAACTTTTAATGGTTGTTTGTATTAAAATATAATTATTCAATATTTCAATAAATAGGAATATGAAGAACTAGGAAAAAGAAGGAGAAATCTAAAGGTAATCAATGATGTATATTTTTCTATTAAACATGACAACGAGTATATTGAAGCGAATGTGCTTTCTTTTTTTTTTTAATTTATCAAACATCATATTTAACCTGACATTGACTATGAATTACAGTAATTATTAATCTCGAAAATTATTTAAAATTGGAAGGGATATAAAAACAAATGTGGGGTTAAAATTAGATGTGAAGAAAAATCAATTGAGGGGATTCAAACCCCCCGTCTCCCAACTCCTCGATCTATCCTTTAATCAACTACACAAAATAACACATGTGTTTTGTGGGCGCATTAATAGTATATAATGTATAAATACAAAATAAATTCTTTTGAGGTATGAAAATTCAGTAGGTGCACTTACACCCCACCTGATACTGAAAATCCGTCCCCACAAATTTACCCTACTAGCAATGTTGCACTAAGATAAATCAGTCACTACGACAGAGTTTCAAATCAAGCTAGAAGGTTGACACAAACAAAAAAATATTGAGTTGGTCTGTTGAAAAATGCGTTTCTTCATATCTGTATGGAGAAACGGGTTTTTTAATATATTCAAAAATCGGCAACCATTTCAATTAAACCGGTTCTATTATCCAAAAACCTACAAAAACCTAGATAAATTCAATATTTGCGTATATACACACAAAGACACACTACAACGATCACAGCAAATGGAGACGAGCAGGACAGTTCAATCAAAATGAATATCAAGAAACAATACAGAAATCGATATTGATTAAATCAGGTAATATGAACCAAATCAACAACTACTGTTTTTAATTTTAATCAACGTTTATTGTAATAAGGTCGATTGTTATTGTACATTTCCAGAGATTGATCTACGTAATTTTGGATCTATCCATCAATAGCATAAATGGAAGCTCAATTACATGACAGATATTCAGAAATATCACAAATCGATATTCTCCAGGCTACACAAATCGATATTCTCCAGCCTACAAGTTTAATCTCTATATCCATACCCAGATATTTATATAAATTATATCCAGATATTTATATAAATGATATCCAGAAGTACCAAAAATGTATATCCAGAAATGTGTAAGGTACATATCCAGAAATTTATATTAATGATATCCAGAAGTACCAAAAATGTATATCCAGAAATGTGTTAGGTACATATCCATAAATTGCTTATTGGCTTTGACATTGACCTTGTCCTTGACCTTGATTTTGTACTTAGCCTTGGCCTTGACCATGGCCAAGTCCAAAGGCCAAGGCCAATTATATATCCAGAAGTATGTGAATTTATATCCAGAAATGTGGTTGGTGCATAACCAGAAATAAATGTGTACAGTTGATAAGTACATTGATATCCAGGAGTCCAAGGCCAAGGCCATGGTCAAACCCAAGGCCATGGCCAAGCCTTGGACTTGGCCTTGACCTTGGCCATTGCCATGGACAAGTTGACCTTGGCCTTGAACTTGTCATGAATTTGGCCTTGGCCTTGGCATTGGCCAAGTCCAAGGCCAAGGCCAATTATATCCAGAAGTATGTGATTGTATATCCAGAAATGTGGTAGGTGCATATCCAGAAATTGATGATAGTTTCTTTATATACATTTGATAATTTCTTGATATACATTTGATAGTTTCTAAATATAGAATTGATAGTTTCTGGATATAGAATTGATAGTTTCTGGATATACTTACTATTGAATTCAAAGAGTAATAAATGTGTACAGTTGGTAAGTGCATTGATATCCAGAAACTATAAAATGAGTATCCAGAAACCTTCAAATGTATATCCAGAAACTATCAAATGAATATCCAGAAACAATTAAATGTATATCCAGAAAGTACCAATTTGAATATCCAGAAACACACAATTAACCATGTCCAGAAACATTAAAATGTATATCCAGAAAGTACCAATTTGAATATCCAGAAACTTTAAACTGGCAATGTACTAGGTCAAAGGATATGGTCATGTCCTTGGCAAAGGCCAATGCTATATCCAGAAACTACAAAAATGTATATCCAGAAACTATCTATTGAATATCCAGAAACAATAAAATGTATATCCAGAAAGTACCAATTTGAATATCCAGAAACACACAATTGACCATGTCCAGAAACAATAAAATGTATATCCAGAAAGTACCAAGTTGAATAACCAGAAACTTTTAAACTGGCAATGTACTATGCCAAGGGATATGGCCATGTCCTTGGGCAAGGCCAATGATATATCCAGAAACTACAAAAATGAATATCCAGAAACTTTCAAAATGAATATCCAGAAACTAACTAACTACTGCCTTTTCTTGCAGAATCATATTCTCCTATTGATTTAGAATCTCAAATTCAACAACCTACAGATCTAAACCGGGCTTCAAATAGGTTTTCTCTCTTAACTTTATTGACATATTGCTTTAGAATTACTGATTTCATATAACATGATTCTTTTTAATATATTTTGTGTGTGCGATAGAATGGCGAGGACCCTAATATTGATATAAGCAAAAATTTGCTGGGAACAAAAGCAAAGACATGGGAGGAATTGTACAAATTGTATAAACTTCATGCAAATGCACTAGGATTTAGTATTAAGTTGTCAACAAATCATGTTTCAAAAAAGACTTCAAGGATATTAGACAAGCTATTCCGTTGCTCATGTGAAGGAGTTACCAGATCAACCCAAGAAGATAAAATCAGTGTTCCATCACCAGTTGATGTTAATGAAGTTCAAATTCCTTCACCAGTTGAACAACTCGATGTTACCAAAAAACAACAAAAGAGAAGGAGAAATTACATAAAGAGGACTCAATGTAAGGCTCTTTTGAGGGCAAAATTGCTAAAAGAGGAAGATATGTATGTTGTTGACCGCCATGTTACAGAGCACAATCATCCAATGACAAGGACAGATTGGAACCATTTGAAGCGTAGTGAAAGGTGTATCTCAGAAGATCGGGGTGAAATAATTGAAATAATGGAAGAAGCTGGTATAAAACCAACTGATGGATATAGTCTTTTGGTAAACGGTGGTGGAGAGGAACATGTTGGTCACACAAAGAAAGATCATGTCAATTTTGTTCAGAAACTTAGAATGGAAAAAATTGAAAATGGTGATGCTCAGAATATTGTTGATAGGCTTTTTGAAATTTCATTGGAAGATCGAGGGTTCTATTTTAAAATCAAATTTGATGATGAAGGAATACTTTGGGCTATATTTTGGAGAGATAGTATGATGAAGGAAGATTACAAGCTCTATGGAGATCTGGTTATATTTGACACAACTTATACTACAAACGAGATACAATCTTATACATTGCCCCAATAGTTGGCATTAATAATCATTGGAACATTTGTCATGTTTGGTTGTGCTTTCATAGCAAATGAAAAAAAGAAACATTTGTACGGTTGCTTAAGCAGTTTAGAAAATCAATGGGAGGAAAAGAACCAAAAACAATATTTACAGACCAAGACCAAGCAATGTCAAATGCAATTGAAGAGGTATGATATAAAATTCCATAACCAGTTCTTTTATAATATTTCTTATCTAGTATTTTATTTGTGCTATATAGTTCTAAAAATAATTCGGATGTGCCTTAACTTTGCCCATATGTCATTGGTGTTTATATCCGAAACTACCAGATTGAATATCCGGTAGCTAGTCATTCTAAAGTATCTGGTTATTCAATATAAAGTTTCTTGGATATTCGGTTTGGTAGTTCTGGATATTCTTTTGGTAGTTTACGGATATTCAATTGTTAGTTTACGGACATGGCCAAGGCCTAAGCCATGACAAAAAATTGGTCAATGTAAATTTATTGTATGTTAATATCCGAGAAGCATATAATGTTAATATCCAGAAACTTTATTATAATACAGGTATTTGAAGGGCGTACGAGGCATAGGCTATGTTTATGGCACATCCAACAAAATCTTGTATCCCACTTTGGACAATTGAAGACAAATGAAGATTTTAAAAAGAATTTGATCATTGTTTAATGGGATGTACCGGTGAGGATGAATTTGAAAGTTGTTGGGAGTCAATCTTTGGTGAAATACAATCTCGTTGAAAATTCCTGGTTCAAGCGTCTATATGGACTACGGGAGAAATGGTGCACAGCTTTAAGCACAAATTTCTTCTCGGCTGGAATATTGTCATCCCAAAGAAGCGAGAGCATAAATCATGCCCTTTGTTTCAAAGCAAACAGAAACACATCCCTCACTCAGTTCTTTGACATATTCAATGAAACAGTTAAACGTTGGAGGAATACTGAACAAGAGAAGGAATTTCAAGCATCAATCTCAGTCCCTCAACCAGACATGTATGGTGGTATCATAAAACAAGCAGCTGAAGTATACACACCACAGATATTCAAGTTCTTTGAGATTGAGGTAAAACGAGCTTTTCCTGTTGTATACAAATTTGGAGATGAAAGTGATGAAGATTGCAGATTCATACATGTTGCTCATGAGAAGTACCCAGATAAATATGAGAGTGTACTCTTTGTTAGGAATGATGAAAGTGTAACAGTTGTATGTATTGCAATCGGTTTACTACGATCGGTTGGTTGTGCTTTCATTGCATAAAGTATTGAATTTGTCAAATGTCACAAGGATACCGAGATATCTACATTGAAAAAAGGTGGACAAAGATGGCAAAAAAAGATGTATGGGACAAAGTCTATCAAGGAAAAGATAATACATCAACGAGAGAAAAATGAATTCATTCCTGGAAACAAAAGATGGCAATGAAATACCACAATCGATGATGGCTTGTCATGAAAACAGTGCAAAAGATCTTGGAAGATGGGTTCAATAGAGACTCACTTCTTATACAACAATTGTTGTCGGAAAATCAACAGGAATGTAGATCTACGACAAGTGTTAATGATAATGTTGGTTCGAAAGTATAACAAGTGCTCAGTGTGATGGATCCAATTCGTGCAAATACAAAGGGCAGAAAACGAAAGCTAAAGACAAAGTTTGATAGAAGAAAGCCAATCACTGATGAGTTTGGTTCAAAAACACCAAATGAACATTTGATTTAATAGTTTTTAGATTGAAGTACAATTTATTAAGTTGACTAGTTAAATATTTTATACACAGATATTTGATGTTTTTATGTTCAGAAATGACTAGTTAAATGTTTTTATCAATTATATCCAGAAGTATGTGAATATATATCCAGAAATGTGGTAGGTGTATATCCAGAAATTGATGATAGTTTCTTGATATACATTTCTAAGTTTCTGGATATAGAATTGATAATTTTTGGATATAGAATTGATAGTTTCTGAATATAAAATTGATAAGTGCAATGATATCCAGAAGTCCAAGGCCAAGGCCATGGTCATGGCCAATGCCATGGCCAAGCCTTGGACTTGGCCTTGGCCTTGCCATAGACAAGTTGGCCTTGACCTTGAACTTGTCATGGATTTGACCTTGGCTAATTATATCCAGAAGTATGAGAATGTATATCCAGAAATGTGGTAGGTGCATATCCAGAAATTGATAATTGGTTCTGGATATAGAATTTTTAGTTTCTGGATATTCAAATTTAAAGTTTCTGGATATAGAATTGATAGTTTCTGGATATACTTACTATTGAATTCAAAGAGTAATAAATGTGTACAGTTGGTAAGTGCATTGATATCCAGAATTCCAAGGCCAAGGCCATGGCCAAGCCTTGGCCTTGGCCTTGCCATGGACAAGTTGGCCTTGGACTTGAAATTGTCATGAATTTGGCCTTGGCCAAGTCCAATGCCAAGGCCAAGGCCAATTATATCCAGAAGTATATGAATGTATATCCAGAAATGTGGTAGGTGCATATCCAGAAGTCCAAGGCCAAGGCCATGGTCAAGGCCAAGGATAAGTTCAATGCCAATTAAAGTTTCTGGGTATTCAATATGGTTGTTTCTGGATATTCAAATTAAGAGTTAAAACTGGCAGTTCAAACCAAACTATGACACTTCAGATCTAAAGAAAATAATATTATACAGTAGATATTATTCATTAAAAAAAAAAAAACTACAAACAAACAAACCACACAACACATAACAAATTATTTATTCTTGCTCTCCATAAACTTATAGAGTGCAGAGTGCTTGAACATGTAGTTAACTATTGAATCCGTGACTGATTTTGTTTGAATTTTGGCACTATTGCTTATGGACAAAATGAAGCAGTACTAGTTGGGATAACTATTGAATCCGTGACTGTTTTTGTTTTTTTATTACTCAACTTGGAACACCTAACTTGGAACACTTGTCCAAAATCAAGTTCAAGGCCAATTAAAGTTTCTGGGTATTCAATATGGTTGTTTCTGGATATAAATTTTGTAGTTTACGGATATTCATATTGAATGTTTACGGATATTCATATTGAATGTTTACGGTTATACATTTTGTAGTTTCTGGATATTCAAATTAAGAGTTTCTGGATATAGAATTGATAGTTTCTGGATATACTTTAATGGTCAAAAAAGCATTCAAACTTACTATTGAATTCAAAGAGTAATAAATGTGTACAGTTGGTAAGTGCATTGAATTCATTGACCAACTTTTTTGACTGGTTTCAAGTACTCTGCCTATATAAATCTGTCCAAAGGTAAGCATATACATCAAGTTCAAGAAAAATTCTACCTTTAATAATTTTTCTAGTGATGAACAAAGGCAAGGGAAATTCTGGGGAGCCAACTTTGGGTGATTCAAATGATGACAAAAGTTGGAAAATATACATGGTGTGCTACCAAAAATTGCTCAATGGTCATCTTGTTGTTTTGCAGCCTTCTTCTGCAAATGGAACTCCCTCATTTCGTTGTCCATTGCAGCCATGTAATGGACACAATTGTAGGGATAAGGATTATGTGGGGATAGTCAAACATGCTCATGAGTTTGGCAACGCTCACAACATTGATGAAGCTGCTAGGATTCACCACAAGGCTTTGGAAATGTATTTGGAATATATTTTGAATGAATATGATCCAAAAAACAAATTGAATGACAATGTAGATGATGATGGAGCAGGTGGTAGTGGTAGTGTTTAATGGTTACTAAATTCTGTTTTTAATATTTTTGTGTTTGATGTATTTTTGTTTAATGGTTACTAAATTCTGTTTAATGAATATGTTTTTGTTTGAAATTTGGCACTATTGAATCCATGACTGTTTTTCTTTGATATGTAGTTAACTATTGAATCCATGACTTTAGCCAACCAATGTGTCTTTTAACTTTGAAAAGACATGACTTACTATTGAATTCAAAGAGTAATAAATGTGTACAGTTGGTAAGTGCATTGAATTCATTGAATTCAAAGAGTAATAAATGTATGTGCATTGAATTCATTGAGCAACTTTTTTGACTGGTTTCAAGTACTCATCCTATATAAATACCATACAACACCACTCCTACCATCACAACAAAAAAAAAACAAATTTCTCAAAATGAATAACAACAACAACAACCAAGCTCAGCAGGACGAAAGTTCTGATTCTGATATAGGGTTTCAGCCTGAGGAGGTTGAATATGTAGATGATATTGTGGATGTTCCGCCTAGGGTTAGAAGAGAATGGACCCTGGTGTGATGATGTTGCCAAATTTCCGAAGATTTTTCCATTTTTTGTTTGAAAAAATCAACGAAACGGAGTCGCCACGCCATTTTTATTTTAAGGGCCAAAACTTTGAAAAAAAAGCCCGAGATCAGAGATTTAGGTTCGGAGGTCATGTTACGCGTCGGGAAGGACGTTAGTGTGCACCCGACGCGCCTCGTAAAACGAGTCTTCCAAACATTTGAAATCCTTTTGTTGTGTGTGTGTGTGTGTGTGTGTGTGTGTGTGTGTGTGTGTGTGTGTGTGTTTTGACCAAAATGAGTTGAAACTGAGAAAAACAAAAATGGGGAACTCTTTATAAGACTTTGAACAATCCCCAAGATTTTTGGTATGATTTTTGGGTCGAGTCTTGGCACTCAAAAGATTTTTGGATTTGAAAAGCCATTCTGCCAGAATGAAAGAAGGCAGTTGACCCTTGACTTTGAAATGGACTTAAAGGCTTCAAAACTTCAGAATCTGGGGAAAGTCCGAGAATGAAAGTTGCTCAAAACACCCTAAATAGGGTTTATGAAAAGGAACTTTCTATTTTGGAAGTAATTTGAGGGGTCAAAACCTTATGGAAATCTCAGATGTGAAATCTGGATTTCCAGAAGCTGATGAACTGGCCTCTAAAAGAAAAATTGAAAAAAGGAGTTTTACTCACTCAAAAAATAAAATAAAAATATGTCTGGAAAGCTCTGGATTTTGGCTACAAAAAGTGTTTTGTAGTCAACATCTAATTCCAAGTTTTACTGGGTCCAAAAAATAGGAAAATGGACTGAGGTCTCAGAACAATGCTACTGGACAGCAAGATGTTCTTGAGGGAAAATGTGATTTTTGGGGGATTTGCATCTATGTTCACCCCATTTTCATCCCTAGACTTGATACCACTACCTTTTGTTAAGTGGTTATCATATTCAAGTCATCCTTGGGGAATTTATGGGGTTGAAACATGTCCTTTGCAAAGGGAAAGGGGGTTTTGTAAAGATGAAACCAAGGAGAAAGAATTGACTAAAGATCTAAAATGTGGACCACTTGAGATGGTCATTCATGAAGATGAACTTCAAGATGACCATCTTAGGTCAAAACTCAAGTTAAACTAGACATAAAATAAGTCAAAGTAAGAAGAACAAGATGATCAAGAGATCAAAAGAGAATTTTAGGGTTTTGAGAAGGAGGGCTTTACCAATGGTGACACCCTATCTTCCTAGGCTTGGAATTTGACTTGAGGAGTATCAAGATTTGGTGTTTGGCTTGAGGAGTATCAAGGTTTGGTGTGTTTGGTATTTGATTGGGAAAGATTCAAGAGAAAATGGTGGCAATCTAAGGATTCCCACTTTGTTTTCTCTCTATATTTTCGCCAGAACTTCGTTGCTTTGTGAGTAAGTTGTGTTGTGTAAACCGAGAGAGGAGGGTTCAATTTATAGGACACTTTGTGAGAATCAAACGTATCCGCGCGGACAAGGATCGACGCGTGCCTTGTTCATCTGCTACAGTCTTGGCTTTTGGACAGGAAGAATAATCTTTTTAAAATTCAAACTGAAGCTGTTTTTCAACTTTCTTAATTCGGATTTTTCTAATTTCTTTTGCTTTTTGAGATTCTTTTCTTGGTTTAACTTAAAGTGGCAATGCCCATTTTACCCTTACTTTGTTAGAAAAGTTAGGAATGATGTTATAACTTTCGTTAATTTTCTAACGAAAATGCTAACAAGCTCAAATTGGAGCACTTACAGTAGCCCCTCGGCGACGGCGCTTTCGAAGGAAGCGGGGTCGTCGATAAGAGTAAGGCTCCATATTTGGCAGGATGATCAAGTGATCGAGTGGCTGAACCTATTTAATAGGCTACCTACGTATCCTCTTAAGAGGAATCAAGCCAGTCGTAGTTCGGGTCTTTCGACTATCTTTAGTCGTCGACCCTACTGCTTTAGGAAGGTCGCCCTAAGATTTGACTATTTTTGGGGAGTCACCCTATGGTCTGACTGTTTTGGGGAAGTCACCCTATGGTGTTTTGGGAAGTCACCCTAAGGTTTTGACTTGTTTTGGGAAGTCGCCCTAAGGTTTTATTGTTTTTTGGGAAGTCGCCTATGATCGACTATTTTTGGGAAGTCGCCCTATGGTCGTTGTTTGGAAGTCGCCCTAAGATCGACTTATTTTCGGGAAGTCACCCTATGGTTTGACTATTTTGGGAAGTCGCCCTATGGTTTGACTATTTTGGGAAGTCGCCCTATGGTTTGACTATTTTGGGAAGTCGCCACATGGTTTGACTATTTTTGGGAAGTCGCCCTATGGTTTGACTATTTTGGGAAGTCGCCCTATGGTTTGACTATTTTTGGGAAGTCACCCCGTAATCTGAGTTTTGGGAAGTCGGTTTTGACTGCTTTGGGAAGTCGCCACATGGTTTGACTATTTTTGGGAAGTCGCCCCGACATTTTGGGAAGTCGCCCTATGGTTTGACTATTTTGGAAGTCACCCTCATTGTTTTTGGGAAGCCACGGTTTGACTATTTTTGGGAAGTTTTCTGGGGAAGTCGCCCTACATGGTTTGACTATTTTGGGAAGTCGCCCTATGGTTTGACTATTTTGGGAAGTCGCCCTATGGTTTGACTATTTTGGGAAGTCGCCCTATGATCGACTATTTTTGGGAAGTCGCCCTATGGTTTGACTATTTTGGGAAGTCACCCTATGGTTTGACTATTTTGGGAAGTCGCCCTATGGTTTGACTATTTTTGGGAAGTCGCCCTATGGTTTGACTATTTTGGGAAGTCGCCCTATGGTTTGACTGTTTTGGGAAGTCGCCCTATGGTTTGACTATTTTTGGGGAAGTCACCCTATGATCGACTATTTTTGGGAAGTCGCCCTATGGTTTGACTATTTTTGGGAAGTCACCCTATGATCGACTATTTTGGGGAAGTCGCCCTATGATCGACTATTTTTGGGAAGTCGCCCTGTGGTTTGACTATTTTGGGAAGTCGCCCTGTGGTTTGACTATTTTGGGGAAGTCGCCCTATGATCGACTATTTTGGGAAGTCGCCCTATGGTTTGACTATTTTTGGGAAGTCACCCTATGATCGACTATTTTGGGAAGTCGCCCTATGGTTTGACTGTTTTGGGAAGTCACCCTAAGGTTTTGACTATTTTGGGAAGTCGCCCTATGATCGATGATAATGTTCTTTTAGAAAAGTAGTTGACTAAGATATGCTTTCATACATCTTTGTGCTTACTGTAGTTGCGGAAGGGCGAGGCTACGGGCGATGTTGATGAAGAGTTGTTAAGTTCTTTGTTCGTGGGACGGTTTCTGGCGACGATTTCTTTGTCTTTGGAAGCATTTTGACATGAAGGAGGAGTTTGGTTGAGTCCGCATCTTCTTGGTGATCGTCAACCTTGTAGAGGTGGTTGAGCTTGTATTCACATTGGGACTTCTTGCTTTTGAGAACTTGGTGTCTCGACCGCATTGTATTGGAGAGCTTGGCGTCTCGACCTTCTTGCCTTGGAGAACTTGGCGTCTCGACCGATTTGTATTTGAGAACTTGGCGTCCACAGACCGATTTGTATTGGAGAACTTGGCGTCTCGGCCGATTTGTATGTGAGAACTTGGCGTCTCGACCGGCGGCATTTGATTTGCATTTGAGAACTTGGCGTCCACGGCCAAGGCTGTATTTGAGAACTTGGCGTCTCGGCCGAATTGTATTTGAGAACTTGGCGTCTCGACCAAGCGGCATTTGATTTGCATTTGAGAACTTGGCGTCACCGACCGATTTGCATTTGAGAACTTGGCGTCCACGGCCGAGCTTGTATTCGAGAACTTGGCGTCTCGGCCGAATTGTAGACCTTTGGAGGTGGTCTTCATTGGAAATTTTCATCCATTTGTGGACATTGGAGGTCGTCTTTAGCAAGTTGCGAGACGCAGGAGCTTGTCTTTGCCAAGCTGTAGATGTTGGAGGGCGTCTTCATTCATTGGAGGTCGTCTTTGGTGAAGATCATCCTTGCCGAAAAAGGGGATTTGATTTCACGTTTGAATTCTGCATTCGTTAGTAAAGAGGAAGATGCATATATGGCATTCATGATGACAGGATGCATGCATGGAACCAAAAATGATTATGGGATGATGCATTTACTTGCTTTCGAAGATGCACTTAGCCTAAGCTTACGCGGGAAAATTATGATTTATGATCTTCGATGATTTAGGATTATTCCTATTGACTCAAGTTTTGTGCATGCTACATGAGCCCTTGGGAGATTTTTAGTGGGGATGCATGGGTATGGAGGCTGCTTGGAGCGATTTTGATCAAGTGGGGGATGAGAACCCTTGATCGCGATTTAAACGACGGTTGTTGGTGAGGTTTTGTCGGCAATATCACATGGACCTCAATCTTGATGAGATTGGATTCGGATCCGGGTCTTGATTGAAACTTTCCCTCTCATTCTTGGTCATTTGAAGGCGTCTTGACGGACTTTAGGGCCAACGTTGATACGAGTGAAGCTTCTTTCATTTGGATGAGTGTGACCTTGGCCGAAACCTTGTCAGGAGGATGATTTGATGGAATTGCTAATGCGGGAGAAACCACGATCTTGAATTCCGATGCTACGGGAAGGCTGCCGTGTACCAAGTTACGAAGTGAAATTCTTTCTTGCGACTTGATAAAATTCGGGTCCAAAAGACCATCTTGACAAAGCCGGATCTGAGTAGGCAAAGTCAGATTTTGAAGAAGCGATTTGGCGAGTCTATCTCGTGGTGAAGAACCCAACGTGGACCCAAAGATGACTATATAAGCCCCGGCTTGAAGAGGCTGCTACGGGAGAACACAGGAGAACCGCTTAGCAAGCCCCGGCATGAAGAAATTGAGTAGTCTTACGGAGGGGGAACCCGTCTTTTCGAGACCTTAGTCAACCGATTCTTGGACAAGACTCGAAATGTTTACGTGCGGGGGCAAATCTTTTGAAAGATGGGAATGTCTCCCGAATTTGTGTATGACACTCTCGCTTTTGGTTTGAATCTTTTGAGAGAGTATAAGCATCACAAGGTGTGGAAAAGTGTATGGAAGCCCCTGAGACGGAAAGACGGTGTTTGGCTCTATTTCCCTATGATGGAGAGAAGACTTGTCGAGACACTTGAAAACTTGTCTTATTCATGATGATCACAATTTGCTTAAAACCCTTTGTTAATGTTCGGGTTATTCAATCCCTAAATCGATATGAACAAATATTTTGATTAATCACAAGGAGAAAACCAGCGATATCGAAAATCAAGCTTGGAAGGGCGGAAAGTGTATAGGGACGATCCTTGATGAGACCGGATTTTTTTTTGAGATTTGTTTGTGATTTCGGCCGGACCATTTACGGTTGCCTACGTTCCCTCCATTATGAAGAGCTCGGGTCGCCGTAGTTCGGGCCTATCCCGAATGAAAAGAGAATGAATGTTGAAATTCGAGTGCGAGGACCTTTGGGGATTTTGAGGATTTGGAGGATTGAATAACATATCCCCTTAGAGTGTCCATGAAAGACACGGATGCGAAGCCCAGTGGGACATCCACGGCAAGTGTTTGTGAGGAGAAATGAAATATGCTCACATGAAGGGAAGGGTTGAATTTGCACAATCTTTGATTGGTAATTTTGAACCAAAATGGATTAGATTCCAATTTAAGCAAGCAATGAAGCATTAATTTGATCGACATCGAGGATATTAGAATGAAGCTGCTATCCGGTAGGGGCTGTAGTTGGGTTTCCGGGCTTCGATCGGCTATCGGGTGATTTGGGAGATTATGACCTCTTGAGATGAGAGGTCGGCTAGGCCTTTCTTGGCGAACCTCTAAAGATGAGAGGTTGGCTCGTGGGGATGTGTTTGGGAAATCTATGGCGAGAAGATTGATTGCCTCCAAGAATGAGAGGTCGAGATTTTGACTTGGCCAAGGGCAAGGGTAATGGTGATGGGAGTATCCTCTAAAATTGAGAGGATGGCTTGGGATTGGTTTAAGGTAATGATAAGAGGAAGTTCGAG
Source organism: Adenophora triphylla var. japonica (assembly GCA_022495995.1). NCBI lineage: Eukaryota > Viridiplantae > Streptophyta > Magnoliopsida > Asterales > Campanulaceae > Adenophora > Adenophora triphylla. Next base: position 241,627 of record JAFEMH010002822.1, on the reverse strand, counting down.
CTACGACAACTTTTTGCGATCTTGCGAGAATTCGGGCTCCTTTTTGATCATTGGAGAGCTTCTTGAGATGTCGGGGACTTTTGAGTTCTTCTTCTTTTTTTTTTGGAAGGCTTCTGAGGAGCTTGGAATTATATCCGAGATTGTGAGGATTTTAAAATCCTTCTTTTTTTGTTTCTTTTTTTTTTTTTGTTTTGTTTTTTTTTTTTTTTTTTTTTTTTTGACTTGGAAAGCTTCTGAGGAGTTGAGGATTATCTTTGTCCTTCCTTCATGGCTTGAGATAATTTGCGCATCGCCGATTCTCGAAGCTAACTTCTCGGGCTCGCTTGGACTTTCTCTCGGTATGGAGCAAAAATGATGGCTAAACCGGGTTTCAAAACACGCCGATCTTGAAATGAGAGGGTAGTGTTTAGTAAGGGTGAGGTAATGGCTTTCCTATGGGTGAAAGGTTTCAACCGCAATCCCTCTTGGATGACCTAAACGAGATTAAGTCTTCATTGCTTGCTTAAGCTTTATATGAGAAAAGATCCATGCAAATTCATCGAGCAACGAGATGAGGATGATGAAAGGGATGTGAGCATATGAGATGCAAGATGGGGAGTTGGTAAGCCCCAATTTGGGAAGGATATCAATTGATTTTCTCACTCAGATTAGTTTAAATATTAATCATTTTCGAAGAATTAGTGGTTGAGCGGCACAAGTGATCATTTTGGATAAAACCATTTCAATTAAGTGTAACGTGGGTGCGCGAAGTGATGTCTCGAGTCTAGCAAGAAAAGAAAAAAGACTTATATTAAAAATTAGACACTTAACCACTATGTCCAAAATGGACTACAACGACAAATGTCCGGGAAGGACTTAGGTGAAAGAAAAGTACTAGAACCTACGAAGGTTGACTCAAAAGACTATTTTAAAGATAGGTAGCCCCGGTCTAGCCGCTCTTTCTTTGTTGAACCATGCATCTATTCTTCGGCCGGAGACGGGAGCTATTGCAGACCTTTCCATCGGGATTTCCTTGGCAACTTTTTGCTCAATCCAACCATCTTCATTACTGCGATGGCGGTTCATTGACCTTGCAAAGGGACGAGTCAAACTCCATTGTGCCCACAGGCTTGAACCACCAAACTTCGATCATGTTGACACTCATGTTGTTAGGGAGCGGGTTATTGATAGTATTAGGTCCTTCGGGCATCTCTAACCTCCCTTGCTCAATCAACCCTTGGATGGCCTTTTCGGGGACGCAATCATCCGTCGGTGCCCGTGAGTGCGATGAAAGGCACAATGCTTGGAGGTATCCAAAGGAGCGTTGGGGTTTCTAGGGCGATAATTTTCCAAAGGCCGGAGCAAACCTTCTCTCACGAAACCTGCTGAAGATATCACTCAAAGGCATCCCAAAGTTTCTCAAGTCTTGGAGCGGGATGCGGATGCATCGGGCTTCTTGGGAACAAAGGAAGTGGCATTATTCTGATCTGTCCGCGTAGCCGATCGCCTCTTTGCCTTTAGCGAAAGTGAGAGTAGTTTTGGAGGGAGGAGCCCGATATCCGTGGCGGAGTGCGGCGGTCGGCTGGCGATTGTAAGCCTTTTCAAACTTAGCCGGAATTAACCATTGCACGCAAGTCGGCGTAGGGGAAGTGGTGAGGGAAGCTCTCAAATGCGGCTTCAAGCATGGCGAAAGATGTCCTAGCTTGCTCCTCGTCGGAGGGAGGAATGGCCATTTCATTTGAGCTTTAAGTTCCATCTCTTATAGAAATCCCCAATATTCTCATTAGAGTATTTGCATCGTTGTTTGCGGAGTCAACTCTGTTTGTCTCCCACTCCAAGTTGGCTTTATACTTATACGTAGAAATGCTTGGTAATTTGTTCCCAAGTAGCCCTAGCTTGAGTGCAATCGGAAAAACCATTTCAAAGCCCACGACTTCAAAGAGAGACTAAAGTAATCGGCCAAGCTATTTGGTTTGTGCATCCCTTAGCCTTCATTGCCAAAGTATAGGTGTCCAAGTGAGTTTTAGGGCATGCGCTCCCGTCAAACAATTCGAGTGGGCATCACAAACTTGTGAGGCGGGGGATAATCGAGTCGGGATACGTAGGCCGAAGAGCGGTGTTCTTTTTGGCGGTCAATTCGGCAATCTGTGCTTTCATTTCCTTGTGTTGCTCCATAAACCAAGCCAATTGGGGATCAGGCGGAGCGGGAATTCTGAGGCGATATTTGAGCTAGGAAGAGGACTATTTGTTGGTGGTGCATTGGTGGAAGGAATACCATATCCGGAGCATAGGTGAAAACTTGTCCTTGGCCCAAATTACCACAGGGAGTGTAGGTAGGAGGCTGGGGCAAAAGGATAGAACCCGGCGACTTCTTTGTTGGCTTCCAATCGGCGAGAAGATGGAGCGGATCTGAGGTAGCCATATGGCTTGGATTTTCGGAGTGAGGCCCATAAGTAGGCTTAAGTGCGGGCTGCTGTCCTGGTTGTTGAATTGCATGGCTGGTTGTGGCGAGGATGCATAGCAGAGAGGATCTTGTGGTCTGGTGATTCGGATGAAACCGGGATGAAGGCTTGATAACCCATAGAAGTGCGAGTGAATGGATTTGTGAAAGGCGTGTGAGGAGCAGCGAACCGGTACCATTACGAGGAGGGGCTCCCGGCTGTGGCCCAGAACCGGCAGTTGTGGCGGCATTCCAAATTGTGGTGTTGATGTGAAGGTCTGGATTGATCGGTTCCGAGCGAGGTGGGATTCCAATCTGCTGTGGCATTAGAGGTATCCCCAACCATGAGAGGACATTCCGTGCGACTTTGCCCCAGCGAGGCTGTGAGCGGATTCGTCCCATCGGGTGCATGGATCCGGTGGTCGACCCGAGAGATCGAGGAACATGTGTTACGGTAGCACCGAAGGAGGTTGGTGGTGGCATCCTGGAGTAATCGGGCGGCCGAGATTGGGATTGGGGTCATCCTCTTCTTCCGCGGATGAAGGTGCCATCGGGATTGAGGTGGCGGCCAAACCGTAGCTCTTAATAGCCTCGATAAGGCTATTCATTTGTGCTTCTGTCGCATTCTCATACGTTACGCTAGCGGATTCCATTGCTTTGTTACGTACGAGGAGTCCGGGAGGCGGAGTGACGTTGTCCCCCTCGTTACCGAGTGATGCATACATTACGAAACCGGAGTTGAAACAAACGGCGAAGGCGATGAGGCACTTGACTCTTCCCAGGCGGTTAAACGGTGACCCGGTGCCGAAACCAAGCTTTACGCGGAGGCTGCGGGGGAAAGACACGAGGGTTCGAGATGGCGGGAATTGAAGGAGGGTAGGTGTTTGGGCTCTTAGGCTCATGCAACATGCGGTTATTTGTTCATGTTTACTTAAAACACGTTTTATTAACCTAATCGGTTGGAAAAGATTGCTCTTCTTTTTTTTTTTCGAACTACTACGATTCTGGATCGGTGGGCCCCGTCACTACGTCTATAAGCCCCTCGTATTCCACCTGTATTTCGACCTCCCGGGGTGGGCGGCCCGGGCGAGGGTCCTATAGGGCAAGCGGGTCCCACCGACCGAAAGAAAACGATCCTAGAAGTACGGCGTGTAATCGAGTCTTAACGAGCATTCGATGTAAATTACGGACAAGGCGACGTCAAAGTCAAGATCGTGTCCGAGAGCTCGACAAAAAGGTCGGCATGATTTGGGTGATAAATGTCCGCAATTGATCTTGACTTGTCGTCGGTTAAGCCGTAATTAGGCATGGAATAACCGTTAATCCTTGATGACTCGGTGTCATCTTTGGGAGTCGAGTGTATAATTTGTGCCGGTCGAGCCGAAGTCAAGGCGCCGGTCAATACCTTGGTCAAAGTCTGCGGCGGAAGCCGGCATGACTTCGGCGATTAGGGACCCGAAAGATATTGAGTCGGTATGCCGACAAAGGCTTGAAAGGAAAGGTCTATACACGGACGGGGGCATGACACGGACCCGGACTAAAAACCAGCGGGTCTCGGACAAAGTGTGTCACGGACAAGTGCATGGTCGACACGAGGCTCCATGGGATGTTTGGGTAGTCTGTGCTCATCAGAGGCGTAATAAGACCAAACGGACCGCGACAAGGATTTCCCGGGTTAAGGACGTAGTGTGCGGTGTACGGTCAACGTGCGCGTAGTGTGCGCGATCTATCTTCTTTTTACGAGTAAAATAAAAAAAAATTTATCTGTCTTAAAAGGCATGATGCATGATTTTTTTTTTGAAAATTTTCTTTTGAAAAATCTTTTTTTTTGAAAATCTTTTTTTTTTTAAAATTAATGAACACATAAGCACATAAGCACAAAAATTCCGACAGTTAGGGACATTATTTCGACAGTCAAAAGTTTGACTCTTTTTTTTTTCGAGGCGGCCAAAACAAACACGAAAAATGTGCAAAAATCAACACACACACAAAACAAAGGATTCCAAATGTCGGGACGGAAGCTTGACCCTCAAAAGTTTTTCTTTCATTTTTTTTGAAAAGATAAAACTTGTTTAGTCCCAGTAGTCGCCCTTTGTGATGATGTTGCCAAATTTCCGAAGATTTTCCCATTTTTGTTTGAAAAAATCAACGAAAACGGAGTCGCCACGCCATTTTTATTTTAAGGGCCAAAACTTTGAAAAAAGCCCGAGATCAGAGATTTAGGTTCGGAGGTCATGTTACGCGTCGGGAAGGACGTTAGTGTGCACCCGACGCGCCTCGTAAAACGAGTCTTCCAAACATTTGAAATCCTTTTGTTGTGTGTGTGTGTGTGTGTGTGTGTGTGTGTGTGTGTTTTGACCAAAATGAGTTGAAACTGAGAAAAACAAAAATGGGGAACTCTTTATAAGACTTTGAACAATCCCCAAGATTTTTGGTATGATTTTTGGGTCGAGTCTTGGCACTCAAAGATTTTGGATTTGAAAAGCCATTCTGCCAGAATGAAAGAAGGCAGTTGACCCTTGACTTTGAAATGGACTTAAAGGCTTCAAAACTTCAGAATCTGGGGAAAGTCCGAGAATGAAAGTTGCTCAAAACACCCTAAATAGGGTTTATGCAAAGGAACTTTCCATTTTGGAAGTAATTTGAGGGGTCAAAACCTTCTGGAAATCTCAGATGTGAAATCTGGATTTCCAGAAGCTGATGAACTGGCCTCTAAAAGAAAAATTGAAAAAAGGAGTTTTACTCACTCAAAAAATAAAATAAAAATATGTCTGGAAAGCTCTGGATGTTGGATACAAAAAGTGTTTTGTAGTCAACATCTAATTCAAGTTTTACTGGGTCCAAAAAATAGGAAAATGGACTGAGGTCTCAGAACAATGCTACTGGACAGCAAGATGTTCTTGAGGGAAAATGTGATTTTTGGGGGATTTGCATCTATGTTCACCCCATTTTCATCCCTAGACTTGATACCACTACCTTTTGTTAAGTGGTTATCATATTCAAGTCATCCTTGGGGAATTTATGGGGTTGAAACATGTCCTTTGCAAAGGGAAAGGGGTTTTGTAAAGATGAAACCAAGGAGAAAGAATTGACTAAAGATCTAAAATGTGGACCACTTGAGATGGTCATTCATGAAGATGAACTTCAAGATGACCATCTTAGGTCAAAACTCAAGTTAAACTAGACATAAAATAAGTCAAAGTAAGAAGAACAAGATGATCAAGAGATCAAAAGAGAATTTTAGGGTTTTGAGAAGGAGGGCTTTACCAATGGTGACACCCTATCTTCCTAGGCTTGGAATTTGACTTGAGGAGTATCAAGATTTGGTGTTTGGCTTGAGGAGTATCAAGGTTTGGTGTGTTTGGTATTTGATTGGGAAAGATTCAAGAGACAATGGTGGCAATCTAAGGATTCCCACTGTTTTCTCTCTATATTCCTTGAGAACTTCGTTCTTTGTGAGTAAGTTGTGTTGTGTAACCGAGAGAGGAGGGTTCAATTTATAGGACACTTTGTGAGAATCAAACGTATCCGCGCGGACAAGGATCGACGCGTGCCTTTGTTCATCCGCTACGGTCTTGGCTTTTGGACAGGAAGAATAATCTTTTTAAAATTCAAGCGAAATTTGTTTTTCAACTTTCTTAATTCGGATTTTTCTAATTTCTTTTGCTTTTTGAGATTCTTTTCTTGGTTTAACTTAAAGTGGCAATGCCCATTTTACCCTTACTTTGTTAGAAAAGTTAGGAATGTTAGTAATGTTATAACTTTCGTTAATTTTCTAACGAAAATGCTAACAAGCTCAAATTGGAGCACTTACACCTGGAGCAAAAAGTTGCAAGTCACAGGCGATCAATCCAAAATGGGCGTTTTCCCCTCTATAATGTGGAAAATCAATTGCAATGCCCATTACGCCCAGATTAGCTTTCCAACAAGAACATTGACTTGGGACCAACTCTTTGCACATGCTATTCATCGTGGATCTATTTCTTCGTATGGAGAAATATCCAAGGAACAACACATGGCACTAGAGCAGCATATGACAGAAATCAATGATGCGAATTAGGGGATGTTGATGTTTGTTCTTGTTATTGTTGCAGATGTTTTTTGTTGTTATTGTTGGTTTTTTTTTTTTTTTTGTAATTATATTTAAAATAATTTACTTAGTTTGTTTTCTTTCAATTTTATATACGAAACTATCAAAAAGTATATCGAAACCATCAAAAAGGATATCCAGAAATAAATGAAGTGAATATCCGAAACATACAAATGAATATCCGAAACTATCAAAATGCATATCCGAAACTACACAAATGAATATCCAGAAACTACACAAATGAATATCCGAGAAATTTTCAAAATGATATCCGAGAAAATATCCACAAATGAATATTTAGAAACATACAAATGAATATTCGAAACAAGCAAATGAATATCGAAACAAACAATTGAATAGCGAGAAACAAGCAAATGAATATCGGAAAATATCCACAAATGAATAACTAGAAACAATTGAATATCCAGAAACAAACAATTGAATATCCAAAAACTTTCAAAATGATATCCAGAAAATATCCACAAATAATTAAAAAGGTTCTTCTATTATTTAAGAAAAAGTAATTAATTAATGAGTAAAACATAAATATCCAGAACCCTTTTGAAAGGATATCCAGAAGCTTTTGAAAGGATATCCAGAACCTTTTGAAATGTTATCCAGAACCTTTTGAAAATATATAGCCAGAACCTTTTGAAAGGATATCCAGAACCTTTTGAAAGGATAACCAGAAGCTTTTTAATTTATAACCAGAACCTTTTTAATTTATATCAAGAACCTTTTTAATTCATATCCAGAAACTTTTTAATTTATATCCAGAACCTTTTTAATTATGAATTAAAAGCCAAGAGACAATACTAAAACACATTTTTAATTGATATCAAGAAACTTTAAATGGCCTTTGTCATGGATATATCCACAAATATCATAAAGCATATCAAAAATGTATATCCAGAAACTATCTATATGCATATCCAGAAACTTTCAATATGAATATCCAGAAACTATCAATTCACTAAAGTACATTAATTACATCACCAAACCAGATTCCTAATTACATAATTACATACACCTATGAATCTTGTACATTACTTTGTTCTTCTGTTCTTTTTGTTTTCTTCTCTTTTTCAAAAGTGTTTGTTTCAATCATTAAATTATGCTTATCTCTGTTCAATTGACTAAGCAAAAGTGTTGAAAGAATTTCAGCTCGTAGACGGATCCTTTGTTTATCCTACAAAGTAAAAAAAATAAAAAAAAAATTGTTAAAACATATATATACAAACTCATATAATATAAATATGAATAAAAAAAACTTTAATAGTACGACATAACTCGGGGCATGAGTACTTTGATCCTTGAAAATCATTCATCTCGGACATCACATAAACTCCACAATCATGGTTAACATGATTTTCTTTAAGAACCCAATCACATTCCATGTATTCAAATTTATATGTTTTTGTCTTCAAAATCATTATAACATGGATGATCAATCTTCTTCAAAAAACCTTTCATAGGCACAAGCCGAAAACATTTAAAGTATAAAATATTAGATAACCAATGAAAACAAAAATGAAAAATATAAAAGCTGCTTTCGTAAGTTTCAAAACATATACCAATGCTTTCGTAAGTTTCACAACTTGACTTCTTTTGCTTGATTCATTGAAAGGTTGTCAAAATAGTGAATGGATTTTGAAGCCATGTTGTACACATATAGTGTAAAGTGCCCACCTTTATTGCTTTCCTTAAAGTATGGGAAAAAAGCGCAAAAAATAAGTATATCCGTAAATATATTAGGTGACTATCCAGTAAATACCATAAAGTATATCCGTAAATACCATAAAGTATATCCGAAATTACTTTGGCCATGGCATAGGCCTTGGCCTTGGCCTAGGCCTTGGTCATGGATATATCCGTAAATAACATAAAGTATATCCGAAATACCATAAAGTATATCCGTAAATTACTATGACATGCCATAGGCATTGGCCTTGGCCTTGGTCATGGATATATCGAAATACCATAAAGTATATCCAGAAATATCATAAAGTATATCCAGAAATTACTTTGGCCATGGCATAGGCCTTGGCCTTGGCCTAGGCCTTGGTCATGCATATATCCAGAAATACCATAAAGTATATCCAGAAATTTTCAATATGATATCCAGAAATGTATTGACAAATGAAAATACATACCAGATCTACTTCTTTCAGATCCATTACATTCCCATCTACATTAACATCATTTTTCCAATACAAAAAAGTTTGAAGCATTTCTGCAGCACCAACACGAGCACTCAAAGAACGTTTCGCCCAAGTAGCCTGTTAATATAAATGATAAACAATATCTTAAAGAAATTTCATGGATATATACCCTGCAATCGATATATACTTGTAAGTTGTTGAAAAAAAGTAACTTACAGAATGGTCAACACCAAACATAAATCTCTTCATTACACCTTTTTTATGTTCTAGCTTGTTCAACAACATTGCCCAAGCATTCACAATTGCACCTGTGATATCTGTGTCTTCTCTCATACTCAAAATATCGTCTGCTTCCAGTCCAAAGAAATCATTAAACTGAAAAAAAGCACTGAAAAAAAAATAATATTAAAATTTGAATAACATATTTAATTTCAACTGTAATAATATTGAAATAAAAAGGGGATATTACTTTTTTGACTCTGGAAGAATCAATTTTGAGAAGCAATAATCAACCACTTCCATCTTTATCTTTGGCATACCAATCATTACTTCCTTATTCTTCACCATGAATTCAGATGAAAGAATAATCTCACCATTCACAGGTTCCAAATGCACTTCATCTAACATCTTGTCAAACTTCTCACCATTAACACCATGTTGAAAAAAATTTTCAACCAAATTATCAATAGCACCAAAAATTTGTGAAGAATATTCTTCTTCCACGTCAACTTCTTTAATAACAGACATAGGCTCAATCATTGGTTGTTTTAACAGATGGGTATCAGTAACTTGATCCTCTGTATTAAGCCTAGCCATTTGATGCTCTGCAGATTGATCTTCAGTTGGTTGATCAACATTGGTAACCTCTTGATCCTCATAATGCTCATGCACATATCCGTCATCAAAATTACTGAAATTTTTCAACATTATCATCAGAGACTACGTATGCTCGAGATCCTTGACTACGTGAAAGAATCCTAAATGTTGGCAATGGTCCAACCTTCCCTTTCTCCTTGACTCATCTTTTGAAGTTTTCAATTTATCAATAATATCATCAATGTAATCAAAAACCCGACTTCCCAAAGGTTCACTATCACCAACCAAATCCTCCTCTTGTGCAGATCCTTTCTCAACGTCATCATTATTAACTTTGTCTTTCCCCTTCTCAATTTTTGAAATCCTTGCAATGTGAGCATTGATAGCAACTTTAATATCATTACGAAATATTTCCGGTGACTCTTTAACGAGAATCCAAAACTTACGGAACATTTTCACTTGCGAGGTATTTTTGTAGGATGACTTACATCCTCAACAAAAGGAGCTGATCAATCGGCAATCCAATCTGTCCTTCATCCAAATCATCCTCATAGCTTGTAATAGGATAAACATTATCCAAATAAAGAACTCCACCCCAACCAATCTTAGCTTCATTCCAGCCTACGGCAGAAATTTTCTCTTGAGTCCAATGTTGAATCAAAGGACGTGCGGTTGGTTCATGTTTACGCAAATATGGAAATATATGAAAGTAAGCTATTAAAAGAATTGCCACACAACCACTGCAACACCTCACTTTACTGGGGAAGAAGCCTTAAACTTCCTAACACCATCGAGATAACTTATTCAATACAAATTGGCACCAATCAAACTTTTTGATTTGAGTAACATCTTCAACCAATGCCAACAAAGAACAATCAACGGCCTTTGTTACTACTGGTGCAAGAAAGAAACCGACAGCAAACAATACATAGAGGCGTTTAAACTCATCACCTCCATCAGGTAGTTCTTTGTTGCGTTGACCAAGCAGACGGGCTGGAATACCATCTTTAACTTTCCCAAAAGTATTTTTATATCGTGCGCTCAACTCTTTGTCAATTCCTATTGAACAATTTATCCTCTCTTTTTTTAAGTTCCTTGGAAGACAAAGAATATCAAAAACATCATTTGTGGTTATATAATACTTGTTATTCTTGATTCTCTGAATAAAGCTTCCTGAATCAAATCTTTCAACAAGATATTCCACAATTCCCCTTTGTTGGCAATCTATTCAACTTAAGTTCTAATAGTCCACCAAAACCTATAGATTTAACATCTTCTTTACGAGCATCGGTTAAACAAAGATCAATAAGCCTTTAAGGACACAACAATGTTCAAATGCCCGTTTCTTACCACTTTCAACCACATCCACTGTTGATTTCTTATTAGAGTTCTTAACTTGACCTTCACTTAATTGATTCTTCTTATGCTTCTTACTACCTTCACCTTTATTTAAATTTGCAGCTACAAAACATAAAAAAAATAAAAACTAAAAAAGGATATCCAGAAATAAATGAAGTGAATATCCAGAAACTACACAAATGAATATCCAGAAACTTTCAAAATGATATCCAGAAAATATCCACAAATGAATATCTAGAAACATACAAATGAATATCCAGAAACAAGCAAATGAATATCCAGAAACAAACAATTGAATAGCCAGAAACAAGCAAATGAATATCCAGAAAATATCAACAAATGAATAACTAGAAACAATTGAATATCCAGAAACAAACAATTGAATATCCAAAAACTTTCAAAATGATATCCAGAAAATATACACAAATAATTAAAAAGGTTCTTCTATTATTTAAGAAAAAGTAATTAATTAATGAGTAAAACATAAATATACAGAACCCTTTTGAAAGGATATCCAGAAGCTTTTGAAAGGATATCCAGAACCTTTTGAAATGTTATCCAGAACCTTTTGAAAATATATAGCCAGAACCTTTTGAAAGGATAACCAGAACCTTTTGAAAGGATAACCAGAAGCTTTTTAATTTATAACCAGAACCTTTTTAATTGATATCAAGAACCTTTTTAATTCATATCCAGAAGCTTTTTAATTTATATCCAGAACCTTTTTAATTATGAATTAAAAGCCAAGAGACAATACTAAAACACATTGTTAATCATGACAAAAATTATGAATTAAAAGCCAAGAGACAATACTAAGTAGAATGGTAAATCGTTAAACATAAAACACAAAATAGATACACAGAAATTGTAAATTTCAAACTAAAACACATTGTTAAATTCATATACAGATGAGTATGCTTAATATATCCAGAAATTTATGAAAATGCGAACCAAAACAATAATAACATGTGAACTCACAGTCGGATTTTCGCTTGCTCCTGATTTCATCAGCTGGATTTTCCATAATTCCTTCGATTGCTACTGATTTCGCTTGCTACTGATTTCTGGATATAGTTTCTGGATATTCAACTGGGGTTCCCTTACTACTGATTTCGTTTTGGTATTGAACTTAGGGCAAACATGTTTTAATTAAACCGGTTAAGAAATCGGTTCGTTAAACGTTCAATTAAACCCGTTAATAAACCGTTAAGGAGAAACACGTTTCTCCTAAGCGCTTAGGAGAAACGCGTTTCTCCTTAGATTTTACGAAAACAAAAAACTTCAAAAAAGCTTCTTGCTTTTAGATCACTTATGTTATTAAAAATACTTTAATTGAAAGACATAAGAATAAGAAGTAGTATTTTTATCAAAACAATAATAGTATTCATTTACTCACTCTCCCATTTCAAAATAAATACTTCAGCGCATTTGACTTGTTAATATTTTTAAAATTGTATTTTGATTTGTCAGTATTTTTAAAATGGTAATTACATATTTATATATAATTGTATCATTGTAAAATTGTACTACGATCATTTTCATAATAAAAAAGGTAACATTTATTTTTGAACATACAATAAAGAATTTTATGATATTTATTCTGAGATCAAGATACAAATAAACTATTTTGCTAATTTGATTGAAAAAAGTTTCCGTAAAGAAAACATTCACTCAAAGAATGAGTCGTATATAATGAGATTATCAATTCAATGTTCCATACGATTCCAGTAATCCAAATAAATTGAATGAATAAGCCAATCAAAACTATGTTGACTCCTTTAAGTAAACAAAAATCTAGAACCTTTGGCATATTACAATTTGAAAACCTGAGTTTTATAAATAGTTGCAATACCATATTTGAGTTTTAAAATGTGTCAGTTTGATTACTAAGTTTCTTATTTAGTTGCAACCTGATATAAAACCTAACAAATCGTTAAATTTTAAACGGAATAAAACACATGTGCCTTGCACATAACTTTTAAATGGATAATTTTGTCATTTTGCGAGTGCTTGTGCAAAAGATGAGCCAAATATAGATTATCATATTGCAATTTGTCAAAAAAAAAAAAGTACTATATATTTACTTATTTATTATTATTATTAATGAATAATTTTGTTAATATTTTTTGAAACAATAACTTTATTTTTTAATGGATGTTGGTCTTACGATCATCTCACTACCATCACCCCAACTCATCACCACCATCACCCAACCATCTCACCACCACCACCACCACTAACAACCACAACATAAAATCACCACAAATAAAATCTGATGATGCCAAAATCGTCAAATCAATCCAAATCCAAGCGATGATTGCTCCGGAGATTGCTAGGCCTGAAAATAAGAGAAAACACGTAAACTAAGCCGGGGCGGATCCGGCTAAAGGCCCTCCGGCGTGAGATTAAGTTCACGGTTCGTATATGAGAAACTAAATTGACAGAGTTTCTGTATTGTAAAAAGTAACGTACCAAATAATGAGCCATGGGACTTGTATTTATAGGGATGGATTGATAGAATCCATGTTGGGGTGAACTTGTAAAGAGATAAGATATAATCCTAAAAAAAATTATATCTGTTAAGGAGTCATTGTTTGACTTGAATTAGTGTTGGTAATTGTAATCCTGATTGGATCGCGACTGTAGAATCCTTGTTTGATAAGGACTGTGCCATCTGATAGCCGGAACGCCGAGGAACATGAATGTTTTATCTCGGCCTTGGCAATTAGGCCGAGGTGAATGATTCTGCCTCCTCGTCATTTGGTGATTGGCCGGCAAAGGAACATGCCGGGGTAAACAAATCTCTCTCCTCGTCATTTGATGATAATGCCGAGGTGAGAACATTTCTTTCCTCGTCACTTGTAACATCACGGAGCTTGGTGAGCCAAGTATGAAGATATAAGGCCGAGATGGATGATCCTCGGCATACGAGGAAGATTTTCCTCGGCCCTAATACTTGAATATTGGATTATGTTTATGGCCCAATCCATTTGAGCCCAGCTCGAGCATGCCCATGTTCGTATCTCGGTTTATACTGTTCAGTGGCCCCCGACTTTCTAGCTCGGCTTAGGAAGAGTAGAAAGTCATCTCGTCCTCGGCTTATGGGATACGAACAGGTTTTGGCCAACCAAACGGGGTACTTGACTTCACGAATTATTCTGGCGCTAAGTAACTTCTGCACCTCTTCCTTAATAGCTTCCTCCTTGTCCCATGAAAAGTTTCTCCTTGTCTGGGAAATGGTTTTCGCCAAAGGATCAACTTCTAGGCGGTGGAGGGCTACTTCTTCATTGATCCCCCTCATGTCTTCGACTCTCCAAGCAAAGACGTCAAGACTATTTTTCAAGAGGGAGATGATTCTTTCTTTCTCTTCTGGAGATAGTTGGCCCCCGAGTTTAATTTTTTGTTCAGGATAGTCAGGATTGATGACTACCTCTTCCAGCTCATCTACAGGCTTCATTTCAGGACCGTCTCGGAATTCCAGAGACTCAATAATGATTTCTCTAATCCTCCTCCCTTCATTGTCGTTCACATTGAGGCCTTCTTCCTCCATAAGTTTGTCAATGTAGGGGAGATCGACCTTCCCTAAGTCATGGTTGGCCCCCGAGTTCTGACCGTTGACAAGGATGAGGTCTTCCTCGGAGACGGGCGAAACTATACCTTGGTTATCTACAATTTCTTGGATCATATGTACTTCCTCAGATACAGGTGGAATTGTGCCTTGGTCGTCTGCAATTTCTAGGACCATCGGCTCTTCCTCGGATGCAGGTAGGACTATGCCTTGGTCATCTGCAATTTCTAGGACCATAGGCTCTTTCTCCTCATCAAGGTCCTCACGGATATAGCTCATTCTGGAGCTAGTCTCGGTGGTTTTCTGAGATTTAGAGATCTTAATGTTTTCCTCGGGGGTATCTATCTCCACACTTTTCGATTTGTTCCTGCTATTCACAACATGTTCCAAGAAGTCTTTGGGGGTTGCCCTTACACATCCAATTCCAGCACGAGTGGGAAATTTAAATCGTTGGTGAGGAAGGGAGGCTACCATCCCAAGTTTAGCTTGACTTGGAATGCCTATGATTGCATGATAATCACTAGTCAAGTCCATGACTACAAAATTGACAGTGGCCTTGGCTCGGAAGGGGGGTTCACCGACTTCAAGCTCCAGCTCCACAGTTCCCTTAGCTCCAACCTTATGGTTGGTGAATCCTTCCAGCCTGCCATGGTATGGTTCCAGCATGTTGTCTTTCAATCCCATCTGTTGGAAAGCGGAATAGTACAAAATGTCACGGGAGGCCCCCGTGTCTACAAGTAACCTTTCTGATTCCACATTGTCGACCCTACCCTTTATGACCAAGGGTTGCTCACGGGTAGCACGACTTCCTGCTAACTCGTTAGGAGAGAAGCTGATGACCTCTTCCGCCTTATGAATCCAAGCAGGAACATGGTATACTTTGCTTAGTTCGTGGATCTGGTCCCTCAGCTTTCTGGTGGAAGTCACCTCTTCACGGATCATGTGTAATTTGGCCCTAGGAGGCCTACGCTCTCCATCTTCACTTTTGTCGTCATCTTCACTTTCCTCCTTCTTTCGCTTCCGCTTTCCATCCTTCTTCATGACATAGCGGTCTAGCTTTCCCTCGTCGACCCACTGTTGTATTATTTTCTTGAGGGCCCAACAGCCATTAGTATTGTGGCCATGGTCCTTATGGAAATCACAGAATTTAGATTTATCGCGGGGGAACTTCGGTTTGTCACTCAGTGGACGAGGAGGAGGAAAATCTACCAATTGCATAATTTCTGAGATGGGTTTAGTAAGAGGGGTGAATACTTCCGGCTTTTCGGTGCTTCTTGTCCTATTCTTCCCCTTGGAGCTTTTACCGTTCCCATTTTCATTCTGGCGAGTGCCCGTCGTTTCTGTTTCCGCCTTGTCGGATCCTCTTTTCTTTGTTTTATCCTCGGCCATGGAAATAGCATAAGCCACCTTGTATAATTCGGCCTTGGACTTAGGCTCCCGGGCGGAGAGTTCATATATGAGGGGACCCGATTTTAACCCAGAGTTGAAACAAACAATGACCTCCCTGTCAGTGAGGCTCTCTTCAACCTGGTCTGCCATTTTTCGGAACCGGTTGTAGTAGCTGAGGGTGGTCTCTCCCTTTCCCTGCTCGATGTTGGCCAAGTCGGCCAGTCTCATCTTCCTCTTACCAGCAGTGGCAAAGTGGTCCAAGAACATTCTCCTCATGCCCCTCCAGCAATCGATGCAACCTCTTTTAAGCTCACGGAACCAGGTCAAGGCTGTTCCGGAGAAGGTGCTCGCGAAAGCTTTGCAGAGCAAGTCATCAGCAGTGGTGAGGAGATTCATGGTTTGTTCAAAACCTTGCACGTGGTCTTTTGCATCAGTGGTGCCGTTGTACTTTTCGAAATTCGGGAGCTTGAAGTGAGGATTGGGTGGTGCCGCAGTTATCCTCAAGGAGAACGGACGAGTTGCCCAGTCATAGTCATCGTCATTGAACTTCTTTCCCATCTCCATGTCATCCAGTCTTTGCTTCAACAGCTCCCATTGCTTGGTTTCCACTCCCCTGTCGCTGCTAGAGCGGGTGCTTCGTTGGGAGCTTCTGGTCGATTTATCCTTGGGGCGACCATTCACCCTACTGTGCTCCGCGTCATGTCGGTGGCTGTCCCGTTTGGATGGGGCCTTATCACGCCTTGGTTCCAAGTCTTGGCCACCAAGTATCATCTTATACGGCTCGGGAGTTCTAGGCCGCACAAACTCTCGGTGCCGAGGACGAGGAGAATTTGGTCGACGATGACGAGGAGAATCTGTTCGACGGGGTCGAGGAGAATCATGGCGAGATCGACGAGGACGAGGAGAATCAGGACGCCGAGGTGGTGCTATGACTAACCGAGGTGGTGACATTCGCCTGTTTAGACTGAGCCTTGTTCTTAGGTCCCTTGAGTTCACCTCCCCTTCCCTGGGAGTTAATTGGCTTCTCAGGTCAACCACTTGATCCTTCTTCTTACTGTCATGCCGAGGACGGGTAGGTTCTCGGGGGGCTTGCTTTGTTGGCTGAGCAGGTTCGAGGGGAGGAGCTCGGTGCTCACCTTGTTCCCTTCCAAGAGGGTTGCCCATAGAGGGCCTAATGAATTCAACCATGGAATGATCTGGGTCCAATTGCAAAAGAGCAGCCTGTGTTTCATACATCCTTTACAATGTCTCCATTTGTTTATGTAACAAAGAGCGTCGGTCAACGGGTTGAGTTCCTCCTGCTTGACCGGCGTCGGCATTCTTTGTCTTCTTCCTTCCCACTTGCTTCCCGCGAGCACGAGTAGGACGAGGAAGCTTAGCACCCTCTCCCTCGGCATTCGCCTGACCCTTGGAACGAAGAGTCATGGCAAGGGGAGGAGGGGCGTCTGGCTGAGGTAGAGGAAGAGGAGGAGGTAGCTCCTCGGCACCTGTTGTAAGTGCTCCAATTTGAGTTGTTAGTATTTTCGTTAGAAAATTAACGAAAGTTTTAACATTCCTAACATTTCTAACAATTCCTAACTTCTCTAACAAAGCAAGGGTAAAGTAGGGATTGTTATTTAAGGTTAAACCAAGAAAAGAATCTTAAAAAGCAAAAGAATTGGAAAAATCCGAATTAAGCAAGTTGAAAAACAGAAACTGCTGGAATTTTTGAATATTTTTCTTCCTGTCCAAAGCCTGGAGCAGCATTTAATGCACCAGGCACGTTTACAATACCCTCCGCGCGGACATGATTGAGTTCCCAGAGTGCCTATAAATTGAACCCTCCTCTCTCAGTTTACACAACACAATTTACTCACAGCAACTGCACCTTGGCGAAAAATAGGGAGAAAACAGTGGGAATTCACTTGAATTGCCACCATTTTCTCTTCAATCTTTCCCAAATCCCACTCACTCAAAATACTTTCAAATCACTCTCATACATACTCTCATACATACACTAACTCAAGCTTAAACCACTCTTTAGGAGGAGGATTAGAGAGAAAACATAGAGGACTTCATTGTTATCTACTTGTTTTCTCTTTAACCAACTCAAATCACCAACCCTAAACACATTCAAACCCTAAACACATTCAAGCCTTCGAATCCATTCAAACACAAAACACAAGGAAGATAGGTATAACCTCCCTCTCCTTACCCTAAATTTCTCTCATCCATGCATGCATTTTCAAACTCCAAAATGTAGTTTGTTCATCTTCTTGCCCTAGATCCAAGAAGATCACCATGGAAGTTCATCTCCATGGTTGATCTTATACAGGGATCAACATTACTTTCAAATTGTTCTTACTTACTTGCAAATGCATTTTCAAAACCCTAAAAACCATTTTCATACATCAAATCTTCATTTTCAAGGATAAAATCCCCCTTCCCAAGCAAATGAAATGCTTAAGTCCTAATGTACCCCAAGGATAGTTTGATATAGTAGATCACCACTAAAATGTCTAGTGACTACTAATCAAAACCTAGGGAAATGGGTACAAGCATGGATGCAAAACCCCCTTTAAAATCATGTTTTCCTTCTTGAGAAGTTGCTGTCCAGTAGCAATTTTCTAAGACCCCAGTCCATGGTCTAATTTTTTGGACACAGATAAACTTGGAATTTGGTGTTGACTAAAAAATACTTTTTGTAGCCAACATCCAGAGCTTTCCATAAATATTTTTACATTATTTTTTGCATGAGTAAAACTCCATTTTTCAAATTTTATTTTGAAGGTTAGATCACCAGTCTCTGGAAATCCAGATTTCATATCTGAGATTTCCAGAAAGTTTTGGGTCCTCAAATCATCTCCAAAATGTAAAATTCATTCACAGAAATCCTATTTAAGGTGTCTGAAACAACTTTCATTCTCTGAGTTTTCTCAGATTATGAAGTTTCGAAGCCCTTAAGTCCATTTCAAAATCAAATGTCCACTGTCTTTTTCATTCTGGCAGAAATGTTTTTCAACTTCAAAAAATCTTTTGAGTACCAAAAATCAACCCAAAAATCATACCAAAAATCATGTGACTTGTTTAAAGTCTAATAAAGAGTTCCCAATTTTTACTTTTCTCAGTTTTAATTTATTTTGGCCAAAGTAACACACACACACACACACACACACAAATGATTTTTAATGCTTGGAAGACTCGTTTTACGGGGCATTCCGGGTGAACACTAACATTCTTCCCGGCGTGTAACGTGACCTCCGAACCCAAATCTCTCATTTCGGGCATTTTTCAAAGTTTTGGCCCTTAAAACAAAAATGGCGTGGCGACTCCGTTTGATTTCAAAAAAAAAAATCGGGTACATCACACCTGTGTTAACCCCATTCACTTGGGTTTGATCCTCAGCAGTTACGCTCGTAAATTGTCCATCCATTGCGAATCAACAACAAATTATCAAGTGCAAATTTCCCAAAAATCACGATTTTCAATAGATCCAGATTATGGCCAAAATTAGGGCAAATTTTGACCACAAATAAACTGCCAATCGCGATTTTACCAACACAAAAATTCAGGCTGCAATTAGGGCAGAATTCCACGCTAAAATGACTCCGACAAAATCTGGGTAAATTCCGATTGAAATTTCCAGATTCCGGCGGTTTCAAGAACAGAGCCCAAACGGACCAGAAATTTCCGTTCAAACTAGAAAATTTTCGGCAGAAAATAGGCTTCAGGCGACTTTTCCAGGCCAAACAAAGGGTGTTTGAATCGAGTTCCCGACAATGGAACCAATTGATGACGCCAAAATCGTCAAATCAGCCCAAATCCAAGCGATGAATGCTCCGGCGATTGCAAGGCCTGAAAATAAGAGAAAACACGTAAACTAAGCCGGGGCGAATCCGGCTAAAGACCCTCCGGCGTGAGAGTAAGTTCACGGTTTGTATATGAGAAACTAAATTGACAGAGTTTCTGTATTGTAAAAAGTAACGTACCAAATAATGAGCCATGGGGCTTGTATTTATAGGGATGGATTGAAAGAATTCATGTTGGGGTGAACTTGTAAAGAGATAAGATATAATCCTAAAAGAATTATATCTATTAAGGAGTCATTGTTTGACTTGAATTGGTGTTGGTAATTGTAATCCTGATTGAATCGCGACTGTAGAATCCTTGTTTGATAAGGACTGTGCCATCTGATAGCCGGAACGCCGAGGAACATGAATGTTTTATCTCGGCCTTGGCAATTAGGCCGAGGTGAATGATTCTGCCTCCTCGTCATTTGGTGATTGGCCGGCAAAGGAACATGTCGGGGTAAACAAATCTCTCTCCTCGTCATTTGATGATAATGCCGAGGTGAGAACATTTCTTTCCTCGTCACTTGTAACATCACGGAGCTTGGTGAGCCAAGTATGAAGATATAAGGCCGAGATGGATGATCCTCGGCATACGAGGAAGATTTTCCTCGGCCCTAATACTTGAATATTGGATTATGTTTATGGCCCAATCCATTTGGGCCCAGCTCGAGCAAGCCCATGTTCGTATCTCGGTTTATACTGTTCAAAACCCATATTCAATATTAAGAGTCTCAAATTCACCCTCAAATTAATTTATCAGATAACATATTTCAATGAAATTGCAGATCTGAAAATGAATTCCACATCTTGGAATATCTTCTCCACCATCACTGATAAAAATAAAGAATTAATTGTACATGAAAAGACTAAATTAAGAAGTAAGATGATGCTGTCAATTTCGAAGTAATCTCCCAAATCTTGGCTCGAACCAATTCACATAATGAAATTAAAAGGGAGGGGAGGGAGCACTACAGGAAACTAGGGATGGCCAAATCGGACCGGAACCGGACCGAAACCGGAAAATCGGATCGGAACCGGACCGAAAAAGACCCGAAACCGCTATGAATCGTCATGAAAATCGAAACCGGTTTGGAGCCGGACCGGTTAAGGGTCACCAAAATGGTGAACCGGATCGAAAAAAGCCCGGAACCGAACAAAAATTCATTGTTTTTCAATGAAACTGGATCGGAACCGGACGAACCGGGGAGAAAACCGGAACCAGATTAACTGGAACCGTGAGTAATCCGGGCCGGTTAAGGGTCATACATTTTCTGAACCGGAACCGGCTGTTCCGAACCGAAACCGGGCCCGAAACCGATTTTGGTCACCCTACAGGAAACAACATTATATACGACGGATTTTAACCGCCGTATATAGTAACGCGAGCCGCCGTATATATCATTTACGATGGATTTTCCGCCGTATATAGCCTACCGTATAAAGTCGCGCCGTAAATACTATTTACGGCGGATATTCCGCCGTAAATAGTATTTACGGCGAAAATACAACTGCCGTATATAATGAAGGACAAATACGACGGTTTATGGATCGCCGTATATAATGAAATACAAATACACTGTATGTATATAACAGGCATATTTGAGGAAGCTTTATACGGCGGTAGACAACCGCCGTATATAATGAAATTTATATACGGCGGATTTATACCGTCGTATATAAGAGACGAGTCGTCCAACAGAGCACGAATCGTCCCATTTTCACCCCACTCTGATACCCTCGTCCCCATTTGGGGACGAGTTGTCCATTAAATTTATATACGGCGGATTTAAGAAACCGCCGTATATAACTAAATATTTTTTCCAGTGAGCTCTGTATAATTCACTTTCCCCAAAAATACACCCGTAGAAACCAAATTCAACATGTACACACACAAATGCAACTTGTATATAACCAAAAATACACCCGCAGAAACCAAATTCAATCTGTATATAAAATAACTAGGCTTCGTAAATGTATATACAACACAATATCAACATAACCAATAACACAAAAAAGATAGTTGCATGAATCCAAAACTCAATATATACAACACATTATCAATGTTTACAATCAACAAGCTGTATCCTGATACAAATATTCCATCATCAGCTGAAACTTAGTCACCAATGGATAAGTGCACAACATCTCCAACAACTAAGTCATCAAGTGTATGGATTGCTGATCCAAAAAGGGTAGTAAAAAATGTTAGATGTGCACTACTTGTTAAAAATACAAGGGAAGGGAGCAAATTGCAAGAAACACAACAGTGATAGTTCATCATGATAGAATCGGATCAAGAACTTTGAGAAAACATACCACCGCCTATCCATTACTGCCATTTCCATGTTGTTGCATAAAACTATGTTTCAAATCTTTTATCATTTGGCGTTGATCCTCAAGTTGCTTTTGCATTGATGACATCGTCGTCTCAAGTTTAGTAACACGGGCTGCAGAAGTACTTTGAGAAGTTGAGATTTTACCAAACACCCTAGTTTTGGTAAGACCTTGTCTCATATAACTAATATATACGATGGAAGAGTGTCACCCGTCGTAAATAAATGTCGTAAATAGCCAACTTTCTTGTTGTAGCAGAGAAGTTGGGGGAGACATGGAAAGGCAAATGGATGAACCAATTTGTAGGGGCGGAGGGAGGCGACATAGGAATAGGGTTAGGACATTTTATTAAGCTGTAGATTAGGAGAGTAGGGGACATTATATATATATATATATATATATATATATATATATATATATATATATATATATATATATATATATATATATATATATATAATAAGCTCGTGTTCGAGGACACGTTATTTTTTTTATTAAGCCCGTGTTCAAGGACACTTTTTTTTTCTTTAATTTAATTTTTTTAAGGACAAAATGGGAAATGGACAAATGTATGAGGGCAAAATGGAAATTTCGGCACTTGCTACTGTTCAAACAACTGTAACAAGGACAATCCCTCATTTATACTATATACTCCCTCTGTCCCGCTACAAATCGCACACTTTCTATTTTGGGCGTCCCATTACAAACCGCACACTTCCTAAAATGGCAAATAATCTTTACTATTCCCTCCACTCATTCTCTTTCCTACATTATTTTAATACTCACAATACCATTATAATTTATTATTTCCTCCACTCATTCTCTCTCATATTTTACTTTTACACTCACAACATTTATATCATTATTTTTTTCCTTAATCCCCGCGCAAACAGTAACAGTGCGGTTACTAGCGGGACGGAGGGAGTATATATATATATAATTATTAAAATATTTTTATTTCAAATTTTAGAATTTTAAAATAAAAAGATATTTTTTAAATGTGAGTAATATTTGTAATTTGGACAAATTGTAATGTGATAACCTTTATTTGACTCACTTTTGTCCGAACTCTAGCAAAATGATAAAAATAACTCTTTAAAAGTCACGTGCAAGACATATGTATAACATTTTGTTTAAAATTTAACGATTTGTTAGTTTTTATATCAGATTGCAATAAAATAACAAACTTGAAAATTAAATTGACACGTTTTGACACTTAGGTAAGGTATTATAATTGTGTGTAAAATTCAGGTTGCTAAATTGCAAATTGCCCAATTATTTTGGTTACCGACGTATGTTCTTCCTTTTTTTTCGTGCAAAAAATAATAAAATAATAATAATAATAATTAAAAAAACAAGTGGGTCCCATCCCAAAACTCTCCTACAAATAACACAATTCATCAGCCATTTCTTCACACACACACACAAAACTCAACACAAAAACAAACAATGGATTCTATGGCTCCACGTCTCCACATCCTACTCTTTCCCTTCTTGTCCAAAGGCCATACCATCCCTCTCTTAGACTTCGCCCGCGTCCTCCTCCACCGTAGCGCCGCCGTCACAATCTTCACCACCCCTACCAACCGTCCCTTCATCTCCGCCTCCCTCTCCGACGTAACCATAATCGACCTCCCCTTCCCTCAAAACATCACCGGAATTCCCCCTACCGTCGAGAGCACCGACAAGCTCCCATCAATGTCCCTCTTCCCGATATTTTCTAACGCCACCAAGCTCATGCAACCTCACTTCGAAGCAGCTATTCAGAGCCTACCACCTGTCACTTTCATGATCACCGATGGCTTTTTCAGCTGGACTCTCGACTCGGCTAACAAGTTTAAAATCCCCCGTTTTGCTTATTACGGTATGAATAATTTCGCCGGAGCCGTCTGCAAACCCGTGGCGGCTAGCGGTCTACTTTTGAAAGCCGAATCGGACGACGAGGAATTTGAAGTTCCGGCCTTTCCGTGGCTGAAACTAACGAGAAACGACTTTGAACCGCCGTTCACCGACCGGGAACCGGGCGGTCTGGCATTTGACCTTGTTATGGGACAAATAGCCGCCACGTCTAAAAGCCACGGCTTAATCGTCAACAGCTTCTACGAGCTCGAGCCGGTTTACATAGATTACTATAATCGTGAGTGCAATCCGAAGCCGTGGTCTATTGGGCCATTTTGCCTAGCCCAGCCACCAAAAGCTCAGCCGAATTCAACCCAAAAACCGCCATGGATTATCTGGCTGGACGAGAAGCTCGAACAAGGAATCCCCGTTCTTTACGTCGCATTCGGGTCTCAGGCAGAAGTCTCGCCGGAGCAATTCGAAGAAATCAAAACTGGGTTAGAGAAATCGGGCTCCAATTTCTTATGGGTAATCCGAAAAATCGAAAACGGATTTAATGACGGATTTACGGAGAGAATCAAAGGGCGTGGAATGGTGGTTCAAGAATGGGTCGATCAAAGAGAGATACTAGGACACGACGCCGTGAAAGGATTTCTGAGTCACTGCGGTTGGAATTCGGTGTTAGAGAGTATATGTGCGGCGGTGCCGATACTGGCCTGGCCTATGATGGCGGAGCAACCCCTGAATGCGAGGATGGTGGTGGAGGAGATGAAGATCGGAATTAGGGTGGAGACGGTTGACGGCAGCGTTAGAGGGTTTGTGAAGTCGGAGGGGTTAGAGAAAACGGTGAGGGAACTGATGGAAGGAGAGATTGGGAAGGAAGTGAGGAAGAAGGTGACGGAGAAGTGTGTGGCCGCCATTAAAGCTTTCGGAGAAGGTGGGTCGTCTTGGTGTACGTTAAATGAGCTTATTCGCGAGTTCCAAGAAGACGAGGTGACAAAATGTCAAGGACATAGTTAACTATGTTTTTGCATGCATTAAGTAAGAAATACTTTGGATTTTTTTTTTTTTTTTACAATATTGAAGGTTAAACTTGGTAATATACTTATACTCCCTCCGTCCCGCTGATAATTTCACTTTTTGCCATTTTGGGTGTCCCATTGAAAGCTTCACCTTTCCTTTTTTGGCAAAGAATCTTTACTATTCCCTCCACTCATTCTCTCTCCTACATTATTTTAATACTCACAACACCATTATAATTTACTATTCCCTCCACTCATTCTCTCTCCTATTTTCAAATTACACTCACAACATTTTCTCCACCTTAATTTACGCGCCGGAGCCAAAATGGTGAAGTAATAAGCGGGACGGAGGGAGTATTGTATTTAAATATTAGATAATGTTTTTCTATTTATAATAATAATAATCAGATTAAGGATTTTTATTGTTTGGAAAAAAACCTTTTTTTTTTCCCTAAAGTACCACTACTATTAATCCATATACCCTAAACCCTAAATCTCAAATCTCATACTCCCTCCGTCCCACTTTAGTGTATACTTAATTATACCCCAACCCCTAAACCCTAAATCATATACTTATACCCCTAAATCCTAATTAAACCCTAAATCTTAAACCCTAACCCTAAACCCTAAATCTCACATCTCATATACTTATACTCTAACCCCTAAATCCTAAATCATATACTTATACCCCGAATCATAAACCAAAACCCTAAACAAATGAAAGTATATAGAAGAAAAGAGGGACGGACTACCCTATATTTATTGATTTATTTTTTATTTACTGGGAAATAATATATTAGACTTTGTTAATTAGTGTTTTTTTTTTTTACAAAAAAGGTATATAAAAAAAGATAGAAAAAAAACTAAATAAATGAAATTATATATATAGAAGAAAATAGGGACGGACTACCCTATATTTATTTTTTAATTTTTTATTGAATAGGAAATAATATTTTATACTTTGTTAATTAGTGTTTTTTTAAAAAAAAATTAAAAATTAAATTAAATTATCACCGACGGAATTATTCCGTCACTGATAAATAAAAAAAAATTAAAAACAAAGTTAAATTATCACCGACGGAATTATTCCATCTCTGAATAATTAAAAAGAATTAAAAATTAAATTAAATAATCACCGACGGAATTATTCCGTCGCTGATAAATAAAAAAAATTAACAAAATTAAATTATCACCGACAGAATAATTCCGTCGCTGATAAAATAAAAGAAATTAAAAACAAAATTATATTATCACCGACGGAATTAATCCGCCGCTGATAAATTAAAAAAATTAAAAAAAATTACATTAACTTTAACTCCGACGGATTAATTTCGCCGCTGATAAAAGAAATAGCAACGAAAAATTTTGTCGATAATGTCAAGACCCGTCAAACACACATTAGCGGCGGTATTAAATCGAATATTCGACAAATATTCGTTTTTAGTGACGGAATCCAGCGGCAGAATTAAATTTCGTTGGTAATTTCGGCGCCAAATTTATTCCGTCACTAAAGCATCATTTTTGCTGCTATATAGTGACGAAATAATTCCGCCGCTAGGTATTCCGTCGCTAAAGAAACATTTTCTAGTAGTGGGAGAACCACTTCTTTTGTCATCTTGAGTATTGCCTTGGTGGGATTAATTATGGTAGACACGACCGTGGTCGACCTTGACCTTTGTCATGGTCATATATCCTCGTTTTAAGGTGAGTTTCCAGCGTTGCAGTCGTAGGAGATTAATCAAAGCCTTGGTCGACATAAATCGTGAGCGACATAAGATTCGAGATCCAATGACGAGTATAGGTAGGAAAGCCCCAATCCGTAAGTCGTATTTGAGTGTTGTTCATATTTTTCATTGGGCTCAGTCTCTTGGGCCTTGCCCGTTTTATGGCCCAAGGTCGTACTCGTTTTATACTGTTCAAATTCATTTCTTTTTAATTGATGGACTGATATGTTTATTTAAATGTCAGACTAATAATTTTAGAAAGCCATAACAACCTGCTTTTCTTATGTTTAATACAAAGTTCTAAAAAGCGCTAGGCGGATGCTAGGCGGTGGAGCCGAGCCTAGCGCCTAGGGGCCTAGGCGAGGCCTAATCGGGGCCGAGAATTTTGACACAAGATTATAGAGCATATGAAAATTATAAATGCATTCTATCATCCACAACATAAACTAAGGTCAAGTCAAATTCAACCTTTTTTCATTTGTTTTCATTTTCAATTCTAGTAAAACGACGTCGTTTAATAGCAACAAAAATATTACTGCCTAGACCCGCCTAGGCCCGCCTAAATCTTCCTAGGCCCGCCTGAATCCGCCTAGGCCTGCCTAAACTCGCCCAGACCGCCTGGTTCGCCTAGACCGCTCAGAATGCCTAGACCCGCCTAGGACCGCCTAAATCCGCCTAGACCGCCTAACGCCTAGTTTGATCGCCTAGTGAAAAGTCGCGACGCCTGGACCCCTCCTAGCGCCTAGGCCCCTTTTTAGAACATTGGTTTAATATATATATATATATATATATATATATATATATATATATATATATATATATATATATATATATATATATATATATATATATATATATATATATATATATATATATATATATATATATATATATCAGGGTACTAAAATGAGAACCTATTTAAAATGACAATCATAAGAACCAACTACTATCATTGGATTAAAATAAATTAATGGTTTAGATTATATATACTTTTATAAAAAACGGTGACATTTTTGTATGTGAAAGTTAGGAGATATAATGTCATTTAACCATCACTTTTCAAAATCTGCAACGTAATTATCCAAAATTTCCACAAATTTGAAAATTAGATCTCTAAAAATAAAATAAAAAAATTAAAAAAAATCCTATAACACTGTTTTTCTCATCTCGACGTGGCCAAACAAACTATATCCCTAAAGATAGGATTTTGAAAAAAAAATGTTGAATAACAAAGAAATTCTCAAAATACACATGGATTCATTAGATAAGTATTACACTTGGATTCATCAAAAATACACATGAATTAAGTTGATAACTAGTTACTGAATGCAATGTTCAAAATACATATGAATTCAGTAGCTAATTAGCTAATGAATTCAAGTACAATGTTTAAAAATACACATGAATTAATTAGCTAACTAACTACTGAATCAAATTACAATGTTAAATATACATATGGATTCAATAGCTAACTAGGTATTGAATCCATGTACATTGTTCAAAATATACATGGATTCAGTAGCTATGTAGCTAATGAATTCAAGTGTAATGTTAAAAAAATACTCATAGATTCGATACAATTTTGAAAAATACACATGGATTCAGTAGTTAGCTACTGAATCCATGTGCAATGATCAAAATATAGATGTATGTTGGGTTTTGGGGTTACAAACGCAGCGGAAAAATCTTTATAAAACAACAAAACCCTATCCCTTGAATCCGTCTAGCATGAAGAGATGAAATCATATGGAATAAATTTTACATACCTTGTAGCGATAATGTTTGTTCAAAATGAATTTCAAAATTCAACCTTTGAATTTGATGATGAAATTTGGATCTTCTTCTTCCTTGTTCTACCTTGGTGATGAATCAACAATGGTGATCTTCAAGCTTTAGGAGATAAAGTAATCGCCCTCTAATGGTGATCCACATGCGAACGAACCAAGAACAATTTTTGAAGGATTGCTAGATGATCCTTCGATGATTGAAACACCTTTCAATAATCTATGGAAAAATTATGGAATTTATTTGGGTGATTTTGATATTTGATTCTCAATCAAAGATCAAAACTTTAGAGTTTTATAAACCCTAGGCAAAGATGTGGATTTTTGGCTGAGCAAAGGATTGTATTTATATCAAAATAATAATCCCTAACTATTAGGTAGAATCCTTGACCAAACCAAAACCTTTCTGCCAAAGGAAACCGCGTACGGACTAAAATTGGATGCTGGCACGAGTCGTGCCCGTGAGCACGAGTCGTGCCAAAGCCAAAATCAGTCGTACCACGAGTCGTTCCTTATTTTGCACTCATGCTGATCAAGGGCACGAGTCGTGCCTGAGGGCACGAGTCGTGACCAAGCCAAAAGCACTCGTTCCCACGAGTCGTGAAATAAAATTCAGTCATACTAATTTCATTATCACTAGTCGTTCCTCCTGTCACGAGTCGTGACCTAGGGCACGAGTCATGACAAAATCCCAAATTCCAATTTTCAGCTTTTGTCAAATTCGCTCTTTAGTGTGTGACTCAGTAAGAATTATATTTATATTGGTAGTGATTCGAAACATCGACATCACAAGATATTAGTGGTTTCTAGCAAACCATTATATTCACCCAATTAATATAACATCAAAGCTTGATTCCTTGATAGATCAAATGTCACAATCCCTTTGTCCACGATCTCCAATTGAACATGAGTCATGGTCTAAGTCAACTCATATTGTTCAATGCTTTCTCGATTCCTAATATGTTGATAATCCAAGTGCATTTGATCTCTATCAAATCTCTTGAGTGTGGCCACACTTTTCATCAACACCATTAATGAGGGGCCCAAGCAAACATCTCTCACACAGAGAGAGGAACAAATCCCATCTTGACTTATTATTCTTCCCTACAAGAATTCAATTGTGCTAACATAGCCCTTATTGCTATCCGATTAAAGATAGTGTTAGACTACATCAAACACAATGTCATCATGTGGAAGACGATGATAATCTCAGGTACAAAGGATTCCAATGACACGACTATCATGAGATTTAATCATGACCATAGACCATGTCATAAATCTCATAAGTAGGTCAAATCCAGTACTTGTTCTCTAGCAAGTACCCATAAGTGTAATGTGCATCCCCATGCATATAATCATCTCCATGATTATCCATTACCAACTTATACTAGTTGTTCACAACAACTAGGGACACATGTTATTATAGTAAACATGCAAACATATAATAAGCTAAATAAATATTCTCTATAATAAACGATAAAAATGATACATAACAGTTTAAGTTAAACATAACTAAACGCCTAGGGCATTACACCAACAATCTACCACTTGCACTAGGCTCTATCTATGTATCGAATATCCATGGACCCATCATGCTTTGCTTGTGCGAGGGACTTTGTAAGCGGATCCCCAATGTTATCATCGGCTGATACTTTGCATATCTTAACATCTCTTCTATCAATGAACTCTCGAATGAGATGGAAACGTCTAAGTATGTGTTTGGATCGCTGATGTGACCTTAGTTCCTTTGTTTGCACAATGGCACCATTATTGCCACAATAAAGTTCCATCGGATTAGTGATACATGGAACAACTTCCAGATCACTAATGAACATTTTGATCTAAACTGCCTCCTTAGCTGCATCGGATGCCGCTATATATTCGGCCTCAGTAGTAGAATTGGCTATGGTACTCTGCTTGGAACTCTTCCAACATATCGCACCTCCGTTAAGCATAAACACAAATCCCGACTGCGATCGGAAATCATCCTTGTCGATTTGGAAGCTTGCATCTGTGTAACCTCTTACAACAAGATCATCTTCCATCCCTCCAAAGACTAAGAACACATCCTTAGTCCTTCTTAAATACTTAAGGATCGTCTTAACTGCCATCCAATGGTTCTTACCAGGATCAGATTGGTATCGACTCGTCATGCTAAGGGCATATGAGACATCAGATCTAGTACAAATCATGTCGTACATGATAGATCCAATAGCCGAAGCGTATGGAATCTCATTCATCCTCTTTCGCTCATCAGTTATCTTAGGAAACTGAGTCTTGCTAAGAGTAATACCATGACCCATTGGCAAGTTACCTCTCTTAGAATTTTCCATCTTGAATCTTCTAAGAACCTTGTCAATGTAGGTACTTTGACTCAAACCAATTATCCTTTTAGATCTATCTCTATAGATCTTGATGCCAAGGATGTAGGCGGCTTCTCCCATATCTTTCATTGAGAAACATTTACCTAACCAAGACTTGACAGTCTGAAGTGCAGGAATGTCATTTCCAATGAGTAAGATATCATCGACATAGAATAAGAGAAATAATACTACGTTCCCAATGAATTTCATGTATACACAAGGTTCATCTTCGTTCTTGATAAAACCAAACTCTTTGATCTTTTTGTCAAAACGAAGATTCCAACTCCTAGAAGCTTGCTTCAATCCATATATGGATCTCTGCAACTTGCACACTTTATTAGAATTTCTTGAATCGACAAAACCTTCGGGTTGTGTCATATACACATCCTCGAGTAACTTCCCATTTAGGAAAGCCGTTTTGACATCCATTTTCCATATCTTATAGTCATAATATGCGGCTATAACAATCAAAATTCTAACATACTTAAGCATTACAACAGGCGAAAAGGTTTCATCATAGTCAACACCGTGAATCTGCCTATATCCCTTTGCTACAAGCCTAGCCTTGTAAGTATGCACCTTCCCATCCATGTCAGTCTTCTTCTTAATGACCCATTTGCTTCCTATGGTTTTTACACCTTCAGGTGGCTCAATCAAGTTCCAAACTTGATTATCCGACATGGATTGCAATTCGGATTCCATGGCCTCTAACCATTTATCCGAATCAGCAGTGGACATTGCCTCTTGATAGGAAGTAGGTTCGTCATTCTCAATGACTTCCACTTCATTACTTTTCGACACGAGAAATCCATATCTCTCGGGTGCGGATCGTAACGTATCCGATCTACGATGGACTTATGGATCTTGAACCGGTTACACAACTCCTTGTGAACTTGGTTCCGTCTCTACTAATGGTTCCATGTTATTTTCGGGTTCTTGAAATTCTTCAAGATCAACTTTACTCCCACTAGTTCCTTTATTGAGAAAATGTTTCTCAAGAAAAGTGCCATATTGAGCAACAAACACTTTTTTCTCATTGCGGTTGTAAAAGTAATACCCTTTGGTTTCCTTAGGATAGCCAACGAAAATAACCTTATAAGATTTAGGTGCTAACTTATCAGAGACAAGTCTCTTCACATAAGCTTCGCAACCCCAAATCTTCATGAAAGACAAACTAGGTTTTCTTCCATGCCATATCTCATGTAGGGTCTTAGGAGCCGATTTAGTAGGGACTATGTTAAGTGTGAACGCAGCAATCTCTAATGCATGTCCCCAAAAGGATATAGGAAGATCAACTTGACTCATCATCGAATGAACCATATCTAATAGGGTTTTATTCCTCCTCTCGGACACACCATTCCATTGTGGTGTTCCGGGTGGTGTCAACTCTGAAACAATTCCACAGTTTTTGAGATGATTATCAAACTCTTGGCTCAAATATTCACCACCACGATCAGATCGAAGTGCTTTAATAGTTTTGCCAAGTTGATTTTGTACTTCATTTTGAAATGTTCTAAACATCTCAAACGATTCACTTTTGGACTTCATCAGATAGACATAGCCATATCTAAATAAGTCATCGATGAATGTAATGAAATACCGAAATCCTCCCCTAGCAATGCTGCTCATTGATCCACATACATCAGTATGTACTAGGCCCAATAAGTCACTAGCCCTTTCACTACTCTTAGTGTAGGGTGGTTTGGTCATTTTTCCCAATAAACAAGATTCGCATATCTCATATGATTCATAATCATGTGAGTCTAACATACCATCCTTATGGAGTTTAGAGATGCGTTTCTCGTTTATATGACCAAGCCTGCAATGCCACATGAACGTGTTGTTTACGTCATTCGGTTTAGACTTCTTGTCCATATGATAAATATTTTCAACATTATTTTGTTTCTCATCAACATCAAGAACATAAAGGCCATTAAATGAATTTGCAATACCATAGAGCATATCATTTAAATAAATATAAAACTTCTTATTATCAATAAGAAAATATTATACCCTTCATTAGCCAAACAAGAAAATGAAATAATATTTCTACTCAAATCCGGAACATAGTAACCATTGTTCAAAACAAGTACTAATCCACTAGGTAAAGTTACATCATATGTCCCTACGGCTAATGCAGCAACTCTTGCTTCATTCCCGACATGTAGGTCAACTTCACCTTGTTTGAGTAGCTTCCTATTCCTTAGTCCCTGCAAATTTAAACAAATGTGAGATCCACATCCGGTATCCAATACCCATAAACTAGAAATAGAAAGAAAAATATCTATCACATAGATACCTGAATCAGAAGCAATCATATTGTCCTTCTTTGCCTTTAGGCCTTCCTTATAAGCCTTGAAATTACGCTTCCAATGACCAACCTCTTGGCAATGGTATCAAATCGCATCCTTTTGAGACTTGGGTTTAGCCTCTTCAGCAACGACAACTTTTGCCTTAGGTTTAGCAACACTTGATTTACCTTTGCCTTCCTTTTTGAACCCTTTACCTTTGTTAACCATTAACACATTTTCGATTCTAGGCTTCTTGATATTCTTCTCTGCGGTTTTAAGCATCGCATGCAATTCCGAGATATTCTTATCCATGCCAGTCATGTAATAGTGCATATTAAAATGACCATAACTTTTAGGCAATGAATTTAATATCAAATCCGTAGCGAGTTCCAAACTCATCGGATTTCCAAGCCTTTCAAGACGCTCAATGCAACCCTTCATCTTAAGGACATGAGCACCAACCGACTGCCCCTCTTGCATCTTATATGCATTTAGGGCTTTCACCACATCAAACCTCTCTTGTCTTGCTTGTACTTGGAACATTTCCTTTAAGCGCTCCGCAAGATCTAAAGCTATCTCCATGTGTTCAAGGTCCTTCTAAAGAGCCTTGCCCATGGTGGCAAGCATAAGGCATGCAACATCTGTAGAATCATCAATATGTTTCTTATGTGCATCCTTATCTGCCCTAGCAGCAGGTTGAGGTGGAATGGGTTCATCAAGAACGTACATTTTATTCTCTTGCCTTAGAACAATTCTTAGGCTTCTGATCAAATCAGATTAGTTTGTACCGTTCTCTTCGAGCTTGTCCTTCTCAAGGACGGATCGCAGTGACATGGGCTGATTATTGTGAGTAGCATGTATCATATAATCAAAATGGACTAAGATCCACATTTCACTTGATTTTGGTTTAACTGATTCAATGCCCGAAATCAAGCTATTTAGGTAGAAACATCAATCATATCATATATGACTCTTATATCTTTTATGAGATTTCTTAGACATCATATGTCAAAAACATGTTTTAATCTCATCTATGCCTTGATTCAAATCTCATTTGAAAGCACCTATTAAGTTCAACATTTTTCAAACGTATGAGACATGGAACGATGCATCTAACTGAGTCAAAACTACATCAACCATTAATCTCATCTTGATCACAAATTAAGATATAATGATGCACCCAACTGAGTCAAAACTACATCAAAATACCCTAAAATTTCACAAGTGTTCTAATCAAGGGGTGGCATAAAACTTAAATATTTAAGACAGTTTTCACATGGTAACAATCATCGCATGGTTGTAACATGAAACTTATGTGTACATAATCATGAACATAGGACTTCACAAAATTTCAAACAAACACTTTGATTCAATTTTGAGAATTTACCAATCTACTTTAATCATATTAAACAGATCAATAATCTACGTAAAAGACTAATCATATTAATAAATTATTAATCATGACCATGAAATATCACATATGATTATTTTCTCAAAATAACACACATAAAATCATGGATCTATTTCATATAGCATGTAAAGCATTTAATCAAATTAAATATAGCATGCCAATTTCAATCCTAATCATGATAAGACGCGGCTCTGATACCACTGTTGGGTTTTGGGGTTACAAACGCAGCGGAAGAATCTTTATAAAACAACAAAACCCTAGCCCTTGAATCCGTCTAGCATGAAGAGATGAAATCATATGGAATAAATTTTACATACCTTGTAGCGATAATGTTTGTTCAAAACAAATCTCAAAATTCAACCTTTGAATTTGATGATGAAATTTGGATCTTCTTCTTCCTTGTTCTACCTTGGTGATGAATCAACAATGGTGATCTTCAAGCTTTAGGAGATAAAGTAATCGACTTCTAATGGTGATCCACACGCGATTGAACTAAGAACAATTCTTGTAGGATTGCTAGATGATCCTCCAATGATTGAAACACCTTTCAATAATCTATGGCAAAATTATGGAATTTATTTGGGTGATTTTGATATTTGATTCTCAATCAAAGATCAAAACTTTAGAGTTTCATAAACCCTAGGGAAAGATGTGGATTTTTGGCTGAGCAAAGGATTGTATTTATATCAAAATATAAATCCCTAATTATTAGGTAGAATCCTTGACCAAACCAAAACTTTTCTACCAAAGGAAACCAGGTACAGATTAAAATTGGACGCTGGCACGAGTCGTGCCCGTGAGCACGAGTCGTGCCCAAGCCAAAATCAGTCGTACCATGAGTCATTCCTTATTTTGCACTCGTGCTGATCAAGGGCACGAGTCGTGCCTGAGGGCACGAGTCGTGACCAAGCCAAAAGCACTCGTTCCCACGAGTCGTGAAATAAAATTCAGTCGTACTGATTTCATTATTACTAGTCGTTCCTCCTATCACGAGTCGTGACCCAGGGCACGAGTTGTGCTCCTGGTCATGAGTCATCACAAAATTCCAAATTCCAATTTTCAGCTTTTGTCAAATTCGCTCTTTAGTGTGTGACCAATTAGGAATTATATTTATGTTGGTAGTGATTCGAAATATCGACATCACAAGATATACGTGGTTTCTAGCAAACCATTATATCCACCCAATTAATATAACATCAAAGCTTGATTCCTTGATAGATCAAATGTCACAATCCCTTTGTCCACGATCTCCAATTGAACATGAGTCATGGTCCAAGTCAACTCATATTGTTCAATGCTTTCTCAATTCCGAATATGTTGATAATCCAAGTGCATTTGATCTCTATCAAATCTCTTGAGTGTGGCCACACATTTCATCAACACCATTCATCGAGGGGCCCAAGAAAACATCTCTCTCATACAGAGAGGGACAAATCCCTTCTTGACTTATTATTCTTACCTACAAGAATCCAATTGTGCTAACATAACCCTTATTGCTATCAGATTAAAGATAGTGTGAGACTACATCAAACACAATATTCATCATGTGGAAGACGATGCTAATCTCAGGTACAAAGGATTCCAATGACACGACTATCATGAGATTTAATCATGACCATAGACCATGTCATAAATCTCATAAGTAGGTCAAATCCAATACTTGTTCTCTAGCAACTACCCATAAGTGTAATGTGTATCCCCATGCATATAATCATCTCCATGATTATCCATTACTAACTTATACTAGCTGTTCACAACAACTAGGGACACAGGTTATTATAGTAAACAGGCTAACATATAATAAGCCAAATAAATATTTTCTGTAATAAACAATAAAAATGATGCATAACAGTTTAAGTTAAACATAACTAAACGCCTAAGGCATTACACCAACAATGTATTCAGTACCTAACTAGTCACTGAATTGAATGTTCAAAATAGATATGAATTCATTAGCTAAGTAGTTACTGAATCAAAGTACAATTTTCATAAATACACATAAATACAATTTTCATAAATACAATTTTCCTTCACAATCCTTTATCACCCCTTGCCTTTTGTCTGAACCTTAGAGAGAGAAATTTATTTCCAGCTTCCTTAAGCTCCTTTCCTTCTAATCCTTCACAGGTAGTAACTTCGGCTGTCTGTTTTCTTTTAAATTCCTCTTCTCTCTTTCAAATTTTATCCATTTCTTTTAACCTTGAACGCCCTCTAGAGTTGGGTAATGGGATTATCCCTAACACCTTCACCGTTGATAGGACCTCCAGTGGAATCTATCAGATGGTTGTCGGCAGGATGTGAGTGAAGCTAACCCTAAAGTCTTTTAGGTATTTTTCTGTGAAATACAATTGGGGAAGTTGGGTCCAACCCTAGTTGTGGGAGGCCAGAAGGATTTGTGAATGGAGTTTTGCAAACCCTAGGAGATCTTACCCGATCGAGGAACTTCGTGATGGGTGTTCTCTGCAAGTTCCCCCATGATCGCGATCAGGAAGAGTGTGCCAAGAACTTGTAAGGAGGGCTCGTGTAGACCCTATGGGCCGCGAAACTGATTAGGAGAGGGTTGAACTCATAGATGAGAGTGAGCTGGTTGAGGCCCCTGATGCCTCTGCTGAGCCCTTGGCCCTCTTAGCCCTTGTTGAGCATGCGACCTCTCTGGCTGTGGTGAAACCAGTAGCCCAACTTGAGGCCCAACCCAGGGCAGTGATTGACTTAGGTAGCAGCGGTGATGAGGCTGTTTATCGTAATGAGTTGGATATGGGGGAGGCTTCCTTTTCCTCAGACTCCTCGTTGGACAAATGTGGATCCTAGTCATAGGAGAAAAGTAGCCCTGCGAGGGAAGTAGATGACCGGGAGGTTTTGGACCAGATTGTTATTGATACCGCCCAAAAGGCAGTTGAGATCGTGAATGACTTTCCGAAGGGCAATGGGGGGACCACCTCTGCTCGAGAGCAAAGTCATTGTGGTGCCTCTACATTCGGGACCGTGCTCGCAGCTCGCCCCTCTAAAAAGAAAACTGTAGCACGCATAACTCTTGATGATGACTTGGCCGCAACCTTTTATATTGACCCCAACACTTATGCCATTTGCGGGTTGCAAGAAGTTTTTCAGGATGTGTACCTCGGTGTAGCGTTGTGAGAAAGAATTTATCCTTTTAGAGTCGCCACCTATATTATTCGATTGGAAACATAGGAAAACCATTTTGAAAAGAGATTTGAGTTCGGGGCTTAGGTTATGGAATGGGTAGGTCGAGGAGCATCCATTTCACCCGATCCGAAGATTGGTCTTGCTAAAGAAAAGAGAGGTTTTCAATCTTTACAATATATATAATTAAAGAAAACAAGTAAACCCTAATCAATTTCTTGATTAGGAATGTCGGATTGTATGCTTCGAGATCGCCTTCATCGATTGAAGGGACTCTAGGCCAATCCTTTTGATGGGATTACACCACTCTAAAAGCCAATAGAGATAGATTGAGAAGAGGAGAGTAAAAGTGAAGGAGTTTACCTAGCGTTTGGGGAGGATTTGATTTAGAACGTGGTTCTAAGATGTCTTCTCGATCGAGAAGTGATTTGGGCAGAGCTTCGACTCAATATGAGAGTCAAGTCTTGATGCGGACAGAGCTTCGCCTTAATGCTAGGCTTGAGCCTTGATGTTCGTCAATCAACGTGGTTGAAGGACGAATTTAGGAGTTGTTTGTGAGTGATTTGAAGGAGTCTTTCGTGGAAAGAAACCAACAAATTGTGTGTGTAGTATGGAATTTCGGCCTTTGAAACAGTGGAAGTCACCAAGTATTTATAGAGGTTTAAGAGGTAGAGGTGGAGAGATAAAACACTCCTAGGAAGCTTCCAGAACTCAATTCTGATTGGAGAACCGGATTAGATGAGGTTTATCAAGAAAAGAGGTTGAAACGGAGAAGGAGAGTGATTTCTGCACATCCTGTCGAGGGGATATCTCGCGTGAGACACGTATGTCTCGTGCGAGACAACTAGTCAAATGACCATTTTGTCCTCTTCAGTTATTTCGTTAGTCAGTTAGGTTCAAAACTAACGAAAACATGACGAAACTGATATGCTTTCATCAAAACATAAAAGAGAAACGAAGAGTAGTGTAATCATGATTTATTGGTTCAGAATGGGGTGTCTACAGAGCCCCTCGGTGACAGGTCTTATGAAAGAAGAAGTGTCGTCGATAGAAAAGACATCATTCTGAACATTGGGATGGTCGTGCCGCACGGCTGCCTACGTATCTCTAAGAGAGAATCAGACCAAACGTAGTTCGACTCCAAAACACTAAAAAGGCTATTTTAGGTATTTTGAAAAGCATTTTTGAAAATTGAAGAGGGAATTTTTTTTTGAAAAGGTAAAATCATACTGAGGAATCAAGGACTTGACCCAATTCTGAAGATACCCATTTGTTGATGAAGTTGTTGAAGTGTGCCGCCCGAGGTTACTGACGTAGCTGTTGTTGCCGAGGTCACGAACTTTGTTGTCGTTGCCGAGGTCACGGACTTTGTTGTCGTTGCCAAGGTCACGGACTTTGAAGTTTGCTGGCATCACAGACTTTGAAGATGTTGCCGAGGTCACGGTCTTGAAGTTTTTTGCCGTCACAGACTTTGAAGTTGTTGCCGAGGTCACGGACTTGAGGTTTGCTGCCATCACAGACTTTGTTGATGTCACCGAGGTCACGGACTTGAGGTTGCTGCCATCACAGACTTTGTTGATGTCGCCGAGGTCACGGACTTGAGGTTACTGCCATCACAGACTTTGAAGTTTTCGATTAAGGTGGAGGTTCTGTCGGCCCCTGTAATGCAATGATATATGCATACTGGTCTCGGATAGACCCGAATGATTCTTGCCTTCCTGTACCTGTTAGCACATAAAGATTCCAAGTAGATTTTTTCAGATTTTAGTTGTTCAACTAGACTTACGTGGTGGTGCTCACGTCTGTTCGTGTAAATGGCCGATCGGACATTTTGGTGGTGAGTTTATGTATGAGTATATGGTATATGGAAATGTAGGGACATGTGTATGGATTTGTATTTGAGATGGGTGAACTGTATGAGTGAACTTGTGTTTGACAAGTTGGGACCCAATCAGGTTTATGCAGAATCTGTTGCTAGTCAGCGAGGCTGTATTGTTGTAGAATTTCCTTCGATGAGTACCCTTGTGTGAACACATCTAGGTCTGTTGAGAATCTTCATTCTTACTTCTCCTTGAGTCGTGTCTCTAGGAGGCAAACGACTACACATCTGTCGACTGTCGTAATGGCTTTATGTCCAAGGCCCCTTTGGTGTCTCAAGCCCAAAGTTGCTTGCAAGTGGTAGATGACTTTGTGAACAGGCTTGTGAAGTTGTTCTTTTGATTTGCAGGTGATTGAAGAAGACTCTCCTTGTTGGTTTGATTTGAAGAGGATCGAATGACGTCCGGTGAAGAAGGTTGAAGAATACTCTCCCTTTGACCTTTGATTTTTTTTTTAGTGACGCACCCTGGTTTTTGCCTAGACCGCCTTTTTCAGGTTTTCAATCTAGCGGACATCTCTTTTGCGTCCTTTTTTTCATTTTTTTTTGAAAGTAGTATGTTAACTCGAAGAGAACTCAGAGAAGAGAATCTTATTGAGGAGAGAGAGATAAGATCTCAAGTTAGTTGAGGAGAGACAGACTCTATTTTTTGGAAGGTGATCCAAGCATTGATTTTTTGGAGGAGTGTATTCTCTAATGATGAGAGTGAGAATCAAGGAGGAAAGCCCCTAGTGCAGATTCGATTATTTTTGAAGAATTGAAGTAGAGATTGACTGGGGGAGGAAAGGTTAGGAAGCCCCAATTTTGATGCTTGGATTTCAAGAGTGTATATGAGAGCGGCTAACAGGAAGCCCCTAGACTCAACAAGAAACGCTTCTTGGCTCAAAGATCTAGAAAAGTTATTCTACCTTTTAATGGAACGTGTATCATCTAGAAGTTTCTAAATAAGTTTGAGGAGAAAGCCAATCATTAGTATGACTTAAGGGTAAACATTTTTCTTGATACTGAAAGTCTTCTTCACTTGTTGTAGGAGAATATTGAAGAATCCTCTTTTCTTTTGTTGATATCACTTGACTCTTCTTTTTTGTGGGAGAGTCCTTCATGCCTTTGTTGAAATTCCATCCTTGTTGTGGGGCGATGAAGGCTTGAGAGGTTTTTTTTTTTTTTTTTTTTTTTTTTTTTTCGATGCTCTATTTTTGCCTAGGACGAATTGAGGAGTTTCGTCCTAGCGAGCTTTTTTTTTTTTTGTACTCTCAAAGCCTTGAGTTGAGTAGCCCCACTTTTCTTTGGATGAATGTTGACGCAGACGGCCTTTGGCTTTCTTCGCTTGTTGATCTTTAACTTTCAGTAGGGGTAATGTTTAACCCTTAAGCCTCCTAATGATAACTTGCTTCTTAAAGTCACTTAGAAGTTTCTATTTTTTGCGATGATTTAGGGAATGGAAGGTCCATTATTTTGCATGAGTTGAATGATATTCATGAGGTAGAACAACCTTAGGGAAAGTGTTTAGGAAAAGAAAATTACTTTGATTAATTGAGAAATTTAAGAACAGACTCGATAGTTTAGAGGACACAAACTAGAGGAGGTGAGAAGTACTAGAAAGACAGAACGACTCTTCGAGTTCATACTAGGAAATTTAAAACCTAATCTACTTCTATCAAAGGAGAAAGGGAGATGATAGTGGTAGCCCCAAAGTGGTAAGTGTAGATTTCTTCTTGGAGCTTCATCTTCTTCATGGAGTGCGAGGGAGAGGATTGGTGATGACGTTGGGACGTTCTAGATCTCCATTATCAAAGAGGTCTTGTATGATGTCCTTCAAGTGGTGGCAGGAGTTGGTGTCATGGCCGGTGAAGTTGTGGTACTTGCAGAATAAGTGATGAGCATGATTCGGACCCATATCCTTCGGAGGACCACCTTCCCTTGGTTTGATCTTTTCATTCTGGACAAGCACATCGAAGAGTTCTTCTTGAGTGATTCCTTCAATTTTGTCGTAGTGCCTCTTTTTCTTTTCGGGAGGAGGGACATCAGAATACTTTCCGGTGTTGGAGTGGTTGACTGCAATAGCGTTGACTGAAGCATCCTTACTTGTAGCGAAAAGTACTTTCCTTTTTTTTTTGCTTTTTAGGAAGTCGTCAACCCTAATTCCAGACTCGAGGAGTTCATTGAAACTAGGAAAGTAATTACCGGCGAGCTTCTCTCGAAATTCATCACGGAGGCATTGGAGGAAGATGTGGATTTGCTCTTTGGGAGTAGGCCTTTCGACGATTTCAGTGAGTTTGAGTCTCCATATTCTAGCAAATTCAGCAAAGGATTCATTGGTATGTTGTTTGGTTTGTTCAAGATCCCTCCTAGTAGGGCGGTAAGTGGAGTTGTCTTCAAACTGCCTTTGGAAGACTAAACATGCGGATGACCAATCAAGCCTTGTAGTCGTAGGAAGAGACATGTACCAATCCCTTGCAGCACCCTCTAAGGTTTGAGGAAAGCATTGGGCCAATATTGTGTTGTCAACGCCCATTGGAAGCATTGCCCAAGTATAGGTCTCAACATGAGCTCGAGGACAGGTAGTACCATTGAACTTGGCGATATCGGGTGTCTTGTACTTGCGAGGAAACTTGGTGATGGATTGTTGAAGAGCATCGGGATCAAAAGGAATGAATGACCCTTTTGAAGTGTCAAGAGTTGCAAGTTTCTTCTCGAGGTAGTTCTTAGTAACATGGTCACCAAGTTTAGTAGTTTCACCACTGCCT
Organism: Adenophora triphylla var. japonica; assembly: GCA_022495995.1. Classification (NCBI taxonomy): domain Eukaryota; kingdom Viridiplantae; phylum Streptophyta; class Magnoliopsida; order Asterales; family Campanulaceae; genus Adenophora; species Adenophora triphylla. Next base: position 199,462 of record JAFEMH010002822.1, on the reverse strand, counting down.
TCTTTCTTGGTTTTAGCACACTTGGAGGTATGTTCCTCATCATCGGAGGAGGATGAGGGAGAGGAGGAATCGGATTCTTCCTTTTTCTTGCTTGACTTCTTGGTTTTTCTATTCACTTTGTTGTAGGATTCCTCTTCATCGGAGGAGGATTCGACTTTTTGCTTTTGTTTTCTGCCTTTCTTGACTTTCAACTCGTGGAGTTCTTTCATGAGGGCGGACACTTGGGCATTTTGCTCATCAATTTGCTTACTTTGTTCATCCAACCTAGTCATGGCTTCGATGAGTTGGACCTTAGCATCGTTGATATCGGCCTCGGTGGTAGAAGGAGAAGCAGACATTGTGGAGAAGAACCTAGACGTGTAGCAACCGGGTTAAACCATGATCGAGTCCCAACAAGTCGGCTGAATAGGGTGAATGAAGGCTTTGAAGGTTTGAAGGTTTTGGCCAAAACACGAAAAGACCGAACACCTGTCTCGTACGAGACAAGTAGTCTCGCGCGAGACTTTACCACGGAAAGTCATAATTTTTCTGATTTTAATCCTAATTTTGGTCGGACGGAACATCCGTTTTGGGGGTTTCTAATATTCAGAATCCAAACCTAGGGACCTAGGGGTCGGAGTAATCTCAAGTAATATCGAGTTTTGTGCAATAATTTTGGTGAGAAAATTTTCTCTTTTTAGGGACGTTTCCGAAGGGACAACCGTAGGGACGTTTCCGAAGGGACAATTCCGAAGCGACAAATTTTTTTTTTGACATGGATTATTGCACAAAATAAGATCTTGACAAGGGATTACAAGGACTCCAAGATCAAACCGACCGGTCACGGAGTGTCCTAAAAAGTCAATCTACATGATATGTGGCGATGCAGGGCTGGAAGGCTAGACTCCCCGCGATATGACAATCTAGATGATTGAATACGCGGAGTGGGATGATCCAACTTCGGAGAGACCGGCGACTAGGTGGTTACCGTCATCCGTCCTTAGTGTGGGTCCCGGGTTTATAGAGGGTATGTAGTGCAATGACAGTTATATATGAGTGCGCGTGTGTGAGAGTCAATCTAGGTGATAGAGTAAAATAGAAAGTTTTAATTTTGAAAACAAAAAGAAAAACAGATAGTGGCCGCACCAAGTGGTTGCCTACGTTTCTCCCAAATTAGGAAGACTCAGGCCGTCGTAGTTTCACATAAAGGAGAGAGAGAGAAATAAATAATTTAAATTACAACTCCCGAATCCCCAATGGACCGGACTTTAATTAAATAAAACCCAATCGCACGCATTTTATAAATAATAATCAATTATTTAAATGGAAAACGATTCAAGTTCTACATCTTAAGGGAGACCTTAAGATGTGGGAACTCTATGAGATAATGAATGCAGGATCCCCTTGCGTGTTCGGCTCTCGTCTTGAACTATGAGATGAACGGGAGAAACCAGAAAGCAACCAGATTGCCGAGGCGATATCTCGCGCGAGATATGATATCTCGCCGCGAGACATGCCTCATCTGAAAGCAAAAAATTCGAATTTACAATTTTTTTTTTTGAAAACCTCTCTTTTAATTTTGACGCAAGTTTAAGCCTCTTAATTTTAAGTCCCCAGCAGAGTCGCCACTGTAGCGTTGTGAGAAAGAATTTTATCCTTTTAGAGTCGCCACCTATATTATTCGATTGGAAACATAGGAAAACCATTTTGAAAAGAGATTTGAGTTCGGGGCTTAGGTTATGGAATGGGTAGGTCGAGGAGCATCCATTCCACCCGATCCGAAGTTCGGTCTTGCTAAAGAAAAGAGAGGTTTTCAATCTTTACAATATATATAATTAAAGAAAACAAGTAAACCCTAATCAATTTCTTGATTAGGAATGTCGGATTGTATGCTTCGAGATCGCCTTCATCGATTGAAGGAACTCTAGGCCAATCATTTTGTTGGGATTACACCACTCTAAAAGCCAATAGAGATAGATTGAGAAGAGGAGAGTAAAAGTGAAGGAGTTTACCTAGCGTTTGGGGAGGATTTGATTTAGAACGTGATTCTAAGAAGTCTTCTCGATCGAGAAGTGATTTGGGCAGAGCTTCGACTCAATATGAGAGTCAAGTCTTGATGCAGACAGAGCTTCGCCTTGATTCTAGGCTTGAGCCTTGATGTTCGTCAATCAACGTGGTTGAAGGACGAATTTAGGAGTTGTTTGTGAGTGATTTGAAGGAGTCTTTCGTGGAAAGAAACCAACAAATTGTGTGTGTAGTGTGGAATTTCGGCCTTTGAAACAGTGGAAGTGTGAGTACCCCGACCCGAACTCATGTTTTGGGTCTGCCCATTTATATAAATTCAATTTGGGCCTTTAAGGAAGGGTCCAGATTTTGCCACTTGGCACATTTCTAGAACATTTCTAAAAGGAACTAATTCCAAAAATGATAAATAAGGGATAATATCCTCATTTGCAAGGGGAGAACAACACGGACAAAAAAAAGGGATTGGATTTCTTTCTCCCTAAGCTAAGCAATTTCTCTCTCTCTCTCTGAGACCTCTCTCTCTCTTGCCGCAATCCGCAAAAAGACAGAGCTCCTCCAATGGCCTTCTCCTTCCACCATTACAACCGGTGACCTCCTCACCCAATCAGTCGACAAATCCCCTTAAAGCTAGGTCGCCGGTGACTTCCCTCACCAACCATTCACCGGCGACCACCAAACTCCTCTCCAATCATCTTCAATCGGCCGAAACTCCCCCACCTACAATCGTTCCTCACCATTGACGGGAACACACACATAGAGACGAAGCTACACGCTCTCTCTCTCTCTCTCAAGCCGCAATTTACAGAGAGCTTCCCTCCCAATCTTCTTCTCCGGCCAAAGCTCTCTCCCTCCAAGTCATTCACCGGCCATTCGCAGCCTACCAGATCTTATCCCTCTAAAACTGCTCGCCGGCAACAGTGATAGCTGTTCCTCCCAGTTTAAATCTCTCCAAAATCATTGGCGCCATTCTCCTCTGCTCCGGACCTTAAGCCCATTCACCAGGTCTCGAGATCCATTGGTTCCGGCCGAGTCTCCATTCCTCTCCGGCCGTCTTCACAACCACCAGTCCATTCTGGTTTCGCGAACAATCAATGGTGTTCACAACCGATGGCTGCTGCCTGTGAATAAAAATGGATATTCTGAGATTAAGACCTCAGTTCTTCGGTCTATCTGAGAGTTCAACTCTCGCGTTCCGAAGCTGTTTGAAGACTTACTATACCGACGTGGTATAGGAAGTGTGGATCTACGAGGGTAATCTCTGACTTCACTCTTCATCTCTCTGTTGTTTGTTCATTCCTTGCCATTGTTCTGTTTATTCGTGATCTGTTAATCTGCGAATGGAATAGTCCTGCTCAGTTTATGCTGGTGATGTTCCTGTTCCAATTTCACATGCTTTGTATAAGCATAGTTTGAATCATGTTAGCTGTGACATTAATGTTTTGATCTGTATGTTTTATCTGTACAATGGATTGAGCATGTTGTTTGTGATTGAAACATGAAGATGAGTGTGAATCATCTATATTCAAACTCATCTGAGTGTTGATTCCTTCCGTGGTTTCGATCCATATGCTTGAATCTTGATCATGATTGTCTGAGTTAGGAGGTGATGGCCCATCATTCATATTTGGCCATCAACGTCATATGATCCTCCCACAATACTCATTTGTTGCTGTTGTTATTTGAGTTAGGAAGTGAGGGTTCTTTAATTGTGACCCAAGAAATGTGGTCATTCACATTGGGTCACTGAAACCCCATGACCTTCCCATAATACTCTTTATCTCATTATCTTCGCTATTCCCGTTAGCTTCTTAGCCTTAGAATTGTATTAGTGGCATATCCACCCCTTTTGTAGAGACAGTCTGACCAGGGCATCCTGTGTCATACGACACCCACGCTCCTGGGTAATCCTGTGTCGTGTGACACCCCGAGGCTTTGGCGATCTGTGTCGCATGACACCCGTGGCCCTGGACAGACTGCCTCAACCCATTGCCTTGTAATTCATTTTCATCAATTGTAAGTGGGATGTGGCCTCCCACAGTAAAAGGCTCACAAGATGTAATCCCTCATTCTTCTGATTAATAAAGTAAAGCATTAAATTGCATTTTATTACATATATCATCTCACACAATTGCACACTTTTGAATGGTCTTGAATGTTGAACATAGAAAGACTCGTCTACGGACGAGGCGTGTTGGGTGAACTCTCAAGTTCTTCCCAACACGTAACCTGACCCCCGAACCCATTTTCTCTTTAAAGGTTTTTCAATGTTTTCCTTAAAAACGGCATGGCGACTCTCAAAGATAAATCATATTTTATCTTTAACATTATTTTTTCGGGCGAGCGTTCATTCAGTGGCGACTCTGCTGGGGACTTGAAACCTATTTTCAAAAGTGGGTCAAACTTTCGTGATTGTTCAACATTCACTTCATTCATATATGTGTGCTTTGTTATGTGACATAATATGTGTATAAATGCATTTAATGCTTTGTTTTATTCCCTCCCCTTCTTAGCTTCCTGCTTTGTTGCATTGGTGCCTGGGGCTTGAACTATCGCATTGTGCTTGGGGGCTAGGGCTGGTTTGGCCTTTATTCAGTGCTTGGCTGTGTGACTCCTTATGTCGCGTAACACAAGATTGTGATTGTGGGGCAGTTCCCCATGATCAAATTATTGATCCTGATTATTATACTCTGTGGGGTGTGTGTGTGTTATTTTTCCATTTCATCCCTTTTCGAAAAAAAAAAAAAAAAAATAAAACAACAAAAAAAAAAAAAAAGCAAAAAAAGCAAAAAAATATTTTTCTAGAAAATACCTTCACACTACTCGCACATAGAGTTAGAACCCGGGAGTGTACGGACGGCATCGCGGAAAGTGACGTGTTTCGCTAACGTTTGAGCGCCTGAAGTCCTCCTAGCCTGTGAGTCAGCCAACACTTGTCCGTGACACACTTTCTACCGTAACCGGTTGGTTTTTGGCAAAATACTTTTCAAAACATGTTCCAAACTCGATTTTCAAAATTTTCTCACAAAGTCCGAGTCATGCTTCGTCTCCAAAAAATCTTGGCATACTCTCCCTCTTCATGTCGGAATTACGACATAATTCAAACGTAAGTACACGTTAAGACCTCTACATATCTCGACGTAGGTACATATCGATTTCTCGACTTGGCTTCGTAAGAAGTCATGACGCGTTCTCGACATGTGTCAACGCGGGACCATGTCGAATTCTTAGCGCATACTTATAACAAGAGTTATGCCGAAATTTCGCCACTAAGTGACGAGAGGCCATGCCGGATTTTTCAACTCAAAATGAGGAGAGGTCATGCCCAATTCTTCTAGGGTTTTACCTGCAAATTGCGGTCTCGTACATTCAAATGTACTTTTGACCCTCTCTCCTCTCGAGTCTAGACGTTGACTTGGACTTGGTTTTGAAAACCCCGAGTTTGACTTGTTTTGGCTCGTATGCCCATAGGTTCGTTCTCCCTTTCGATTGGTGGGTTCCACGTGCCCTATATGACCTCTGTCGGGATTGTCCGTCCCGGGAGTGCAATACCGGCGGAACCCACCAGTCCAGGAATAGTGTAGAATGCGAAAAAGAAGGTGTCCCCCTTTTCCAACCATTCCTAGGATTAATAAAAAAAAAACAGAAAAAAAAAACAAAGGATGTTGCATGAGTCCATCTCCTCCCTCTCCCATACAATCTCAAGGTTCTCTCCTCCGCCACCTTACCGATCACCCCTTCGCCTCTACAGCTACGACAAGTTGGGTGTGCGCTCTCGTTCCCGGCGCTCATTGGTCCATATTCCCGAGGCGGCAGCAGTTCAAACGCTCGAGTGATTGTCCCTCTGATTCAGAATCCGAGATGTACAGTGCGAGAGAATGTGGTAGCTAGCCGACTGGAGTTTCTCCATTTGAAGACAGAGAAGTCGATCGGTCGGCGTCATAGGTTCTTGAGTGTCCTTTACGTTGTCATCGAGTCTGTCAAGTCCAAGATGGACCAGTCTTTTCTTTCAATGATAAAAATCTTTGTTTCTCTTCTTGCTAGACTCGAGACATTACTAGCACACCCACATTACGCTCAATTGAAATGGTCTTATCCTAGATGATCACTTGTGTTGCTCAGCCACTAATGCTTTGAAATGACTCATGTTTAAATTAATCGGAATGAGAAAATCAGCTGATATCTTTCTCAAATTGGGGCTTACCAACTCCCCATCTTGCATCTCATATGCTCACATTTCTTTCATCATCCTCATCATCTCGTTGCTCGATGAATTTTCATGAATCTTCCTCAATTAAAGCTTAAGCAAGCAATGAAGACTTAATTTCGTTTAGGTCATCCGGTAGGGATTGCGGTTGAAGCCTTTCACCCATAGGAAAGCCATTACCTCACCCTCACCAAACAATATCCTTTCATTTCAAGATCGGCATGTTTTGAAACTCTGTTTAGCCATCACCTTCGCTCCTTATTGAGAGAAGTCCAAGCAACGCCAAAGAAGTTAGCTTCGGGAGTCGGCGATGCATAAAATACTCAAGTCGTGAAGGAAGGAAAGATAATCCTCAATTCCTCAAAGAGGCCTTCCAAATTGTCAAAAGAAGGATTTTAAATCCTCACAATTCAGCAAGAGTCCTCAACTTCTCATGAGGCTTTTCAAAAGAAGGATTTTAAATCCTCACAATTCAGCAAAAATCCCCGACTTCTCGAAGAAGCTCTCCAATGTTCAATAAAGAACCCAAAACCTCCGAGGTTCACAAAAGTTCTCAATAGCTTGGACTTCCTCTCACCATTACCTAAACCAATCCAAAGCCATCCTCTCGATTTTAGAGGATATTCCCATTTCCTTAACCAATCTCAAGCCATCCTCTCGATTTTAGAGGACATTCCCATTACCATTACCCTTGCCTTTGGCCAAAGTCAAAATCTGACCTCTCATTCTTAGAGGCAAATCAATTCCCTTACCTTAGAAATCCCAAACACATCCCTACAAGCCAAATTCTCATCTTTAGAGGTTCAGTCAGTAAAAGGCCTAGCCGACCTCTCATCTTAAGAGGTCATCCATTTCCAAAATCACCCGATGGCCGATCGAAGCCTGGAAACCCAGCTACAGTCCCTACCGGATAGTAATTTCATTCAAATGTCCTCGAGATCTAAATCACATTAATGCTTCATTGCTTGCTCAAATTGGAATATAATCCATCTTGGCTCAAAGTCATCAATCAAAGATTGTGCAAATTCAATCCTTCCCTTCGACACTTCATGTGAGCATATTTCATTTCTCCTCCACAAACACTTGCCGTGGATGTCCCACTGGGGCTTCGCATCCGTGTCTTTCATCGACACTCCAGGAGGACATGCTTTCCAATCCTCCAATCCTAGGAAAAATCCTCAAAGGTCCAGATCCTCGAATCACAACATTCGTTCTCTTTTCAATCGGGACTCGCCCGAACTACGGCGACCTGAGCTCCTCATCAGGAGGGGAACGTAGGCAACCATAATTGGTCCGGTCGAAATCACAAACAAATCTCAGAAAATCCGGTCTCATCAAGGACCATTCCCTACACACTTTCCATCATTCCGAGCTTGATTCTCGATATCAGTCAGTTTTCTCCTTGTGATTAATCAAAATATTTGTCCATATCAGGATTAGTGTTTGAATAACCCGAACATCAATAAAGGGTTTTAAGCAGCCTTGTGATCATCACGAATAAGACAAGTTTTCAAGTGTCTCGACAAGTCTTCTCTTTCTACATCATAGGAAGATAGAGCCAAACACTGTTTCGGTCAGGGCTTCCATACACTTTTCCACACCTTGCAATGTTTTTACTCTCTCAAAAGAGTCAAACCTAAAAGCGAGAGTGTCATACACGAATTCGGGATCCATTCCCACCTTCGAAAAATGTGCCCCTGCACATATACATTTTCGAGTCTCGTCCAATGATTGATTGACTACGGTGTGAAACGATGGGTCGCCTCCTTGGCCACAATATGACTATGTCTGCGATAAAGCTGCATTAAATCTCTCCCAGCTGGGGCTTTGGTTAAGATATCCCTCGGGCTCTCCTTACCAGATTTCCCCCGGGTTTGCTTTGCATCATCAACTGGGGCTTCACCATGGCCACCTCATCAAGATCAGGGGCTTCGCCTAGTCACCCCTTCAAAGCCAGGGCACTCTATGCACTTTTTCTGTTGCTTGCCGTCTCAGGCACGTGATACACCTTGTCCTTATCAGCAACAAATCAATCTGCTGCAATCAGTACTCCCGGGAGCATCCCCGACTTGCCTAGGCTGCATCATATCATTCATCACTCATACATTTCCCCACCTCATGGGAGAGGGTCCAACCCATACACCATTATATACAGTCATACACAATCCATCATAGCATAATTGCTATATACATATCTGCTTGTCGAGCCATATAAAATCCTCCTTCCATCTTCATCCCCAGCCGAGATGGACTTGTGCAACAATAGATTAATAATGCATAAGCAAAATTTCAATAATCAAATAAAATGCAAAGTGCCTAGAGTGTTGTGTTTTCCCCCCACAGGGTACAATAATCAGGTGATAATAATCTGATCATGGGGATTGCTCCTCAAATCACAATTTGGACAAAGAGTTCAAACCTGGCAAGTGGCACTTTCTGCCATCCCCATCTTCATAGGTCTCGTAATCTTCAGACCTATCAGCATCGCTTGAAAGAGCTTCAGCCGCCTCAGTCTCCAGGCAATGCTCGTTGAAAAGAGCTTCAGCTGCTTCAATCTCCAAGCATTAGGGCTCTTTAGCCCCATCTTCAAAAGCCCGTCCTTATGGGTAGCTCATCACAAAAAAAAAAAAAGAGCCCATTCTCAAGGGCAAATCATTATTCTTTAGCCCGGAATGGCTATAAACTACCCGATCCAGAAAATCGTACAGTTTCCAACACAGAAAATAGCCCGGAATGGCTATAAACTATCCGGTCCGGAAAACCGTACAGTTTCCAAACACAGAAAATAGCCCGGAATGGCTATAAACTACCCGGTCCGGAAAGACCGTAAAAATTTCCCACACAGTAAAAATCGCGGGTGACTCCCAAAGAAAAAAGTCAAATCATCGGGGTGACTCCCCATCAAAACAGTCAAGTTCGCGGGTGACTCCCAAAGAAAAAAGTCAAATCATCGGGGTGACTCCCCATCAAAACAGTCAAATTTGCGGGTGACTCCCAAAGAAAAAAGTCAAATCATCGGGGTGACTCCCCATCAAAAAAGTCAAATTCGCGGGTGACTCCCAAAGAAAAAAGTCAAAACATCGGGGTGACTCCCCATCAAAACAGTCAAATTCGCGGGTGACTCCCAAAGAAAAAAGTCAAATCATCGGGGTGACTCCCCATCAAAACAGTCAAATTTGCGGGTGACTCCCAAAGGAACAGTCAAATTCGTGGGTGACTCCCAAAGAAAAACAGTCAAATTCGCGAGGTGACTTCCCAAAGAAAAAACAGTCAAATTCAGGGTGACTCCCCATCAAAACAGTCAAAATCGCGGGTGACTTCCCAAAAAAAATAGTCACATTTTCGGGGTGACTCCCCACCAAAACAGTCAAATTCGCGGGTGACTTCCCAAAGAAAAATAGTCAAATCTTCGGGGTGACTCCCCATCAAAAATAGTCAAATTCGCGGGTGACTCCCAAAGAAAAAGTCAAAATTCGCGGGCGACTTCCCAAAGAAAAAAAGTCAAAATCGGGGGTGACTTCCCAAAGAAAAATAGTCAAAACATCGGGGTGACTCCCCATCAAAACAGTTTAATTTGCGGGTGACTCCCAAAGAAAAAAGTCAAAATCGGGGTGACACCCCATCAAAAAAGTCAAAATCAGGGTGACTCCCCTTCAAAACAGTCAAATTCGCGGGTGACTCCCAAAGAAAAAAGTCAAAATCGGGGTGACTCCCCATCAAAACAGTCAAATTCGCGGGTGACTTCCCAAAGAAAAAAGTCAAATTCGCGGGGTGACTCCCCATTCAACAGTCAATCTTGGGTACAAACACCCATCCCCGTGGTGACTCCCCATTCAACAGTCAACCTTGGGTACAAACGCCCACCCTTGGGGTGACTCCCCTCGGAACAAACAGTCAAACCTTGGGTACAAATGCCCATTTTCGGGGTGACTCCCCTTGGAACAGTCAATCCCGGGTACAAACGCCCATCGTCGGGGTGACTCCCCATTCAACAGTCAATCTTGGGTACAAACGCCCATCTTCGGGGTGACTCCCCTTGGAACAGTCAATCTCGGGTGCAAACGCCCATCTTCGGGGTGACTCCCCTTTCAACAGTCAATCTCGGGTGCAAACACCCATCTTCGGGGTGACTCCCCTTGGAACAGTCAATCTCGGGTGCAAACACCCATCTTCGGGGTGACTCCCCATTCAACAGTCAATCTCGGGTGCAAACACCCATCTTCGGGGTGACTCCCCATTCAACAGTCAATCTCGGGTGCAAACACCCACCTTCGGGGTGACTCCCCTCAGACACAGTCAATCTCGGGTGCAAACACCCATCTTCGGGGTGACTCCCCATTCAACAGTCAATCTCGGGTGCAAACACCCACCTTCGGGGTGACTCCCCATTCAACAGTCAATCTTGGGTACAAACGCCCATCCTCGGGGTGACTCCCCATTCAACAGTCAATCTTGGGTAGAAACACCCATCTTCGGGGTGACTCCCCTCGGAACAGTCAATCTCGGGTGCAAACACCCATCTTCGGGGTGACTCCCCTCAGACACAGTCAATCTCGGGTGCAAACACCCATCTTCGGGGGACTCCCCATTCAACGATCAATCTCGGGTGCAAACACCCACCTTCGGGGTGACTCCCCATTCAACAGATCAATCTCGGGTGCAAACACCCACCTTCGGGTGACTCCCTCGCACATCCAATCTCGGTGCAAACACCCATCTTCGGGGTGACTCCCCATTCAACAGTCAATCTCGGGTGCAAACACCCACCTTCGGGGTGACTCCCCATTCAACAGTCAATCTCGGGTGCAAACACCCACCTTCGGGGTGACTCCCCTCAGACACAGTCAATCTCGGGTGCAAACACCCATCTTCGGGGTGATTCCCCATTCAACAGTCAATCTCGGGTGCAAACACCCACCTTCGGGGTGACTCCCCTCAGACACAGTTAATCTCGGGTGCAAACACCCATCTTCGGGGTGACTCCCCTCGAAACAGTCAAATCTTCGGGTGACTCCCCATCGAAACAGTCAAACCTTGGGTACAAAGCCCGTGGCCTTTCATTAGCGCCACCTCTTTGACGAACTACGATTAGGCTTGATTCCCCCACGGGATACGTAGGAATCCTTTTCGTAAAAGGTCCAGCCGCGTGACCATCATGGTCAATTTCCCCGGGACGCAAACGTCCATCTTTGTCGAACTACGACTCGGCTTGATTCCCCCACGGGATACGTAGGAATCCTTTTCATAATAGGTCCAGCCACTCGACCATCTTGGTCATCTTTCTCCCCTGCCGTTCGTGTTCGGCTCAGGATTCTCATTTTATCGACGACCCCACTTCCCGTGGAAGTGACGTCGCCAAGGGGCTCTGTGAGTACCCCGACCCGAACTCATGTTTTGGGTCTGCCCATTTATATAAATTCAATTTGGGCCTTTAAGGAAGGGTCCAGATTTTGCCACTTGGCATATTTCTAGAACATTTCTAGAAGGAACTAATTCCAAAAATGATAAATAAGGGATAATATCCTCATTTGCAAGGGGAGAACAACACGGACAAAAAAAGGGATTGGATTTCTTTCTCCCTAAGCTAAGCAATTTCTCTCTCTCTCTCTTGCCGCAATCCGCAAAAAGACAGAGCTCCTCCAATGGCCTTCTCCTTCCACCATTACAACCGGTGACCTCCTCACCCAATCAGTCGACAAATCCCCTTAAAGCTAGGTCGCCGGTGACTTCCCTCACCAACCATTCACCGGCGACCACCAAACTCCTCTCCAATCGTCTTCAATCGGCCGGAACTCCCCCACCTACAATTGTTCCTCACCATTGACGGGAACACACACACAGAGACGAAGCTACACGCTCTCTCTCTCTCTCAAGCCTCAATTTACAGAGAGCTTCCCTCCCAATCTTCTTCTTCAGCCAAAGCTCTCTCCCTCCAAGTCATTTACCGGCCATTCGCAGCCTACCAGATCTTATCCCTCTAAAACTGCTCGCCGGCAACGGTGATAGCTGTTCCTCCCAGTTTAAATCTCCCCAAAATCACCGGCGCCATTCTCCTCTGCTCCGGACCTTAAGCCCATTCACCAGGTCGCGAGATCCATTGGTTCCGGCCGAGTCTCCATTCCTCTCCGGCCGTCTTCATAACCACCAGTCCATTCTGGTTTCGCCAACAATCAACGGTGTTCACAACCGATGGCTGCTGCCTGTGAATAAAAATGGATATTCTGAGATTAAGACCTCAATTCTTCGGTCTATCTGAGAGTTCAACTCTCGCGTTCCGAAGCTGTTTGAAAACTTCCTATACAGACGTGGTATAGGAAGTGTGGATCTACGAGGGTAATCTCTGACTTCACTCTTCGTCTCTCTGTTGTTTGTTCATTCCTTGCCATTGTTCTGTTTATTCGTGATCTGTTAATCTGCGAATGGAATAGTCCTTCTCAGTTTATGCTGGTGATGTTCCTGTTCCAATTTCACATGCTCTGTATAAGCATAGTTTGAATCATGTTAGCTGTGACATTAATGTTTTGATCTGTTTGTTTTATCTGTACAATGGATTGAGCATGTTGTTTGTGATTGAAACATGAAGATGAGTGTGAATCATCTATATTCACACTCATCTGAGTGTTGATTCCTTCCCCGTGGTTTCTGATCCATATGCTTGAATCTTGATCATGATTGTCTGAGTTAGGAGGTGATGGCCCATCATTCATATTTGGCCATCAACGTCATATGATCCTCCCACAATACTCATTTGTTGCTGTTGTTATTTGAGTTAGGAAGTGAGGGTTCTTTAATTGTGACCCAAGAAATGTGGTCATTCACATTGGGTCACTGAAACCCCATGACCTTCCCATAATACTCTTTATCTCATTATCTTCGCTATTCTCGTTAGCTTCTTAGCCTTAGAATTGTATTGGTGGCATATCCACCCCTTTTGTAGAGACAGTCTGACCAGGGCATCCTGTGTCATACGACACCCACGCTCCTGAGTAATCCTGTGTCGTGTGACACCCAAGGCTTTGAGCAGTCCTGTGTCGCATGACACCCGTGGTTCTGGACAGACTGCCTCAACCCATTGCCTTGTAATTCATTTTCATCAATTGTAAGTGGGATGTGGCCTTCCACAGTAAAAGGCTCACAAGATGTAATCCCTCATTCTTCTGATTAATAAAGTAAAGCATTAAATTGCATTTTATTACATATATCATCTCACACAATAGCACACTTTTGAATGGTCTTTAGAAAGACTCGTCTACGGACGAGGCGTGTTGGGTGAACTCTCAAGTTCTTCCCAACACGTAACCTGACCCCCGAACCCATTTTCTCTTTAAAGGTTTTTCAATGTTTTCCTTAAAAACGGCGTGGCGACTCTCAAAGATAAATCATATTTTATCTTTAACATTATTTTTTCGGGCGAGCGTTCATTCAGGAAGTCACCAAGTATTTATAGAGGTTTAAGAGGTAGAGGTGGAGAGATAAAACACTCCTAGGAAGCTTCCAGAACTCAATTCTGATTGGAGAACCGGATTAGATGAGGTTTATCAAGAAAAGAGGTTGAAACGGAGAAGGAGAGTGATTTCTGCACATCCTGTCGAGGGGATATCTCGCGCGAGACACGTATGTCTCTTGCGAGACAACTAGTCAAATGACCATTTTGTCCTCTTCATTTATTTCGTTAGTCAGTTAGGTTCAAAACTAATGAAAACATGACGAAACTGATATGCTTTCATCAAAACATAAAAGAGAGACGAAGAGTAGTGTAATCATGATTTATTGGTTCAGAATGGGGTGTCTACACTCGGCCACAAGATTTTTTTTGATATCCGAGATAGTAATAAGGAGTGTGTTTTCTTCCGGTCTTAGTTTGAAAATGGACTTAGGCTACCTCTTAACCCCTTAATTGTCCAATTTTTAACCTTTAATAAGTGCCTACCTGAAATTACCTGGGATTTCACGCGCAGCGAAACGCAGTTATCTTTCGCGGAGGGTTGGTGTCTGAGACCTCACTTCATGGGAAGAAAAATGAGGATTCGCCATGCGGTTTTTGTATTTTGAGCCCAAAACGTTGAGAAACGGCTTTTGTGAAAAGGTGTCGTTTTTATTGGTAGCAAAAACTTAGGAAAAGGCTTTGAAAACGGGGGATCATTTTTATTGGTAGCAAAAACGAGTAAAAAGCTTTTAGTACCAGAGATTGTTAGGTTCGGAGGTCACGTTACGTTTCGGGAAGAGTATTACGAGATCATCCGAAACGCCTCGTATGACGAGTCTTTCTACCTTTCTCGAAATCGTGTGTGTGTGTGTGTGTTTTGAAATGGGGGCTTGAATGACAAGCTTAATCTTGGTTTGAATGTCAAACGTTGATTAGGTGACTTGTTTGAAAAGACGAGCGTTTGAATGACAAACGTCGGTTTTGAGTTTAAAATGAGCGTTTGCGTGGCAAACGTCGATTTTGAGCTTTTTGAAAAGGAGTTCGAAGTTCGAACTCCGGTTTTTGAACCGGGCGAGTCATTGTTAACGATTTTACGGGAAAAAGCGTATTAAATGATTATGAATGTCAAAAGTCGGCTTTTAGTTTGAAGATGAGCGTTTGGATGCCAAACGTCATTTCGCGCGTTTTGAAAGAGAGTTCGAAGGACGAACTACGGTTTTTGAACCGGGCATTACATTGTTAACGATTTTTTACGGGAAAAAACGTATTAAATGATTTTGTAATCAACGAATCGGGTTGCGACTCGGACTTTGAAAAGTAAATACTATCACGATCCAAACGGGTCAGACTTGTAAATGACATTATTTAAAGCGGTATCGACGGAATCAAACGATCCGGAATCATAAATGACGATCAACGAGCCAAACGACTCAGAATTGTAAATGACGATCGACGAGGCCAAAATGGCTCGGAATTGTAAATGACGATCGACGAGCCAAAACGGCTCGGAGAATTGTAAATGACAGAAATTGAAATGACGATCGACGGATCGATCGATCGATCCGGAATGGTAAATAACATAAAAGTAAAACGGAACGGGGTCGGAACGCCATTTCAACCCGTGATTACTTCTCTTACGGGAAGAGAAGAGGATCGAGGGGCTAAAACGTATCGTACCCCGTTAGACGGAGGCGTCTACATTTCAAAGACGTTGTTCGAAATGGTTGTAACGACTGGCGCGTAAATCGAGACGAAACGAGAGATCAGAGAGAGGGAGTTATACCTATGGCTAGGGTCGACTCCTTTGGCTCGGGGGGCGTATACGGGATACAAAAAGTAGTTTGAAACGGTGTTTCGGAGTGGTGAGGGGCGTATTTGATCGAAATACAGAAGTTTCCCGTGAATCGAGACAAACGGGATCTCGGGAGGGGGTGAAATTCAATTGGGCCATGGGTGAGGTGAAATTTTGGAGTAAAATTTGTTATGTTTTGGCTTTGACAGCAACTTCTATTTATAGGTGAAATTTCAGTAGGAGTCCGGCCGAACTTAGGCTGAAATCCAGGGGGTTTTGTGAAACTTTAGGAATTTGAGGGACTTGCTGGCAATATCTGAAAACTGCAGAGGGAGTCCGAACGGACTTAAACTGAACACCAGGGGTATTTTAGTCTTTTCCCTTTGATTTCTGATTGAAGGGTGATGGGAGGGAGGTGGCATGGCTGCCACATGTCCCATGACTCACCATTTGCATGGGAGTTCGTTCCCGGGTCCCGATTTTGTCCGTTTTTTAAATAACAGTCCGGAAAATGTCCGAAACGCCCCCGGAAAGTGCGTTTTTCAGGGAAAGCCGTACTTTCACGTGAGATGACGCGTGTCAAGTACGTTTCGACATCGGGATGCACGGGGCAGTCCCGAGACGTCTCGTTGGCATGGCAAATGGGAGCTTAACGAGTTCCAGTTAACCTGGAGCGGGCCAATTAACAGATTTCGATTAACTTTCTGACGGATTTTGACGATCCGGATTTGGGTACTTACAGTTAGACCCTCAGTGACGTCTCCTTCAAAGGAGGTGGGGTCGTTGAAAAAGATAAGGATCCAAATCGGGATGCCTTACTTTGAAAGACCTGGGCGGTCAGCTGGCTGGACCCTTAGCGAAAGGATTCCTACGTATCCCGAGCGGGAATCAAACCGATCGTAGTTCGAAGGTGCAAGGAGCCGCACGTGGGGACCTTGACCTGATCAAGACTATTGGGAGGCGTCTGAACCTGAGAGGAGACCATTGCGAGGTGCCTGGACCTGAATGGAGACTATTAGGAGGCGTCTGAACCTGGAATTCCCGAAACCTTCGAGGGCGTGTGGCGCCTCAAACCAGAGTGAAGGAGGATACGTTTATCCTGGGACGAAGGCGTTCGTGCCTTGGGGTTCGGGCTTATTGCGGCTGCCGGGTTTATCCTGCTGGGGATAGGGTGGCAAATGATGAGAACGGTTGTGTTAAACTGGCGTTATTAACAACTCAGAAGGATCGACGTTTCTTCTTTAGAATCCTGCTGGGGATGAGCGTTCGGGCTTACGACTGGCCGAAGAGGGATTGTTGTGCGGGCTTACCTTGATGGCCGCTGAGGTGGAACGATCGGGCTTACGACTGGCGGCCGGGGATATGAACGATGGTGAAAACCAATGGAAATTTTAACGTAAGGAGACGGAGATATAATTGGAATGTCCGGAGACATGATCGAGCGTTTGAATGTCAAACGTCAACTGAGAATTGAATTTAATGTCTGGAGACGGAAATGTAACTGTAATGTCCGGAGACATGATTAAGCGTTTGAATGTCAAACGTCAACTGAGGATTGAATTTATCGTCTGGAGACGGGATTGTAACTGGAATGTCCAGAGACATGGTTGAGCGTTTAAATGTCAAACATCAACTGAGGATTGAATTTAACGTCTGGAGACGGGATTGTAACTGGAATGTTCTGAGACATGATTGAGCGTTTGAATGTCAAACGTCAACTGAGGATTGAATTTAACCTCTGGAGACGGGATTGTAACTGGAATGTCCGGAGACATGATTGAGCGTTTGAATGTCAAACGTCAACGAGGATTGAATTTAACGTCAGGAGACAGGCGTTAGTGAAAACTAACTGGAATTTAACGTCTGGAGATGAGCGTTAGTGAAAACTAACGGAGAATTTAACGTCTGGAGACGAGCGTTAGTGAAAACTAATTGAGAATTTAACGTCTGGAGATGAGCGTTAGTGAAAACTAACTGAGAATTTAACGTCTGAAGACGAGCGTTAGTGAAAACTAACTGAGAATTTAACGTCTGGAGACGAGCGTTAGTGAAAACTAAATGAGAATTTAACGTCTGGAGACGAGCGTTAGTGAAAACTAACTGAGAATTTAACGTCTGGAGACGAGCGTTAGTGAAAATTGACTGAGAATATAACGTCTGGAGACGGGCGTTAGTGAAAACTAACTGGGAATTTAACGTCTGGAGACGAGCGTTAGTGAAAACTAACTGGGAATTTAACATCTGGAGACGAATGTTAGTGAAAACTAACTGGGATTTTAGCATTCTGCAAATGTTGCATCTGTACTTTTTGCTTGCCTTCTGATGACTTTCCTGGTTCGCAGGTGCCTAGCCGTACGTACAACGAGGCTATGAGACTGGTGGACGGGTGGTCCGCCTACGCTAGGAGGCTCGTGGCATTTATGCGGTCCAGTTCCCGGAGGAGCGTGGATGTCCGTGAGCCGAGGCCGTCTAGGTCGAGAGGTTCGCCTGCTTCCACGGCTGGTGGGGAGGACTTTGTACAGGGATTTGGACAGTTCACGGGCGGAACGACTGGATTTGGAGCTCCTCCCTCTTCGCACTCGGGGCACGAGAGGGGAGAGTCCTCGAGTTCGCATACGCCGAGGAGGCCTTTTTCATATTCCCGCCTGGAGGAATTTGGCGACTTCTTGTTTGCGACGGATTCGGCAGCAGCGGAGCAGTGCGTTGAGTGCTCAGATGACGAGCAGGATTCGGAGTAGTCCTCCTTTACATGATTTCTCCCTTTTTTTTGGAATGTATGTATCGTCTGGAACGATTTGATTTGAACTGTACTCGGAAAAAGGCGCCCGTGGGGCGGAACCTGTATTTCGCGCATCTATTTAGTGATCACCTTCTGTTATTTTCGGCAAATAAGGAAGTAGGTTAATCAAAAATAAATAATATGAAACATGCATTAAAAATTGAACGGGTCAAAATTTAAGCCTATATGCGCTGATAATTAATTAATTGCACTGTTGCACGAGCCCGGGGTGGAAGGGATATTGACATTGGTTGAATGAAACTAGGGGCAGCACGCAGATTCACAAGGCATGAATAGGGCGTTATTTGGAATTGCTTCCAATTTAGGAGCAGCTGGCTGCAGAGTTGACCAAGTCAACTGCAAGGGGAGTCCGGCCGGACTAAGAGTGAGTTTCCAGATTCTTTTAAATTGCAGTTTCAGCTTTGCAATTGGTTAAGAACTGCGCATTCACCTCTGATCAGTTAGCTGAATTCTCTCAAATTTCTAATGCTTTCTTTCATTTTCTGTCATGGCTCCCTTTCCCAAGCTATCGTCTCGGATGCAAGAGCAATATTTGGACAACTTTCAGTCGTGGGTACGGAACCACACGAGGCAGAACAAAGGGTTTTTCGAAGGTCATTACGGGATGAAATCTGCTTTGGGCTTTGAAGGAGCTCATGCGCGATTGGGATCTTTAAGAGCCACGTCTCTGCCTCGGGACGTACGGAGGAATGTGTACAACTTTTCGTACAACGAAATCACTCCTACATTTGAAGATTTCCGGGCCATTCTGGGAGGACCCGAGACTAATGCCTAGTTCTTCCCTATGCTGGTGGCATGGCCACTGTTGAGAAGCTAGTGTATTTGCTTGGTATCTCGGCTGGAGAAGCATACGGGATGCTGATACTGGATACTGATTATGTTGACATTTTGGGACTGCCCGAAAGATTTTCCGGAGCTGAGGGGAGCGTCTTCGTGTGGGACGCGTTTGCTCTTTGCGCGATCGCAACTCTGTTCACGTTCACGTTCACGTCACTGGGTGTGTGCCATCACAGTGTACTGGACTTGGTGAGGCAGTGCCGGAGCGGGGGAGATATCGTGTCATTGGTTTTGGGCGAGACGTTCCTGGGCATAGGTCGGATGGCGACCGGTAGCCGATACATGTGGGGAGGGAGTCCCGCTATGCTTACCATGTGGTTGAGGGAGAGGCTGCAGATGATGCCTGAGGTGCCAATGTCTTGTGACACTTGGTCCTTCTCTCGACGTCCTCTGGTGATTGGGGGCAATCAGGCTGAGCTGGAGCTCTGGATGGCCAGACTCCACACGCATCACTTGTGATGGTGGGTTCCCCATTGGAAGTTACAGACTTGTCGGACCGCTCAGGAGGGTCTATTGGTTGTCAGAGTGCCGGGGCTATCTCAGACGTCTTTCTACATTCCATCGTTGGTTCTGCGATGCAAGTACGGCCGGAGCAGTGCCATTGACGGGCTTGGTTCATGCTGCTACCTTTGAGGTGGGATCTCTGCTGATGGAAGATCCTTCGACGCTATTGCTGGTCACACGGTGGTGGCAATACACGTCCTTTCCTGCCAGGGTTCTCTTTCACCGGAGAGAGGGCACTGTTCTGTCGACGCAGTATCTGAACTGGCACGAAGAGTGTATAGGGGAGACACAAATGTCTATCTTGTGGAGACGGAGTGAGTTGTTGGGTGTCGGACACCTTGACAGCTCGACCTTGAGGAGGACCAAAGCGAGAGCTAATCCTGGGGATCGTACTGGGAATGACATGGCTGACTATGAGGCCAATGCTGATCGAGAGGCCAATCAAAGCACAGTTATGATGGCTCGAAGCGAGGCGGCTCGAGACAGAGCTAGGGAAAGGGCTGCGTTGACGCCTACAGTTTGACGGAGGCATCGGGAAGGGTCCCCGAGCCAGTAGAAGGACTACCGGAGTATTCCCCGTGAAGGTGAAGAACACTCACGGGGAAAGGGAAGGGGAAGAAGGATGAAGGACCAAGTTCGGGAAACTAGGTTGACCTTGCCGTCCCAGAGTATCCACCCATTGTCATTGCGTACACATTAACCGATTAATGTTTTATTGTAGTTTTGCTAGCGTGTAGCGAGTCAAGAGTTGACCGTGCTTGAACTCATCAAAGATTGTTTTAACCGTAGTGAATTTGTAGGTTAAATGAAAAGAGTTTTTCGAAACACAAGCAACTGATGCTTATTGTATTTATTTTTGTTTTTTAGACCGAACCAATGATGGCTGCCTACGTTCCCCTTTTACAATTGGACTAAGGGGCTCAGGTCACCGTAGTTCGACACTTTAGGTGAATTTGAGAAAAATAAAGACAAAAGAAGTGCGACCCTGTTTTTTACCTGGATCATTAGCGGGAATGTATCCAGTTGGGTATTACTCTTTTAGCACTTTAATTTTACTGAGGGATGGTGTATGGGGAAGGAGAGTTGACTCGTGCTCTTCCTCAAACGAAGTATCTGCGGAGCTTGCTTTCGTTCACGGGGTTAACGAAAGGGTTCCCGTCCAAGTCTGCTAACTTCATGGCTCATCCGGAGAAGATTCTTTGTACCATGAATGATCCTATCCAGGTAGGCTCCCACTTTCCGAGGGGATTGGTCTGCGTAGGAGGCTTTTCCTTTAGCACCAAGTCGCCTTCTCTGATGTCTCGGATCTTGACTTTCTTATCGAATGCTCGGGACATTCTGCTCTGGTAGGCTCGAGTGTGTTCCATGGCTTTCAATCTGCGCTCGTCGAGTAGAGCAAGTTCGTCGTGACGGCTCTATAGCCATTCGACTTCATTGATCCCGTTTTCCAAGAGGACTCGGTGGGATGGAATTTCCAATTTCATGGGCAACATCGCTTCCATTCCGTAGGTAAGCGCGAACGGAGTCTCCCCTGTGGCGATTCTGACTGATGTTCGGTATCCCTAGAGGGCTAGATGTAGCTTCTCGGGCCAGTCCCGACCTCTGGTGGTCATCTTTCTGATTATCATGGCGAGAGTCTTGTTGGCTGCCTCTACTGCACCATTGGTTTGTGGTATGTAAGGAGAAGATTTGTGACGTGTGACTCTGAATTCGGTCAGAAGTTGGTCACAATCTCCTTCGAAGTGAGTCCCATTGTCGGATATGATCTCGTTGGGCACTCCATATCGGCACATGATGTTCTCTCGGATGAACTCGGCCACCTTCTTAGAATTCAGTACCTTATACGATCTGGCTTCTACCCATTTGGTGAAGTAGTCGACTGCGAATAAAATGAACTCGTGGCCATTGCTCCATGGTGGAGTGATCTTGCCGATGACGTCGATTCCCCATGTGGCGAAAGGCCATGGCGTAGTCATACAATAGAGTTCATAAGGAGGGATGTGATTGAGGTTGGAGAACCGTTGACATTTGTCGCAGCTTCGGACGAACTGGATGCAGTCTGTTTCCATCGATATCCAATAGTATCCCATACGGAGAATGATTCGTCAATGCTCGGGCGTTCATGTGCGGACCGCAGGTTCCGTTGTGAACTTCGTTCATTAGCTCGCTGGCTTTTTCTTTGTTTACACACCGAAGGAGTGGCCCTTGGTGGCGCTTCTTGTACAATATACCCCCCAGGATGACGAAATGGGATGCCAGGCGTTTTAATGCCATCATGTTTTTGGCTTTGATCCCTTCTTTATATTTTCCATCTTCATTTGTGAAGGAAGCTTCTCCATTTTAGAGGTACTGGTAAATCTGATTGTACCAGGGTTCGTCGATCGTTTCTTTTTCTCATTTCGATCTCACAGCAATAGGCGGGTGTTTCCCATCTGCCTATTCTGAGGGGTTTTACTGTTTTCCCATCGGGAATTTCGATAAGAGAGGCGAGGGCTGCCGGCGTCCCGCGAAGCGGTTTCCTCGTCTCTTGGCAAATAGTGGAAAGAGATGTCCTTGAACCGAGCAATGAGCTCCTCCATGTACGCGTGGTACTTCTGGAGGCCAGAATCTACCGTCTTCCATTTGTTGGACACTTGATTGATGATCACGTCGAGTCTCCGTATACATCCAGCTTCGAGATGTTGCGCTCGAGGGCGGCTTCCAGACTGCCGCACAGCTCGTATTCTCGCCGCATTGTTGGTTGTTTCAAAATTCAGTTTGATGGCTATGGGAGTATGCTCGTCCTTGGGATCGACAAGGAGCATTCCAATACCATTACCCTTCTTGTTGGCTGCCTCATCGAAGAAGAGTTGCCAGCGGTTTGCGCTGTCCAGTGAAAAGATTCCGTCGTCCGAAAACTACGGATCAGGACCCTTAGGTTCACTGCTTGGGAAGTCGGCCAGCTGATCTGCCATTACTCTGCCCTTAGTTGATTTTCTGACCATGTACTTGATGTCGAACTCAGCCAGGAAGAATGACCACTTGGCTAGTTGCATTGACAGGGATGGCTTGTCAAAGAGATATAGAATGGGGTCCATTTTGGAGACCAGGAGCACTGAATGTGACTGCATGTAGTGTTTCAGTTTCCCGACTACCCATACTAAGGCGGTACAAGTTTTCTCTAATGCTGAGTAGCTGAGTTCACTTCCTTGAAGCTTCCGGCTTACGAAGTAGATTGCATGCTCAACCTTGGAATCTTTTTGTTCTTGTGCCAGCATTGCTCCGATTGACATGTGCATTCTTGTCGATACAGGAGTAGTGGCCTGTCTTCATGTGGCGGGCACAGAATTGGGGGATTCACCAAGTAGGTCTTGATTTTCTCGAAAGCTGTCTGGCACTCGGCGTCCCAGTTGATGTCGGCATTCTTCTTCATCAGTTTGAACATGGGCTCGCAGAGAGATGTCATCTGGTTGATGAAGCGACTGATGTACTGAAGTCTTCCCATGAAGCTCTTCACTTCTGTCAGGGTATGAGGCGGCTTCATGTCGATGATAGCCTTGATTTTCTTGGGATCGGCTTGGATACCCCTTTCTGTAACCATGTACCCCAAGACCTTGCCGCGCTCTGAAGGTGCACTTCGCAGGGTTCAATCTCATGGAGTGCTTTCTGAGTCTGTTGAAGAACTTTCTCAGATCTGTCATGTGTTGCATGTCTGATCCTCTGGAGTGGATGATCATGTCGTCGACATATACCTCGATTTCCTTGTGAATCATGTCATGGAAGAGGGCTGTTGCAGCCCGCTGGTAAGTAGCCCCAGCGTTCTTCAGACCGAACGACATGATCGTGTAGCAGTATGTCCCCCACGGAGTGGTGAAGGCAGTCTTGGCTTGATCCTCCTCGGACATCTTGATCTGGTTGTATCCAGCGAACCCGTCCACGAAGGAATTTACTTCGAAATTTGCCGTGGTGTCGACTAGCATGTCGATATTAGGCAGTGGGAAATCATCTTTAGGGTTGGCCTTATTAAGATCCCAGAAATCCACACAGCATCTGACCTTTCCATTGGCCTTGGTGACCGTCACAATGTTGGAGAGCCAAGTCGGGTACTCAATCACTCTGATGAAACCAACCCAGAGCATTTTCTCAATCTCTTCTTTCACTTGCAAGGACCACTCTGGCTTGATCATGCGCAGCTTCTGTTTGACAGGCTTGGATTCGGGATCCAGGGGAATTCTGTGCTCCACGATCGAGGGATCGAGTCCTGGCATGTCCTGGTATGACCAGGCGAACACGTCAACATACTCCGGAGGAGTCTTATCGTGGCTTCTTTTCTCGCATCAGCGAAGAAACTGCCCACTTGTGTCTCTTTAGGCTCTTGCACTGACCCCAGGTTTACTTTGGTCATAACCTCTTTGGCAGCTTGGGCCCGGTTGTCCTCTTGGTCAACTACACGCTCGAGAACTTCTCTAATGTATTGTTCGTTTAATGTGTCTGCATCTTTATCAATTGAGTTATTAACGTCTTTTAAGTTGTTTGTTAACTTATCAGTTGTTAAAGTGGCAATGAGAGGATACTCCGAAAGGTCAGACTTTTCATTAAACGAGAACGGAGATACATGGTTGGCTACATTATCATAGTCTTCCGGCGTAAGGCCGTTGGACGACTCGTAGGACTCGGACTTTTACAAGGACCGACTCGAGGGTTTGAGATCGGGTTTAGGGAGATGTGGGTGCGGGCCCAGCTTGTCTTCGATTCCGCTCGGCTTGCCCTTGGTCCGGTGAAAGTTACCCAGTTTTTCAGTGGCATTGCTGGATGCTTGATGAGGGTGCGGGGATCGAGAGGCTTGGCTTCTGCTGTCCCAATCATGGCAATCATGCTATTTTCGGAGCCCAGGTCAATCAGGTCTGGCACCTTCATGACTTCTTCAAAAATACTCTGTAGAGCTGGTCCACTGAGAGCGTCTTCTATGAATTCTGGTTCCTTCTGCTTTGGAGTTACTGTCTCAAATGTGGCCTCGGCGGCTGGTCCGAACAATCTGTTTCCCATGGAGAGTACCTTGAGTTGCTCCTCCAAGTCTGGGATTCCCTTGAATGTGTACTCGTGCTGGACTGGTGCGGCGGCTGGTCCATGTAGAGCGATGATGTCGAGGAACGCTCCCTTATAGGATTAGCCTTGAGTCCTACGAAACGCTTGAGGTCCTGTGCTAGCTGTTCCATCCTTTACGTAGTCTCAGCTGGCTATCCTCGCTTCTTTCTCATCTTCATCAGTTCCACCGCCGGTCCCCTCAGTTCTGCTGTCGGTTCCGCTGTCGGTCCCCTCAGTTCTGCTGTCGGTTCCCTTATCGGTTCCCTCAGTTCTGCTGTCGATTCCCTTGTCGGTCCCCTCAGTTCTACTGTTGGTTCCCTTGTCGGTCCCCTCAGTTCTGCTGTTGGTTCCCTTGGTGAAGTAATGAGCGAGGTCGAAACTGTAAGGTCGGAGGTTGGGTGTGCCGTCGGAGGTTCCCCTTGCGGGCCTGCTGCCTTGGTGCGGGCGAGCCTTTTATTTTCCTTGATGTCAGCCGGTGTTGGCACGTAGCCAAGCCCCTGGACCGTGGTGTGGTCCTTGACTTCAATGACTTGGTGTTGGCCTTGTAACCTTTTGCCAAGCCCCAGTCCTGGGATGAAGTTCATGAGTTTCATCATCTTCATGGCAGGAGGAATCTTGTCGTGAGACAGTGGAAGGTCCACGTTGCATATTTGGATCTTGGAGGTCTCCAGAGTGAATCCAGTTAATGCCATGTCGTCACTATGCTTGATTTCCAGTACTGGAATGTCGTTGGTGCTGGTCCCCTCGGTGGTGACGCTATCGCCGTATACTGTGGTTAGCTCGTTGCCTTGCATGAACTTGAGGCACTGATGAAGGGTGGATGCCACGCCATTGATTTGATGCAGCCAGGGACGCCCCAGGATGGCTGTGAAAGTGATTGGAATGTCCAACACTTGGAATTCGGTGGGGATCACGAAAAATATGTATTCAATATTTTGAATACATATTTTTCGTGATATAAATGTGCAAAGCAAAAAAGAAAAGAAAAATCTGAAAAGAAAGCCTTGCCCTCTCTAATTTTGAAATGGAAAGTGATCAAAAGAAAGAAAGGTGATCAACCACCTGTGTAAAGTATGCAATATTATAAGTTTCGGGGTTGAATCAATGGGTTGGCATGAAGCGTAGTGATAAATTCAAAGTGAAGATGTATATTGAAGACTTCTTAGTTTCACTTGCTTGACTTCGTATGTCCTTACCTTCATTTGTAACCGTGATCCTAGCACGCGAAGTTCGCGATACATTACAAGCCACAAAGTCATATTTGATCCCTAAAACAATTGTGTTTAAGCATGCATATAAGTGTACTTATACTTTCATCTTATTATCATTGATTTAGAGAATGATACAAGCGACCTTATAAAATATCTTACTTTGGTAACACTGATCTCCCATGATTCATTTAACTTTTATTATGTGGTGGATAATTGTAAGTTAGATGGATTCATGTAAATATAATCCCATGTTAATAATAATACTTGTAGATTATGTGTGTGTAAAGATCTAACTTTGTTTGGCCAATAACCTTTTATATGAAATGAGCAATCCCAAAAATATTTATTTATTTGTTTTAGTTAGTTAGTATTTTTAGTTTACTCGAGTACGAGCAAAAGATAAGTTTGAGGGTATTTTATGGATGCATTTTCACTTATTCAAAGGATATATCTTTAGACCTATTTTGCGCTCAACCTTGGATTGTTTGATGACTTTTTGGAGTTTTTATTCATATAGGGAATGAAATGATGAAGTCGCGGAACATGATATTAAAGGATACAAAAAGGAGATAGAGAACGATGAGGCAAAGCAGGAAAGAATAGAAATTCCAGATGAACAAAGTTGAAGATGACCAGAGAAATCATTACCATTGGATAATACTCGTTGAAGCTTTTCAACCATATATGGAACGTCTCAATCGGAGTCCGTATGAAAAAGTTAAGACATCCGAAAGTTTGCCGAAAAATATGAAAGTTGATGAAGCATGGGAGTGTTTGCCCCCAAAAAAGGGGAGCGCCCGCTCCCAAATTCCAGAAACTCAAAGGAACCGTCGCAAAAACTCCCAAAATCGTCGCTAAAACCGTCACTAAAGAGTCACGAAAGCCCCTTTTGCGACAATTTCAGCAGAATCCTTTTCATACTTGTTTTTTTTTACCATAGTTTCTTAATTTTTTTGACCCTCCCCTCTTACCCTATTATATATATAAGACCTCTAGCCATTTTTTTTATATATATTTTACCTTCTGATAACATAATTTTAAGTTGTAAACAAGATATACAAAGATTTATATCAAGAATTTTATTGAAGATTTATGCAAATTATTGAAGATTTATTGAAGTTCAATATGAACATGAGTGGATAACTTTCTTGTTATACGGAATGGAGGTTATTTATATCAATCCTTTATGTCCTAATTAATATTGTGATCAATAAAGGGTTGGGTTCATCAAAAGTATTCCTCATCTAAATTTTCTAAATTACAATCACATGTGTAGATGTGATTGGTTTTTAAACTAAAATTGTGTGTGTGATTGAGAAGTGATTGTTCGATCCATGTAAGTCAAAATTTTTAATGAATATGATCTAGGTTTTGACAAGTGATTTCAAACCAAAATTATAGGTTCTTAATCTTAGGGTTTAATGGGTTCTTAAATATTAATTGGACTTTATAGAAAACCTAATATTTGTAAAACACTAAATTGTGGACGTGTGAATGCCCAATTTTACTAAATAGGATGAACCCCTAACTATGATTGATTGTATTATAAATTGGCATATTGGTGCGATATACATTAACCATATTCCGTAGATCATTTTTCCTTGGTATTAAGTAATATTTTACTTTCTTTGTTTGTTTTTTGTTTTAAGTAGGAATAATAATCAAATCCAAACACATCTTTATTTTTTTAATAGTTGGAAGTCAAATTGTGGATTCACAATTCCCTGTGAATTCGACCCTTGTCAATTTAATATTACTATTACGATAACTCGTGCGCTTGCGAGGTATTTTTATAACAAGTGGGATATTCCCCCATCACTAGTCTCCCTACAAACATGGAATGTGGAGCTAAAAGTGGAACTTCTCTCTCTTGGTTGTTTATGGCGAGATTGAGTAGGCTACACGTTCTAGTAGCCTATATAAGTGCAAGCATATTACAGCTTCAATTCACCCAGTCCAGAAGTTAAGATTTGCACAAGTTAGAACACAGCTCAATAATGTTATCCCATGTGTTGGCAACACTCTATCCAACACCAGTGAGTTATTGTGAATAGCTATCATTCCTAGAGTATTTCTGTGTGTAAGATAGTGAGTTCTTGTAAAGATTGTGTTTTATAATAGTCGTTCCATTATACTATTGATTGAAAATCATTAGGAAACTTTTCGACCTTGTAACAAAAGTTTATTTAATTATAAATATATATATATATATATATATATATATATATATATATATATATATATATATATATATATATATATATATATATATATATATATATATATATATATATATAAACACAAATGAAGAGAATAATCTAGCTAATTTCAATGAAAAGACACTTAATGCCATCTATGAATGGGTTGACAAGCATATCTATCTATATATAATAACAGGATCGTCGTAATTTCACACGGTGGCATTTTGGCAATTATCAGGGCGGAGAGGACACGTGGGAAGACGTAATTGGGCGGTGGCGTACACGTGCCGACAAAGGCGCGTGTACGCGTCATGGATTTTTTTTTTTTAAAAAAAAAACATGCCACGTGGATCACTCTGATTGGCCATTTTATTTCCGGAATTTTTTTTTTCATCCCGTTTTTTCAACCTCAATTATTTTATAAAAAAAAAATTAAAAAAAAAATTTACACCAAAATTCATAATTTTTTTTCCTCTTTAATTAGAGACTTTTTTCATTTAATTTGGACACAAAAAAAAACTCTTTTTAAATATAAATTTCTTACTTATCCTTTGTTAATTTTTCTTTTTACTTTTTTGTAAAAATTAATTAAGTTTGAAATATTTTTTTTTTTATAAATGATGATAATACTCCCTCCGTCCCAAAATGTTTATCCCATTTGACTTTTTTTTTGAACTTTGTCCACAAATTTATGAGAGATTAATCATGTTCATGAAATTCTAAACGTTGTTGTTGATAATATTATTAATGGTGAATCAATAGGAATTTTTAGAATTTCATGAACATAATTAAATTGTCATATATTTGTGGTCAAAGTTCAACAAAAAAGTCAAATGGGACAAACATTTTGGGACGGAGGGAGTAATAATCATAATTTTACTTTTTAAATATAAATTATTGTTTGTAATGTTACTTCCTTCCTTCGATTCAAATTTTGACATTATTTTTTTAAACATATTAAGTAATATTGTATAAATTATTCCTTGGGACGAATATAATAATTTCTTTTTTTACCCGAAGTAGTATTCTTTTGTAAAAATTAATTTTTATAATGTTCGTGTCTTCGTGTCAGAAAATAAATATTAATTTTTGAGACAAGTAAATTCATTGAGGCAAAGGAAGCATTTTTTTATATAGAAAGTAGTATTAATTATGAGATGAAAGTAATATTCATTTTTGAATTGAAGGAATTTTTTTTTCTTACAAAGTAGAATTTTTTTATATATCAAAAAAAAATTTAACATTACTTCTTTCGTCTCAATGAACATTTTAAAAAATAATATTATTTTATTCGTCTAAATAATTAATGTAATATTTTGTGACCTTCAATCTGATATCTATCTATATATAATAAGAGGATTGTCAAAATCCCGTCAAAATCAGGGGCATTTTAGTAATTTCACACGGTGGCAAAATTGTTGATTTAGTGACCTCGGCTGACGTGGCTATCGCTTATTGGAGGTGAGTCTGGCGCGTGCCGTACACGCGCAGACAAAGGCGCGTGTACGCGTTTGTTTTTCTTCTTTTTTTTTTTTTTTTTTTTTAAAAGAGCCACGTGGCGAACTCTGATTGGCGGGTTTATTTCCAGCTTTTTATTTTTCATCCCCTTTTTTCGACCTCAATTATTATATATAAAAAAATTCTTTAAAAAAATTTTACACCAAAATTCATAATTTTTTTCCTCTTTAATTAGAGACTAATTTCATTTAATTTGGACACAAACAAAAAATACTCTTTTTTAAATATAAATTTCTTATTTATCCTTTCTTTATTTTTTTTAATTTTTTAATATCTTTTTTTCGTGAAAATTAATTAAGTGTGAAGTATATTTTTTTATTATAAATGATTATAATAATAATAATCATAATTCTACTAATATGAATATTAGTACTGCTTCATTCGCCTCAAAAATTAGTGTTTTTAATGTTAGTTCCTTCGTTTCAAAATTTGACATTAATTTTTTAAACATACTAAGTAATATTTTATAAAATATTTCTTGGGCCGAATATAGTCATTTATTTTTTTACCCGAAGTAGTATTATTTTGTAAAAATTAATGTTTATAATGTTCGTGTCTTCGTGTCAGAAAATAAATATTAATTTTCGAGACAAGTAATTCATTGAGGCAAAGGAAGCAATTTTTTTTTTTGATATAGAAAGTAGTATTAATTATGTGAGGACCCCGACCCGGAACCTACACGTGTCCCGAGTTGGAGCGTCCTCAAACTAACCCAAATATCCTAAACTTTTAAAAACTTTGATTTAACTTTCAAACGCTACACCATTTACATACCCATTTAAAAAATAACTCTACTCCTTTTTACACTGGGGAAAGAGTTGACCAACTCCGAAAATAATAAATGATTTACAAAAAGATGTTGAATATAAAATAAGATTAAAGTTT
Source organism: Adenophora triphylla var. japonica (assembly GCA_022495995.1). Classification (NCBI taxonomy): domain Eukaryota; kingdom Viridiplantae; phylum Streptophyta; class Magnoliopsida; order Asterales; family Campanulaceae; genus Adenophora; species Adenophora triphylla. The sequence goes on along the minus strand of JAFEMH010002822.1, from coordinate 169,016 downwards.
ATAAATACAAACCCTTTAAAAGAATTACATCAATACACAATTTCTACGCCAACCTAAACGTACCCCGACAAACCCAAAATACCACATCCAACTCCTTTCCGCCCTTACTTGGCCGGTCCACCTGTCTCGGGATCTAAAACAGTAAAGGGAGAGGGGTGAGAATAAATCTCAATGAGCTATTATGAATGCAGCAAGATGCCATACAAGATGCAACACGTAGCATGGCAACACATCAAAAGACATATTCATATAACCCGAGAGGCTCCCTGCCGCCAACCGTCCCATACCGGTTGGAGACAACGACCATTCAAGCATGAATATATCACAACACATAAGTACGATAAAGTAACACTTAGAAGGATACTGAGCCAAGGTTTCATCTCCAAAAGGATATACACATCCGAGCAAAGAAGAATAGCCGATGAAGCGGTTCCGGAACCATGAACAATAACGGTACTGGGGACTCGGACACACAGTCGTATCCCCGGTGAAAACTAGACCATCTACCTCAAAAGGAGATGCTAGCCCACAAATCCCACACAAGGGGGACAAACTCGGCAATGTATGAATTATAATGAACTCGGCTCGGTGCCATTATAAATCCATAACATTGCCCAACAAACAATTGAATCAATACCGTGGATTTACATAACTAAGCACGGTAATAACATACTTGCTTAACCAAACATTGTATGATCCAAAGTAGGGATACATACTACAACAAAGATATCATGAAGATAGCAATACTATATCAAGTATTCAACATTATCAAGCACATAATAGATACTTGAATAAATTCCACAAAAAGGGATAACAATATATCAACATGGTAAAATATACTCATGTTCAACCAATAATCAGAGTGCAGCATTTATGTAACACGCTAAGCATAATACAATCCATGAATAAATACTCCAGTAAGATAAGGAGATATCATCAACCTATCTTACTTAGTCATTATACAATAATATATGATCTCTATAAGGATCCCAGTTAACTCTACCAAGTTGAAATCATTTCTGTTAAGTTACCAAACTAGGTTAACTAGCATTTTCCAAGTAACATTTAAAGTACTTCCCCAATTCCATTTTAATCACTTAGGATATTAATGTGTAGCCAAAGTATTCTACTTTAATCTAGGTTAAAGAGATTCTATTTCGGTTCGAGTTTGGTTAGGTTTAAACAGCTCTAAATTTGATGTGAAACCAGGCCAGGGCACGACTCGTGCCCCAGGGCACGACTCGTGCCCCTTTGGCCTTCCCCAGAAACAGGCGTCCCCACTAGGCACGACTTCCCTTTAATCTTGGTCACGACTCGTCCCCACCCAAGGCACGACTCGTGCCACAGGGCACGACTCGTGCCCTAAGCCCAGAATTCAAACAGAATAAAAATCCTTCAACAACCCAAACCAAAATTGTCCCAAACTAGTTTTCCTTTGTTTGTGAACCTAGAATGCTTACTAAACTTCATACTTTTCATACCAAATCATTTAAACTTCAAAATAACATAAACCTAAGTTAAATTACAATTTGATTTTTCACCCAATTCACTACCCCATTTCAAGTTAAATTCTCTTAATCCAACCAACACATTTTCTTATACTCTTGATCAACTTCTATGAACCAAAACATCATCCTCTAACATTTACCCGATTTCCAAACTCCAAGAAGGTTTTCAATCATCAAAACCATTATAACAACAACAACAACAACAACATAGTTCATGAACATTTAAAGAAGGGAAGGTCATAATAACTCACCTCAAAAATAGGAGATAGATTTAAGACATTCTTAGCTTGATGAACTCCCCTTGGTCTCCCGATTCCAAAAGTGCTCCCGGATTGAAAAATGATGAAGGATTGAACTTGCTAGGAGTCTTGGAAGAATTCTTCCATGGAGAGCTTCCATGGAGGGTTTTCTTGGCTAGAGGAAGGTAAGAAGAATGAAGAAGAAGGAGGAAGGATGGGGAGGTTATTGACTAAAGGGGGGACAAAGATGAGGGAATTAGGAGGGGAGGAACACATGGAGGGCTTTTTGGAGGAAGGGGAAATTGGACACCCTTCACAAATTAACTAAAACCTTCCCAACATTTAAAATAAATCCCTTTATTAACCAAAGTCTTCCCACCTTTAAATTAAACTTCATTTCTAATTCTTTTATTCCTCACATTTTAAATTCATCTTACACTTTATTTATTTTTCTATTTTTATTTTCCCCCAAGATGCTTTATTTAATTTCTCTAGCAATCCTAAGATTCTAAAATTATTTCCCAACCATCTTATCTTAAATAAGAATTTAAAGACATAATTGAACACATAAAATTAATATAAATATTAAAAGCATATAGTATAATATTTAAAATTTGTGCCTAGGGTTGGGGTCGTTACACTCACTCCCCCTTAAAGAAAATTCGTCCGAATTTGATTGTCACTTACCCTAAGGTTCAAATAGCAAAGGTTACCTTTCACATATTCTAACTTAATATTTCCCATTAGATTTCTCAATGGCATGATTCTACTATACATTTTCATAACCCGAATACTCTAGGACTTCACTTCCCAATTAGTCTCTTCAATACTATGATTCTTTCCAAGATTTCTAATTTCATTATTAATACGATATTACAACGTAATATTCCAAGAATACCATACAATTATCATTAACCCGAATTTTCACGACCTCAAGAAAGTACAATTAAATAAAAGTATTACAACTTATGTCACCAAATATGTTACGATATTATGTTTAAAACTTCAAATACTCTATAAGCTGATCCAAGTCGGTCTATAAGTCAAATCATCAACCTTTTCTAAAACTTCAAATGGGTTATCAAACTTTGGCGCCACTTTATTTTAGGTCCTGCCTCTCCAATTTCACCCCAACAATTAGAGATCGATATTTTCTTCCCAAACTATGCCCCATACGGTTTTATCTAAATGTTAGAATGACAACTACTATTATACGCACTCAACCCTTGGTAACCATACGTACTATTAACTATTAACATCCATTGCATATGCCCGTAGCCTATTCTCAATAATAAGTAATGATTCCTCAAATTTTTTCACAAGGTTAAATTTAATAGCCTTCCTACATTCCAAAAGGACCTTCCCAAATGATGTCTATCCAATCCATTTAATACTATGGGGTTTATACTATCAACTATCTCCAAGATTTATGAGGACTTTATCAATAAACCTCTCATCAGGCTATATATATAACGAGTAGAAAATAAAATTCAACTTTCTGTAACAAAATCACACACCCTTCTTTTTACTTCCAATGTAACTTAATCACAAAATCTATAGTGATAACACTCTCAAGTTCAACCTAGAACTCTAAACATTTTAATAAACCTTCTAATGTCAACATTCTATTATCACCATTCAATGTTCCAATTATGTCCAGGACTAGTGACAAATCAATATTCAAATTGAATGGTTGGCCGCCCACAACGGAGCCGATCCAACTCCCAAAACAAAAACCGAGTCTACTGTGACCAACACAATAATAACCCCACAATTATCAAATCATTTCTCGGATCAAAACTTGAATACAATTAATCATTATAGGGGAACTAGGTTACCTTTTTACTTACTTCAGTACAACTTATATCTTTAGAATATCAAGTCTTTCAAAAATTTACAACATCTTTCAGAATTCCAAAGGATAAACTAAAAGAGATTCAAAGAGACCCGAATGGTTTATTTATTTAAAACCGGCCCATACCGCTTTAATTAACTAAACCACTCACAATTTAAAAATTTTCAAAAGGTTGATAAGGCGACAAAATAACTCAAGTGATTTAAGTATCTACAACCGTCCCATAACGGTGGCGAGATAGTTAAATTACTCACAAATTTTAAATGTACACAAATACGGTTTCTTGACTTTAATAAATCAAATTATCCCCGAAGAGCACAATTGCTCACACCGAAGTTCAACACACACCTTCACTTATTAAAACACAATTAAACAATTCCAACATAATACTCTTGTTCGACCTCTAATTATAGTATAGCCACCATTCATAATATTTATACGAATTAAATTCTCTTACAAGAAAACACAATCTCGCAATATTATTACTATCTCCGATGAATAACACTAAAACAATCATTAAGATTATAAACTAGGTAAATCATCCTCAAATTTCAATTAAACATTAACGGTATAATCTAACTTATCTCCCTATAACCATCAACAACTCAAAATTCGTATAACGTAAATATCTTCCAAGCATCACACCAATCCCTTATATGAGTCGCGCAACTAAGTCAACCTATACGGTGTAATCATCCTAAAGTATCCTCGCCTTCCAATAAAATTTATCCTCATTTTATATTCTCAATTAATGATAATCGTTCCTCAAAACAAACCATATATACATACATTACCCATTTCCGAAGTTGATCCTATAAGTCACCAATAACCGCATCTATTATACTTCTTCGCATTTACTCTATTTACCTTCCCAAAACTAATACACAATCCACAAATCAAAACGGTCATGCTAGATATAAGTCTTTGTCTTAAGTACATCCTCAAAGAAAAATTTCACCGTAATTGTAATACTCAGAAAAATTCAACTAATAACCATTTAGTATCCTACTAGTTTCTAAAATCGCCATACAAATCGTCAACAAGTGCTAACGAATACTTATCCTTCATAGTTACCTATTTAAGATCTCTATAACCTTATAATTAACCACCAAGTATCATCTTTCCTCAATATAGTACTAATTCATCCCTACGGAGTGTCGCTAAGCTAATTATCTTCTTTATCAAATACTTTCCCAAGATGAATCATCAAGTCCATCATCCCAATTAGTGTCCTCTATCCAGAATCCGAATACTAAAATAGTACCTTATATCAACTCAAAGCTTCAATGTCACGGTATGATACCTGATGAAAACCCATTTTTGAAACTCACATAGAAAACACCACTTAGTCCACTAATAACACTTAAGGCAAGGTTATACTAGTTCTATAAGATCTTGTACTCGCGACATTCTATAACTCATATAATTTCACTTAGACTATCACTTCCAATACTAGTCTCATATACCTAGTCTCTACCACGAGACACCAATGTATAAATACTCACGCATGTTATACTACTACAAACCACTCCTGATTAGGTCATATACCTAACCTCAACTAAGAGTTCACAAATTCATTTACCACCGCACATGAGATAATTCAAGGTTCTTCTACTTAAATATAACACATAACCTCCACATTCTTTAGGTCCTACTTTCGACATTTACGCATATGTGACATACTATCAATCAATAATTTATCCGACTCAATTATACACGGAGGTAAATCAACGTAGATAAGGAGACTCGCTTCTTGCGATAGTCCTCCTCAAACACAATAACTACTCAAATAATTCATGTTAATATGACGATGATTCACGGATTGGTAACTCGACCAAATCCACCGGCAATACATGCCCACTAAATCACAACTACCAAGATAATTTAAGGATGATTCGAGGCACGGCCCCATAGGGGTAGAACCTCCAGCACATAAAACAACTTTTAGGCCAATTATGCACATAAAGATGAAATGTAATGCCACATGAGAACGAATGCACGAGGATTTATAAAAGTATGAACCCTAATTCCTGAGACAGGTAAAATACCTCAAATGGTGGTGGGGAAATCTATCTTTCCAAAACTCACCTTTCCTTGATTCCTTGGTTGGACAACATTATTTTCTGTCATTGAACAAATTCCTGCATTAAACACTCGACGTAAGTTATCGCACACTCTCACTCAGCTAGACTCTACCCCGAGAATTCTAACCGAGCTCTGATACCAACTGTGAGGACCCCGACCCGGAACCTACACGTGTCCCGAGTTGGAGCGTCCTCAATATAACCCAAATATCCTAAGCTTTTAAAAACTTTGATTTAACTTTCAAACGCTACACCATTTACATACCCATTTAATAAAATAACTCTACTCCTTTTTACACTGGGGAAAGAGTTGACCAACTCCGAAAATAATAAATGATTTACAAAAAGATGTTGAATATAAAATAAGATTAAGGTTTATAAATACAAACCCTTTAAAAGAATTACATCAATACACAATTTCTACGCCAACCTAAACGTACCCCGACAAACCCAAAATACCACATCCAACTCCTTTCCGCCCTTACTTGGCCGGTCCACCTGTCTCGGGATCTAAAACAGTAAAGGGAGAGGGGTGAGAATAAATCTCAATGAGCTATTATGAATGCAGCAAGATGCCATACAAGATGCAACACGTAGCATGGCAACACATCAAAAGACATATTCATATAACCCGAGAGGCTCCCTGCCGCCAACCGTCCCATACCGGTTGGAGACAACGACCAGCTCAGCATGAATATATCACAACACATAAGTACGATAAAGTAACACTTAGAAGGATACTGAGCCAAGGTTTCATCTCCAAAAGGATATACACATCCGAGCAGCAGCAACAGTCGATGAAGCGGTTCCGGAACCATGAACAATAACAGTACTCTGGGGACTCGGACACACAGTCGTATCCCCGGTGAAAACTAGACCATCTACCTCAAAAGGAGATGCTAGCCCACAAATCCCACACAAGGGGACAAACTCGGCAATGTATGAATTATAATGAACTCGGCTCGGTGCCATTATAAATCCATAACATTGCCCAACAAACAATTAAATCAATACCACTGGATTTACATAACTAAGCACAGTAATAACATACTTGCTTAACCAAACATTGTATGATCCAAAGTAGGGATACATACTACAACAAAGATATCATGAAGATAGCAATACTATATCAAGTATTCAACATTATCAAGCACATAATAGATACTTGAATAAATTCCACAAAAAGGGATAACAATATATCAACATGGTAAAATATACTCATGTTCAACCAATAATCGAGTGCAAAGCATTTATGTAACACGCTAAGCATAATACAATCCATGAATAAATACTCCAAGTAAGATAAGGAGATATCATCAACCTATCTTACTTAGTCATTATACAATAATATATGATCTCTATAAGGATCCCAGTTAACTCTACCAAGTTGAAATCATTTACGTTAAGTTACCAAACTAGGTTAACTAGCATTTTCCAAGTAACATTTAAAGTACTTCCCGATTCCATTTTAATCACTTAGGATATTAATGTGTAGCCAAAGTATTCTACTTTAATCTAGGTTAAAGAGATTCTATTTCGGTTCGAGTTTGGTTAGGTTTAAACGACTCTAAATTTGATGTGAAACTGTGCCGGGGCACGACTCGTGCCCCAGGGCACGACTCGTGCCCCTTTGGCCTTCCCGAAACAAAGGCGTCCCCACTAGGCACGACTTCCCTTTAATCTTGGTCACGACTCGCCCCCACCCAAGGCACGACTCGTGCCACGGGGGCACGACTCGTGCCCTAAGCCCAGAATTCAAACAGAATAAAAATCCTTCAACAACCCAAACCAAAATTGTCCCAAACTAGTTTTCCTTTGTTTGTGAACCTAGAATGCTTACTAAACTTCATACTTTTCATACCAAATCATTTAAACTTCAAAATAACATAAACCTAAGTTAAATTACAATTTGATTTTTCACCCAATTCACTACCCCATTTCAAGTTAAATTCTCTTAATCCAACCAACACATTTTCTTATACTCTTGATCAACTTCTATGAACCAAAACATCATCCTCTAACATTTACCCGATTTCCAAACTCCAAGAAGGTTTTCAATCATCAAAACCATTATAACAACAACAACAACAACAACATAGTTCATGAACATTTAAAGAAGGGAAGGTCATAATAACTCACCTCAAAAATAGGAGATAGATTTAAGACATTCTTAGCTTGATGAACTCCCCTTGGTCTCCCGATTCCAAAAGTGCTCCCGGATTGAAAAATGATGAAGGATTGAACTTGCTAGGAGTCTTGGAAGAATTCTTCCATGGAGAGCTTCCATGGAGGGTTTTCTTGGCTAGAGGAAGGTAAGAAGAATGAAGAAGAAGGAGGAAGGATGGGGAGGTTATTGACTAAAGGGGGGACAAAGATGAGGGAATTAGGGGGGGAGGAACACATGGAGGGCTTTTTGGAGGAAGGGGAAATTGGCCCCCCTTCACAAATTAACTAAAACCTTCCCAACATTTAAAATAAATCCCTTTATTAACCAAAGTCTTCCCACCTTTAAATTAAACTTCATTTCTAATTCTTTTATTCCTCACATTTTAAATTCATCTTACACTTTATTTATTTTTCTATTTTTATTTTCCCCCAAGATGCTTTATTTAATTTCTCTAGCAATCCTAAGATTCTAAAATTATTTCCCAACCATCTTATCTTAAATAAGAATTTAAAGACATAATTGAACACATAAAATTAATATAAATATTAAAAGCATATAGTATAATATTTAAAATTTGTGCCTAGGGTTGGGGTCGTTACAAATTATGGGATGAAAGTAATATTCATTTTTGAATTGAAGGATTTTTTTTTGTAAAAAAGTAGAATTTTTTTATATGTCCAAAAAAAAATGAACATTGCTTCTTTCGTCTCAATGAACATATTAAAAAATAATACTACTTTATTTATATAAAAAATTAATGTACTATTTTTAGACGAAGAAACTAACATTACAAACATTAATTGCATAGGCGAATGAAGTAGTATTATTTTTAAAAATATTTGCCCATTTTTGAATTGAATTAGTTTTTTTTGGCCAATATAACATTGTATTTGGAAATGTGTAATGAAATACTTTTACACCAAAAATCATATTTTTTTTAATCTATAAATATAGACTATTTTTATTTGATTTGGACACATTAAGTGTGAATTTTTTTTTTAAGTGTGAAATATTTTTTTTAATGTTTATAATATTCGTGTCTTCGTGTCAGCAAATAAATATTAATTTTTGAGACAAGTAATTCATTGAGGCAAAGGAAGCAATTTTTTTTTTTTGATATAGAAAGTAGTATTAATTATGGGATGAAAGTAATATTCATTTTTGAATTGAAGGAATTTTTTTTTGTAAAAAGGTCGAATTTTTTTATATGTCCAAAAAAAAATTAACATTGCTTCTTTCGTCTCAATGAACAATTTAAAAAATAATACTAATTTATTCATCTAAAAAATTAATGTACTATTTTGAGACAAAGACAGTAACATTACAAATATTAATTGCAGAGGCGAATGAAGTAGTATTATTTTTAAAAATATTTGCTCATTTTTGAATTGAATTAATTTTTTTGGCCAATATAACAATGTATTTGGAAATGTATAATGAAGGACTTTTACACCAAAAATCATAAAAAATTTTTATCTATAAATATAGAGTATTTTTATTTGATTTTTTCATAGAAAAAAACCCCTCTTTTTTAAATATAAATTTCTTATCTTACTTATACTTTGTTAATTTTCCTTTTTAATTTTTCAATATCTTCTTTGTGAAAAAGATTTAAGTGTGAAATTTTTTTTTAATTAAAAATGATAATAATAATTTTACTAATCATAAAAATGAAGATATAAAATAAATTAAAAGTGATAGTGTATAGGATGATGAGTTGGAAGAGTGTTGAATGTGGTTATTGGGATGTGGTAATATGATTATTGGGTTTATTTTAGTTCGATACATCGAACAATTTATTTTATTTAAAAAAAAAAAAAATCTTCGAAGCATAGTAAATAAAGTATTAATAAATTTGTCTATTTTTCTATCCGTCTCAAAAAATTGTGTATTTATAAAGACAAATATCGGGCTTGAAAATTATTTTAGTTCGATATATCAAACAATTTATTTAGTTCGATTTTTCTAAATAAAAGTGGTGGTTTATATGATTTTGATTTTTCTTCTCAAAATTAAATAAGTTAAATTAAAAATAAATATCATTATTATGTTCATGATGAGTTAATGTAAATAAATATGACATATTGTTTTCTAATTTTTATAATTCTATCGATACATCAAACAATTTATTTATTTATTTTTTTCAAAAAATTCTTTGAAGCATATTAAATAAAGTATTAATAAATTTGTCGATTTTTCTATTCCTCTCAAAAAATTGTATATTTATAAAGACGAATATCGGGCTTGAAAATTATTTTAGTTCGATACATCAAACACTTTATTTAGTTAGATTTTTCTAAATAAAAGTGGTGGGGTATAGGATTTTGATTTTTCTTCTCAAAATTAAATAAGTTAAATTGAAAATAAATATCATTATTATGTTCATGATGAGTTAATGTAAATAAATATGACATATTGTTTTCTAATTTCTATAATTTTTTCTTCTTATTTTTCTTTCTTTCAATATATGTACTTATATAGTATTGTTTTCTTTTATATTTGATGTTGGGCTTGGAAATAATGCTAAATTGAGATAGGTACTCCTATTGATAATAGTCATACAATTACAATGGAGTACTAAATGGTTGCTTAACTTGCCATAACTATTTCCGCTTCGTTCGCTCTGTTCATATATATATATATAATATTATATATATAAATAATATTTTATATTTTTAAAATGTTTATTTAAAAAGTTAGATTTATTTTACATAACTAATAAACAATGATACTAATCAATTTGTTAAGAAATAATAATTTCAATTATTAATTTCGTAAAATAATTTGAAGCTGTGTCTTTCCTATAAAAATATTTCTCTCATTTAGTCATTTCATTTAATTTTCATCTTTTTAAGCATCAATAACTCCTCATGCATCGCACTGATGTAACACTATATTTATTTTGGTGATCTTTAATCTGATATTTGTAATGACAATATAATTTTTAAAGAATTGTTTTACGATGTATACAAATATCTCTATTTCCTTTTGTGTTTGTTTCGATTTCGATCAGTTATTCGTTAGTAACTGTCCGTGCATCGCACGGGGGTCACACTAGTGTTTAAACTCATTCAAAATAGTCACACTGCAAATGATGATTGGGATACTTTACAAATATTTTGTGAAGGTGGTAGTATCCGAGAAACGAAGCTTAAGGGTCTCACTAGTAGGTTTGAAATATTAAGAATGGGTGAAAATGAATATATTTATTCATATTTTGAAAAGTTGATTGATATTTCAAATGAGTGTCAAGTGTTAGGAGAACCTTTTACTAACAAACAACTTATTTCAAAAGCTATTCATACTCTTCCAAAGCCTTTTAACATTAAAGTTTTAGCTATTGAAGAGGGTCATAATCTTTCAACTATGAATATTAATTCCTTGATTTGCCTCTTGAGTTTTTATGAATTCTTAATGAACAAATCGAGGCTTCAAAAGGCATAAATATTTCCTTAAAAATTCAATCTTCGGACACGGCTGTGAATGAAGGAGATGAAGTTTTTGAGGAATTAGATGAGAATACTAGTGTGGCTTTACTTGTTAAGAAATATAATTCCATTCTTATAAAGTTTAACAATGTGCAGGTTAAAGTAAAGGAACAACAATCTAAGATGCATAGTTCCATGCCCAAGAGAACCATTCCTATGAATAAAAAAGATACATCACTAAGGAGGGCTTCTTCAGAGAAATCCAGACCTGACCCCAAATATATTGAATCCATTCGATGTCATGCTTTTTTCGGTTGGGGTCACTATGCTAATGAATGTGCAAATACCTTGAGAAAGGCAGGCAAAAATATGTGCATATCTCTTAGTGATAAATAGGAGGAAGGTACTGAAAAAAAGTGAAGAACTTGAGAAAATGGTAATGTTGGCCATGGTGGAGGAGCTGTCTTCATCAAATTCAGGATGTGTTGCCTCAAGTATAGTCTAGCACATGACAACACATGACACAACACTTAGCATATATAATTCATTAATTCCTTCTAATGATGTATGCTTTCTTGATTCTGTTAATTTTGATGCAGATAATTCATTGAAGGATGAGCTCATTGATGAATTAAAAAATCTCTATGAGTCACTTCTCATAGAATAGAAAAAGGGGAACAAGATGTTGGTGTTCTTAACTAAGGAGAACCAGGAACTTAAGGACTCTCTGACTCGGTTAGAGGTTCAACTCACCAAGAAGGATAGATAAATTGATAAATTCAAGTCCAAACTTAAGCTAGCCGAAACAAACTTCAAGAAGCTCAACATGGGTTATTCAAAGTTGGATGAGATACTCAACTTGAGTAAGCCTCTCAAAGCAGGCATTGACTTTCAAGAATCACTAGAAAAAATTAATTATACCTTGTTAAATGAGGAAACTAATACTACTTTTGTAAGAGAACATGTTAAGGAAAAAGGTAGTTTTTCTACTTATGTTTCTGACCATACCTTTGAGTGTGAGTACTGTCACAAAGCCGGACACAATAAATCTGAATGCTTTATTATTCAAAAGAAAAGTCCAGTTCTCAAGTGTTGCCTCAATTTTTGTCAAACTCTCAAGTCAACACTCGAGACAACACAGGTGGTCAGAAAAACAGAAATTCAAAAAGAAAAGTTTGGTTTCCCAAAGCTAATCTGAAATGTAATGTTATCTATGCTTCTTTAAGGACAATTGTTTCAGGTGCTTGTTACTTTGATAGTGGTTGTTCACCTCACATGACAGGAACAAGATCTTTCTTGAAGGAATACCAACCTATTCACGGAGGCTTAGTAACCTATGGAGGTGGAGGCAAGAGTAACATAATAGGAAAAGTAATACTTGATGTCACCGGTTTTCCTCCTTTAAAAAATGTATTGCACGTAGATGGATTGATTGCTAATCTAATTAGCATTAGCCAATTATGTAATGACGATTTGGAGGTAAAGTTCAATAAGGATACTTGTGAAGTTTATGATAACACTAATGTTTGTGTTATGGCAGGAGCAAGATCGAGTGATAATTGCTACCTTGTTGGTAAAAAACAAGTGTGAAATTCGACTAAAATTGATGACTCAATTTTATGGCATCAAAAGTTAGGACATGCTCATTATAGGAATATTGAGAGGATTGTCAAACTTAGTGCTGTTAAAGGTGTTCCCAATCTCAATCTCAAGAATACCATGGTGTGTGGTGACTGCCAAAAAGGTGAACAAGATGAAGATATGCCTCTGATGTTGCTAGAAGAAGCTGGAGAAGTTGCTGAGACAGAAACTGCTTCATGCGATGTAGTTACAGATTCAGGTGTTGCCCCTAGTGTTGCCTCTGATACGGAAACACATGATTCCAGAACATGGGCTGTAAATAAAGTCTTAGAAAATGAAGATGATGTGGTGTATCAACAGGCCAGGAGAGACTCCCCATCAAGAATCAGGAATAACCATCCCACTACTCAGGTAATTGGGGAGGTTAAAGAGGGAATTCATACAAGAAACAAGGAGCCCGTCAGCTATAGAGAAATGACAAGGCATGTGTGTATATCCACCACATACTCCAAGGTAAAACACTCATGTTTTGTTTCTGTTCTTGAGCCTAAAAATGTGATTGAAGCTTTAAAAGATAATTTTTTGATTCAAGCTATGAAAGAAGAGCTTGAACAATTTACCCAAAACAATGTTTTGTGTTTAGTTCCTTGTCCATTACATACTAATATAATTGGAACTAAATGGATTTTTAAAAACAAATCTGATGAATTGGGTAATATTGTTCGTACCAAAGCTCGTCTTGTGGCTCAAGGCTATACAAAAGTGGAAGGAATCGATATGACATTTGCACATGTGGCTAAAATTGAGTCAATAAGACTTATTTTAGCTATAGCTTATTACCTTAAAATCACATTACACCAAATGGATGTTAAAGCGGCTTTCTTGAATGGGTACTTAGATAACTATATTTATCTTGAGTAACCTAAGGGGTTTGAATATCCATTCCACCCAAATCATGTATATAAACTTGAGAAAGTCTTATATGGCTTGAAACAAGCTCCACGTGCATGGTATGGGCGTTTAACAAGTTTCCTAATTGAATATGGATTTGTTAGAGGCAAAGCCGATAGGACATTGTTTATTCTAAGGCATGGAAAAGAACTTGTCATTGCTCAAATCTATGTTGATGACATAGTTTATGGATCCACATCTAAAACTTGTTTGCAAAATTTTGTGGAGGCTATGACATCAACTTTTGAGATAAGCATGATAGATGAACTAAATTTTTTCTTGGGATTGCAGGTAAAACAATCAAATGATGGGATCTTTGTTTCTCAAAGCAAGTATGCAAGAAGTTTGGTAAAAAGATTCGGATTGAAGAGTGCCAAGAGTTCAAAAATGCATATGAGATCAACAGTTCAGGTGGGCAAAGAACAAGGAGGGGAGGACGTTGATCCAACTCTTTATCAATCTATGATAGGTAGTCTTGTTTATCTTACCGCCAGTTGTCCCGACATTATGTTCAGCGTAGGTGTGTGTGCTAGATATCAATTTAACCCAAAAATTTCTCACCTAAACGCTGTTAAGAAAATCATTAAATATATATCTGGGACTAGTGAATTAGGAAATTGGTTTACTAAGGACACTAATACCAACTTAGTTAGGTTTAGTGACTCAGATTGGGCAGAGGATATAGATGATAGAAAAAGTATTAGTGGTGGTTGTTTTTTCTTAGGTAATAACCTAGTGTCATGGTACAGCCGCAAGCAAAATTGTTTTTTTCTCTCGACTGCTGAATCTGAATATGTAGTCGTAGCGAGTTGTTGTTCACAATTAATATGGTTAAAATATATGCTTGATGACTATGACCTTTATAGTAATATCTTGACCATTTACTGTGACAATTTAAGTGCCATAAATATTTCCAAAAACCCGGTACAACACTCTCACACTAAACACATTGATATCCGCCATGATTTTTTAAGAGATTTAGTTGAAAATGATTTAATCCAAATAGAGCATATTGATACCAAACATCAACTTGCTGATATTTTGACTAAAGCCTTGACCATTAGAGATTTTCAAGCTTGAAAAAATCTCTTGTTCTGTGTTTGGTATAGCTGCTGTCTCGAGGTGTTGCCGTCTGTGTTACCAATACTGATAGCAACACTGTGCAACACTTAAAAAATTGTTTAACCCCAATGGGTGGCACTTGCTGACCTTTTTGTTTCAGTATGTACGTATACTTAGGTTAAAATATTGATAATTTCCCCATTTGTGCTTAAAGTGGCAAAGTCACTAATTACGTTGCTGATATTTAATACGCAAATACTGTTTGAAATACTGCTAAAGTTACTCGGGGCACGACGTTCGGTGCGACGATGCTTCCTTGCCAAGCGAGAGTATAATGTATTGGTTTTATACTCAGTATTAGGGAAATGGAGCTCGATACTACAGTTTACCCTACTTGAAAGGTATAAAACTTAATATATCTATATATATATATATATATATATATATATATATATATATATATATATATATATATATATATATATATATATATATATATATATATATATATATATATATAGCTTTACACGTTATTAAAAAACTCAGGGTTTTAAGCTCTCAACTACGATGCTTCCTTGTAAATAAAGTAAGTGTAAAGTTTGCTTAAAATTGCCTAAGTAAATGATAATTAAAAGTTCAAATATGTTATAAATATTAAGGGGATCTTATTCAAATGTGTTATTTTATGTGTTACCCAACATTGCTAGCAACACAATAGTAGATGCTACATTAATTTTTTATTTTCTTCTTTTTATTTTTGGATTTTTATTGATTAAATTTTGAATTTCAAAATATCTATTTTCATAGATTTAGATTTTGTGAAATCAAAATTGTTTTAATAAAAATCCTTATTTTTTCCCAATCTAAAAGTATTTAGAAAATTTATATTATTTTGAAGTTAAATTTGATTTGAACTTGATTTTGCAAAAATGAAAATCCAATTTTTTTCGAATTTTTCTGTAATTACTTTTAGTTGATTTTTTTTATAAAAAAATAAAAAAAATTAATGTGGCCGGATTCCATATTGTGAAAAGTTGGGATAGGGATAATTTTTACCATTTTAAATTAGAGTTTATTACAAATTTTATTTATAAAAGGTTTTTAAATTAAGAGAAAAATATGAGTTGTTTTTAACTTGTCAAATCAATTCCTATTTTCTCTCCCTCTATTCCTTAATTACTCCACCTTTCACCATCATCCTCTCTTCACCGCCCTCTCTCTTCTATCCATCTATCTCTTTCTAAACAAACCCTCCAACTTTAACTTCCTTCCTTCCAAAATTCCGACATGGCCAATTCTTCAAAAAACTCCCAAACTGCATCACCTATGGACATTTCTTCCTTAACTCCTTCCAGTATTGCTTCAAGTGTTGTCATTCCAACGGATACATCACCTGCGGCAACACTTTTCGCAACACTACCCCTAGAATTGGTTGTGTCAAATCCTCCTCCCACTCCTATTTCGATGGTCATCCCTGAGAGTCCACATTCTCTGGAGCTCACCTTGGCTTTTCCTAAGAAGAAAAGGAAGAGAAAGTCTGTTGATGCCCCTTCTAGGGATCAATACTCTTGCCGGCACCAATCGGAGAGACTCAAGACATTGTCTAAGCCAATAGGTGCAACTTCAAACACAACTGATGATCCAGTGAAGATTATAGATGAAGAATCAAGTGCCTCTCTTAAGGTGTCTTCTGAAGAAGGATCGGATGAGAACTACAAAGCAAGCAAAGAGAAGTCATCCACTTTTGATGATGAAGATTGGTTAGAGGATGACTTTGATGAATTACTAGCCAAAGCCCAGCAGAGACTGATCAAAAAGCAAAAGCTCCAACGACAAAGGTGTCAAAAGTATGTTGAGAGTGTGATGAAGAACTTTTATGCCCATTTACGTGAAAACATAGATGATAGGAATACCCCCTATTATGGGAAAATCTTTGTGAGGGGAACCATCTATGATTTTAATCATTCGGTGATCAATAGAGCATATAGCCTTCCAAATGTAGATGATGAGAGTGTGGCTACTGAGCCCAATACTTTGGCCAACTATCTTACATGTGAAAGAATGAATGTGTGGAGTGATCATTTTAGAGTAGCCCACCTTACTTCTCGGTTTTGTGTTCTTCACAAATTGTGTATAACCAATTGGCTTCCAATTGCCAATGAGAACACAATCACCCTAGAGCAAGCTATGTTGTTGTATAAGTTGGGGAATAGACAGAGGGTAAATTTTGATAGAGTGGTTTTCACCCACTTGGATGCTTAGGCAAAGAAGAAGAAAGCATTCGCATACATCTTTCCATCTCTCATCTTCAATGTTCTCACCTTCCATTCCCTAACCGTATGGAATGCTGATTTCTATACATAGAACCCTAGCCTGTGTACTACAAGATCAGTGAGCATTTCATTGAGGGAGATAGTGTAAGTACCCAAATCTGGCTCATGCCTTCCGGTTAATTTTCCCGACATTTCGGTAAGTTTCCCGGTAATTCCCCGGACCTTCCTAGTGTTCCGGAAATGTCCTAGAGCAGTCCCAAATTAAAATTAGGGCTGTATGGAGCCTTCCTAATTAAGAAAACACGTTTTTCTTAATTAGGGAGAAGGTTCTAGAATAATGCCACCTTGCATGGTTCTAGAATGCTGAGTCACAATGGATAAGACCGCACGGCCTCATTTGCAAAGGGCCTGCAGCCGCACGGCTTCATTAGCCTTATCCAGACTGCCTATAAATAGAGCCCTCCTCTACCCATTTCAACACACAACAACAACAACACAAACAATCAACAACAAACACACACACTCCACAGCAATCAAGACGTGAAGAAAACCCTTGAAGGCTCAAGAAGGCGAAGAAGAAGCTCAAGAAGCCATCTCCCTCCTCCTTGAAGACCCAAGAAGAACCTCTCCTCCTAGCTCCGTCCGAAGAAGCGAAGGAAACGATTGGTAACCTCGCACGCCCTAACCTTGCATTTTAATTGATATACTTGCTCATTGCATTCATATATCTTGCTTGGGACTTGGCATTTATTCATAAAGATCATTTCTTTATCACCCCCTTTCCCTTTGCATGCATTAAGACCTCATTTGTCATAAAAATGTAGTCTTTTTCATAAAGGTGCATCCTTTGCACCTAAAATCCCTATTTTTCAATAAAAATGTTATCTTTATGCATCATTTGCATATAAAGATCAAATCTTTTCCAATAAAAATGCATCCTTTGCATCAAAACCTATTTTTCAATGCATCACTTGCATAAAAATCCTATCTTTATGCATCATTTGCAATAAAGATCATTTCTTTAAATCAAAAAGCATCATTTGCTAAAACATAAAAATGTCATCTTTTCATGAAAGAGTCATTTTTCATCATGCATTTCCCCTTTCCCCCAACCTTGGAACGGACCGGTGTAAAAGTTCTCATCTTTGCATCGTTCCTTCCATTAAAGGTTCATGATTTCTTTAGGAAAAGGATAACCTTGAACCCTATATCTCCGATTATCGCTTAAGAATGAGTATGAAGCCTCTATACGAGCTCGACCGTCTTAAAGCGTAGGATTGATGGGCTAAGGACATTCCTTCCTAAAGAACCTCATCTTTGACCCAAAAGAGAGTCATTCTCTCGATCACGCAAGTCCCGAGGGTCCCGAGGTTAAAATGCGATGATCATAAGTCAATAGATGAGGACGGGATCATAATCCCAAATACATAAATTCCAAGGAATCCCGAGCGACAACCAACAAATGGTTTGTACGTCCGGAAGATAACTTGGGACATTCCCCCTTTTACTCTCAAACACATGCACACAAAGAAAGCACGCAAGCAAACACGATTAATGAAATCTCGGGAGACTTGCTCCGGCAAGGCACTTTGGGTGAACGCCAAACGTTCTTTCCAAGGGGTAACTTAACCTCCGAACCCATAAAACCTTTTTTTCAAAGTTTTGAGGTAATCAAAATGGCGTGGCGACTCCGTTTTTCAAATAACTCGGATGTCTTCAAACTCGCGTGAATTCCAATAAACAAAAATTTTTTGGCACACATTCACAGTTTGGCGACTCCGCTGGGGAAACCCAAAGGAGAAAAGCTTTATTTTCAAAACAAAAATCGATACTTGGTATATAGGTGGACCCCACTTACCCTTCCTGTATCGCTCCCTAACCCGGGGCTTGGGATAACCAGGTGGTTTAACAATCCCACGTACCAGTATCCCTTTTTCGAAAAAAAAATAATTTTGAGAAAAAAAAATAGAAGAAAGCTTTTCCCTTTTGAGCGGGTTAGACTCCCATCGCCGATTTCATTAAATCGTGCTTGCTTTCTTTACCATGCATTGCATCATTTGCATCTTGGAATCTGTGCATACTTTGAACGGGAAACAACCCGAAAAATAGCAAAAGGAGTGGAACCTGGAAAATTGATCCATGCAGTCGTACGGCTAATCCTCATAGGATTCTGACCATACGACCTCGGTGGCAATTCCACCGGGAAAAATCATGGTTAATCTGGCAGTCCTAGCGGCTTGGGGCTACTCGGCTCCATGGCGGCGGGGCTCCCAGAAAATTTACGTGCTTATGTGTTGCATTTTCCCCGTCCAGAAAAATCATTCCTTTAAAACACATTTATGAAAATCTCTGTTTTAACTCAAAAAGGAACATTTTTAGGAGACCGCACACTACGCGCACTGATATATCCTGTACACTTTTGCACGCACGTCCTTCAAACCCGAGGGTGGTTCAGTGCCGATCACGGACGGCCTTACGATGCTCCGGGCGCGCACGGAATCATCCCAACCTCCCGTGGCGGCCGGTGTCGACCAATGCACGGTCAGGTGTCACACGTTTCAAAAAACCGTGACTTTTGGTTGGTTTTGGTCTAGTCCGTGTCATATAGCCCGGTTGCATACCCACGTAAAGGTCAAGCCTTAGCTCATAACGGAAGCCAAGATTTTCGCTCAAGCGAAGTGCGCCGAAATTCCGACAAGGAAAAATCGGTGGGATCTTGACTCCGACATTGACTATTGACCTTGACCCGCACGGAATGCGTAAGAGTCGAGACCAAGTCTTTGCCAAAAAATCAAAAGATCTTTCGCTCAAGCGAAGCTACGAAAATTCCGACAAGGAAAAATTGGCAAGATCTTGGCCGGCATTGACTTCGATTCCGACTCACGCGCTGCGTATGCAACGAAGTTCAATGTGACACTTTGTGTCATCCGGCTTTTGCCGCCCGACCCATGCCTATTATATTCTCGGACATTACCGAAAGTCAAAAACCGTCATTCGCTCAAGCGAAACTCATCAAAGATCCGTCAAGGCGAGAGAGACGAGACTTTCCCGGTATTGCCTTGACTATAATCCGCATCGCTCGTGCGTTGAAAGGTCCTATGACCCGCTAGACCCGATAGGAGCGTTCTTTACTCTCGGTCGGTGGGATCCGCGTGCCTATAGGACCCTCGCCGGGGCTGTCCACCACAGGAGGTCGAAATACGGGTGGAATACGAGGGGCTTATAGACGTAGTGACGGAACCCGGCGATCCGGGATCTAGAGTAGTTGTGAAAAAGAAGGGCGAACCCCTTTTCCAACCAAATAGATATTAATAAAAGACAACTTTGTTTTAAGTAAACTTGAAGATTCTAATTTGCATATTGCACGAGCCTTCGGCTAAACACCTACCCCGAGTCTAAACCTTTCCTATCCCTTTCCGCGGCGAGAAAGAAGTGGGTGAGAACACCGGGTCGGCGACTTGTTAGCGCGAGAATCCTCGGACAGTTCACGAGAATCCTCGGTTTCGAGAGTCGAGAATGACCGATTTGACAGAACGATCTTGGTTTGGGTAATCAGATGACCAGGAAGAAGAGCTAGCCTATAACCAATGCCCTCCTCCATCTTCATATAACCCATTGCCAAAGGCTGTCCTTTCTCGGTCTCCTCCAATACCCCAATTTGTTAGGGTCCCGACACCCTCGCTTCCTCTGCATCTCCCCATGGGACCCTTTTCCTCCTTTCGGCTGAGCCAAATTTCCCTACCTTGGAATCCCGGTGCAGTTTGACCTTTCCAATTTTGTCAACGCCTGTGAATTTGCCTACCTCTCGGACGGCTACGGCGAAGAGTCGATCGGGAACGAGAATAGGAATGGGTGGATTTACGGTGATGATGACGGTTCGGTAGAAGGAATGGACTTGGAGCCAACGGAAGTGAAACCCGAAGGGCAAGATGAGGCGAAAGCCACGGACTGGAATAGGGGATGAAATCACTTCAAAGTGTGTCTGCGGCCTATGCAAAGGCTCGGAGAAGGATGAGGTAGTGTATGAGTCCTATATCCTAGAGTTCAATACCCCGTACAAGGACTGGGTAGGTGAATGGAGAGACTTGATCGAAGCTTTAGCCAAAAGAGGGAAGTGGGCTCCTCCCACCGATCTGGAACATGTAAGCGTCGCCGAAGCCAAACTCTCATCGGGAAGGGTAGACTCTATCACGGTGTTAGTAGTCACTCCGAAACTTGGTACGAAGAAGAATGTATGGATGCCTTGGAAAGAGTCACGAGTTTAGAGGCGACCCAGTCCACTTTATGTCCTACGATGATAATGATGTCTTCTGGTAATCCCTAAGCCCGGGAAGAGTCGAGATACCCCTCATATGGCGTCAAGTATCCCGACCTGCTTTTGCCCTCATTGGTCATAAGAGCCAAGACGAAAGTTCCCACGAGAGCTACTGTAGTGACAGCGATGAAGACACGGTCGAAGTGCGGAAGGGACAATAGAGGAGTGGTTAGCCCGAAGCCAAAAGCCCGGAAAATATCTCGACGGTAAGGAAAAGGAACCCGCCATGAGGTTTGACCGCGAAATCCTTATTGATGATGGAATTTCCCACTTCGAGAAAATGTTTGGCCAACGTCCAAGATGCCGTCAAAGGTTGACCCCCGGGGAAAGAAAAGACATGCTTGACGGTGATGAGGAATGTGATCCTACTCTGTTAAAGAAGTTGCTAGGTTCGGATGAGAAAGCCATTTGCCAAGCTCCAAACTCCGGAAGTGATAATTCTTGTTGCATCTTGACTTTGAAAAGTTTGAATGAGGCTGTGAAAGCTTTAAACGGAAAATGTGAAAAGGTCAAAAAGCCGGTAACACGGGACCGGATTCGGGAAGCCGCCTATGCTTCCGGCGGCACCGTCAATCGAGATCAATCAGCGAGAATTGGCCATACGCCGGTAAGAATCCGCCTCGACTTTGAAAGAATTGTGAGAATCCTCCGGTAGGAATAATGACCAAGGAAAATCCAATGTCTATGTGATGACTCGATGCAGACGAGATGAGTATTGAGCGGCCTAAGGGTGACAAAAGGAATGCCATCTCGGAGCAAGACGAGATAAAAGACCTTATAAGCCAGAAGCGAAAAGCGACTCGATAAGGAGGATCCGATCCTAACTCGGTTGAAGTGTACCCAAGCCAATATCTCCTTATGGTCTCTGTTGACCTCTTCATACCCTCATAAGTTGAAGCTAGAAGAAAGTTTGGCCAAGACCATGGTGCCCATAGATGTCACCCCGGATGAGGTCGTCCAAATGATTGGAAATATCCACTACGGAAACATCATTACCTTCTTGAATTGGACTGCCAAAGTATGGGGCTAGTCACAACGAACCTCTTTACATCACAGTCCGGTTAGAAGAGCGTCGATTGCCACGAGTACTAGTCGACGGAGTACGCAATGAATGTCTTGCCGGCTAAGATGATGGATTTATTGGATCGAAGCCAACGGACTTAAAGCCTTCTAGTCGAACTATTAAGGCCTATGACTCCTTTGCACGATCGGTTTTGGGGATCGCCACTCTCAAGATGTGGTTCGGAAAAAGGTCATGGACGTTGATTTTCAAGTTATTGACATTCCGATTTCATTCTTGCCTTCTTTGGGACGGCCTTGGATCCACCGGATAAACGGGGTAGCCTCTACTTTGCATCGGTGCGTCAAATTTCGGTCGAGTGATGGAACTATCACCACCATTTATGGGGACGGTGTCACGGTAGAAGGAACCGGCACGGGGATATCCCGATATTGGAGATCAAGCACGATGATGAAGGGTTAGCATTGACCGGATTCTCCGTAGCTTCTTCCAAGGCACAAGTGTGTTGTCTTGACCTCACCACTACTTCCGATAAAATCCCTCTGCCATGAGAATGATGCGAAAAATGAGTTATCTTAGGGACTTGGATTGGGTAGAAGACTTCAAGGTCGTAACACCATCATTGATGTGAAGGAAGCAGACTACCGAGATATGGCTTGGGGTACAAACCGAACTCTCGGGATGCTAGAAAAGCTAAAGGCACGAAAGGTGAAGGGGTCCGGCTCCATCACTTACTGATCTGTCTCGACCCATTACTTTATAAAAGGAGGGACACAATATGATGAAAGTGATCGCGGATCTCCTTGCGAAAACCCTTCTAGAGAACCTTGAGAAAGTTAGGGGAAAGCCGGCCAATCCCGTTCGAAGAATGTTCCTTGATTTGCCGAGATATCCACAGGGCCACCACTACCGTTCGAGAATGAGTACGTCTTCAAAGGAAATCCGGCCGGTGTCAAAGAGTCGGCATTCGGGACAATGGACTTCTCCGCCTTTGAGTTAGCTCTTCCAAAGATTAGCCGAGATAAGCGCCGCCAGCCAGTGAAGACGATCGATGGGGTTTGCAAGAGTTGTTTGACGAAGAAGCACAAATCCCAGACTTGATCGACTTCGGTTCGAGATGATGAGATAGTTGCCGTTATTGGAGACGATGGTGAAAGTCATTTTGATCCTCGCACTTTGGTAACTAAGGCAAAATGCCATTGAAGAATTGGGAGACATTCTCGGGACCGATAGCGATCGACGGCAAATGATCACGGAGCTTGGATTGGTACCGTCCTCCTCGGCCCGGTCGTGTCAAACACCTGTTGTCTATTCGGTTGAGTCGGGAATCTTCGAATTCCAGTCCTCGGAAGTCATCAGAAGGCCTCACGCTGAGGATTATGAAAATGTAATCGATGTCATCTTTCCCCTTATCTTGAATGAAATGACAAATCTTTACGATTATCCTCTTATTGCCAACTTAACAAATGATAAATTAACTCAAAACTTAACAACGGTTAATAATGAATCATTTGAACAAGATGCAAACACACTAAACGAACAATACATTAAAGAAATCTTTAAGCGGGTTTCGAAAAAGAGGAAAACCGGGCCCAAGTGCCGAGGAGGTTTTGATAAGTGTGAACTTGGGTACTATTGAGGAACCTAAAGAGACACAGTTGGAAGCTTCTTCCGGGGGGTTGAAAGGGACAGATTGATCGAGCTGCTCGGAGAATACGTCGACGTGTTTGCATGGTCATACAAGGATATGCCGGGGCTAGACGGTTCGATAGTAGAGCACAGAATCCCTCTAGCACCGGATGCTAAGCCGGTAAGCGAGCGAGAAAGATCAAGCCGGAATGGTCTCTACGAGGTCAAAGAAGAAATTGAGAAGCTCTGCGGGTAGGGTTCATCGAGTTATTGAATACCCGACATGGTTGTCCAACATCGTGGCCGTAACCAAGGCCAATGGGAAGGTGCTTACTTTGTGTGGATTTCCGAGATGCGAACAAGGCCGGCCCCAAAGACGACTACCCTACGCCAAACATAGACATCTGGTGGACTCCACTGCCAACTACGAAGTCAAATCCTTCGTTGATGGTTTTGCGAGGCTACAACCGAGATCAAGATGGCCGAGGAAGACCAAGAAAAGACGGCCTTCACCACACCGTGGGGAACCTCTTGTTATACGGTAATGCCATTCGGGCTCAAGAATGCGGGGCTACTTACGAAAGGGCGGCGACCGCGCTTTTTCATGACATGATCCACAAGGAGATTGAGGTCTACGTAGATGACATGATAATCCACTCCAAAGGAGAAGGTGGGCGGCACTTTGTTGACCTACGAAAATTCTTTGAGAGGTTGAGACAACATTCCATGAGACTAAACCACTGCCCAAATGCACCTTCGGAGTGACAAGGGAAAAGTGCTTGGGTACATGGTCACGGAGCGAGGTATAGAAGTTGACCCCGAAAGATCAAAGCCATCATGGATATGAGGCCACCTCAAACCCGGACGAAGTCAAGAGCTTCATGGGTAAATTGCGGTACATCGGCCGTTTCGTCAATCGGTTGACCACTATGTGCGAGCCCATCTTCAAGCTCATGAAGAAGAATGTGGACACGAGAATGGACCGAAGAATGCCAAGATGCCTTTGACCGAGATCAAGGCATACTTAGTACATCCCCGTACTATGCCCCCACATAGACGAAGCCTCTTACGCTCTATCTCCTTTATCATGAACACGGCGGTTGGGGCTATGCTTGCTCGGGAAAAGAAAGACTCTCGGGTAGAAAATGCCATTTACTTTGTCGGCGGAAGCTACGGGGAGCGAGCTCAATTACTCGGCATGTGAAAAGACTTGTGCGGGAGGCTAGTGCAGGTAGTCGGCAAGTTGAAGCATTATATGCGAAGCCCACCTGTGAACTTGGTCTCGAAAATGGACCCCATCAAGTACATCTTTGACAAGCCTTCCCTCTCGATGCGTTTAGCGAAGTGGTCCTTCTTCTTGGCGAGAATACGACATCAACTATGTGACCGAGAAAGGCCATCAAGGGTCAAGCATTGTCGGATCATCTGGCGAACTTCCCCGATGTGAAGACGGAGGGCTGAACCCCAATTTCCGGATGAAGGGATCTTTGCGGTTGAGCACGAAAATAGATGGCAATTGTTCTTTGACGGAGCCGCTAACAAAGAGGAAATGGTGTAGGAATGCTATTGGTCGATCCGAAAGATGAGCATACCCCATAGCCCTCAAGTTGAACTTTCTGCCACGAACAATGTCGCAGTATGAAGCTTTGCATTCTTGGTTTGGAGGCTGCCTTAGAAAAGAAATGTCAAGGAGCTCGAAGTTTACGGAGACTCGGCCACGATCATCAACCAAGTCTCCAACAAGTGGAAGAAGGCGCTGTAGGACCCTAATCTGCAACGGTATCATGCCCATATGGAGGAGTTGGCGGACGGTTCGGAGAAGTGACTTTCCACTACTTGCCGAGGAAAAGAAGCAGATTCGCGAGATGCCCTAGCTACTCTAGCCTCATTGGTAGAGATCCCGAGGGAAAAGCCATAAAGCCCTTGAGTGGGTAGAAGAGAAGCCCCGCCTTACATTTGTGAAGTGGACACAGGACCCGAGCCCATAAAGGAACCTTGGTACAATCAGTTACCAATTCCTCAAAGACGGAGAGTCGGCTTTCGGAGACGAAGAAGGTAGACCAAAAGAAGGTATCGAGCCAAAAGCTTGCGAGCCACGAAAAGGTTGGCTTCTCATTATGTCATTCTAGGAGGCAACCTATATAAGAAGCGGTATCAAGGACCACTCCTCTTATGTGTCACTCAAGAAAGAGCCAGAGAGTTGATGACCGAAGTCCACGATGGTCCCTGCGGTCCTCACATGAATGCGAGCCACGATGCAAGTGATCCTCGAGAATGGGTTACTCTTGGATCTCCATGGAGGCAGTGCGTTCGGCACGTCGAACTGCGACAAATGCCGGCGGTTTGCCAACCTCAACCATCTCCCACCTCATGACTGTCTTTGCATGACGACTCCTTGGCCGTTTGCAACTTGGGGCATTGACGTGATAGGGAAAATATCCCGGCCAGGAAGCAATGGGCACGAGTTCGTGTTGGTAGCCATCGACTACTTCACAAAGTGGGTAGAGGCCAAGTCCTACAAGGTCCTCACTTCCAGAAAAGTGGCCCGGTTCATCAAAGAAAACATAATGTGCAGTATATGGGGTGCCCAGCGAGATCATTTCGATAATGGGTCACACTTCGAAGGAAGGCTGCGATAGGCTAGCTGTCGAGAATGGAGTTACTCGCCACAAGTCGTCCCCGTACGGACCTCGGACCAATGGAGCCGTGGAAGGCTGCTAATAAGACACTCGAGCGGATCATCAGGAAGATGGCCACCCGTGGTCGTGATTGGCCCGAAAAGCTGCACCTAGCACTGCAGGGCTACAGAACGTCTGTCGGAACGGCCACGGGAGAAACTCCTTTTGCCCTAACTTACGGGATGGAAGCGGTGTTACCGGTGGAGTTGGAAATCCCGTCATTAAGGGTCCTCTGGAAAAGCAGTGTCAATGAAGTGGAATGGTTGCGCGGCGGCATAATGAGTTAGCCACCTTGACGAGAGAAGGCTAAAAGCCATGGAACACACCCGAGCCTACCGAGGCGAATGGCCGAGCGTTTGATAAAAGGTCAAGGCCGGGAGACATCAAAGAGGGCGACTTAGTCTTTGAAAGTAAAGCCCCCTACAGAGACAACCCCACAGGAAAATGGGAACCCGTCTGGATCGGCCCTTATGTGGTGCGAGAAGATGCCGTCGGGAGGAGCAATGAAGCTTGCGAGACTTGGATGGCAATCCCTTTGTCCACCCGGTCAACGGTGATAAACTCCGAAGATACTATGTCTAATAAAAAAAAAAAAAAAAAAAAAAAAAAATCTTAGTGCAAAAAGAGTAATGCCCGGCTAAGTGAAAACCCCAAAAGGGCGGTCTAGGCAAAGAACGGGGTTGCACATATATAATAAAAAAAAAAAAAAAAAAAGAAAAAAATCTTAGTGCAAAAAGAGTAATGCCCGGCTAAGTGAAAACCCCAAAAAGGGCGGTCTAGGCAAAAAACGAGTGCACATAAAAAAATTGGTTCACCAGAATGAACTACGTAGACCTGAGCCCCTTAGCCTTTCTTGTAAAAGGGGAACGTAGGCAGCCATATATGGTTCGGTCTAAACAATAAAAAGGACGATTAAGTTTCCATGAAATATGTCCTGATAAACAATAAAAAAAGACATTTGAATTTCCATGAAATGTGTCTTGATTAATTTTTAAGATAATATGCCTTGTTCATTACAAGTTAAAAACTTCTTGATGAGTTCAAGCACGGTCTACCTCTTAACTCTGCTAACCTGCTAAAAAGATCTAAAATACAATAAAATGCCTAAATAAACTAATGTGTTTGCAAATGGCAATAAGAGGATCTTGAGAAAAGACTTGTCAGTCGTCATTCGCTGAGTCTTCTTCAGTCTTCTTCCCTTTTCCTCGGCCTCGTCGAGTCTTCTTCCTTTTCTTCTCAATAATGTCGGTATCCCTCATCCCGACCTCTGGTATCCTCACTGGAGCCTCTACCAACCCCGTGTCAATGAGCGCTCTCTCTATACGAGCACGAGTCCGCACCTCCTCCCTCTGAGACTCAGTCAAAGGAGCGACCTCGGACAACCTCTTGTACCGAGCCTCCATATCTCGGACCAAGTCACCTGACTGGTTATGGCAACTCGCCTTAGCCTCAGTCTCCCTCAGAGTCCTACTCGAGTCACAGTCAGCTCCCAATAAAGCTCGACGTCTATCCTCCAAGATAACCTGAGTCGCTCCCATCTCCCTCTCGTACCAGTCCAAGTAGACAGTGGTCAAGATGGTGCTCTTCCTGCTCCTGAAGATAGCCCTGGGTGGGAAAGCAGTATGTGTCCAAGCCCTCGAGAAGAAAGAGAAGCTGGCTGGATCTCTCATGTCCAATGACACCACCTCCATGGTCCGGATGTCCTCCCAATCACTCAATGGCTCCTGTAAAGCCCCAAACTGCCTGGATACCAAGCAGGGTATGTAGAAGGACGACCAGCAGAATCCTGGAACCCTCACAACATAAGACTCCTGAAATATCCTCCTGGTCTGCAACCTCCAATGTGGTATCCACCAACGGATGTCCGAAGTGGATAGCCTAGCCATCATCAACTCCCAGCTACCCTGTTCCTGCTGCCTAGGTGCACCTCTCCGAGAAATCACCCAAGGGCACTGAGTCGGCAAAGCCCCAGGCAAAGCCCCGAGCCTCTCCTGCAGCCACAAAGTCAACATAGCCGGACTCCCGGACCTCATGAAACGGTCTCCCCGAGCCATCCTGTCGATCCCATGAAATGTCTCTCCCAAAACCAGCGGGACAATATCCTTCCCAGCCCTGCAGTCTCTGACCATGTCCAAGAGGCCACTATGACAGATCCCCACGGACTCAGCAGTGAACAAAACAGAGAATACGCAGAGAATGAAAGCATCCATAGCCACCGTGGTCGCAGCCATATCTGGAGACCCAAACCTGCCCGGGATATCAGAAAGGTCAATCCTATCCGGGGCTACCATCATCCTCTCAGCCTCTCCCAAAGGAATCTGCAGAAAAGATGCAAGCTTTACCGTCACCGGCACGTCTCCGATCAGCGGAATAGATATAGCCTCAGTCTCGGGACCCCCAATCAAGGCTCTGAAGTCTTCGTGCGTTGGGACAATTTCGTTGTAAGAGAAGCAGTAAACATGTCTCCGGACGTCCCAGAACTTTGCTGCGGCTCTCAACAGGTCCCAATCGGGCGGGAGATCCCTCAAATGCCATAAAGATTTGATCTTGAAGGAAGAATCAAGCAGTCCCTTGTGATTTTGGAAGTTATATCTCGCCCAAGATTGAAGACCGGATAGAAAATGGTCTCGCTTCCCCCTTTGCAATCTGACGGGCTTCTCCATCGCAAAGTGTTCAAAGATGGTGCTTTTAGGTCCAAAATATGCTCTGGGAACAATTGGGACAAGTCTAGAGTGAAAATGAAATGAAATGGCCAAGCCTTGCTTTTATTCAGAAAATAACCAGTTCAGACAGAACTGTTAGCCGCACGGCTTCATTTGCCCTCAAGGCCATGCCGCACGGCTACATTAGCCCTCTGCAGAAAAATTTTTGCAGCAACCAAAGTTGCTGCCCAAGGGAGTTTTCACCCCACTTTTTCAACCAAAACCTGTACAAAAACATATCCAGAAGCCATTCAAGCATTTATATACCATTATAAATCATTTTGGCCCAGTTTCAGCCCCAATTCCAAGCAAAAAAGTCGCCCCAAGGCTCAGATAATATGCAAATTAAAAAAGCATAAATTAGAAAAGTAAATAAAATGTAAATACAATGTTTTCGCCCCATCGGCGCCCAAATAAAGCAAAAATAAACAAAGTGTGCATCAAATGTGTTCATTGTTTGTTTTCGTTCCAAATCTATTCTAGAGACCTCCTAGGCCTCCGATTCTTCTTCCTCCTCATCGCTACTCAACTCATAAATGCTAGCCTCCCTCATCAAGTCCTCCTGGTCGCTCACGTCAGACAAATGGACATTATCGTGCCCGTACTCGGCCAAATTTGCTCCCGAGAATGTCGGCGTTGGGTCCCCGCCCCGAGGCATGGCACCGGAAGAGTACTCCGAGGCCGATGAGGTAGACGCCGTGCCCCGACGTGCCGTCTCTTGCGCCCGAGCTCCTGTGCATCCGCCGCCGCCTTCGGGCGCAGCCGGCTTCCTCGAAGAGACCGGCACATGTCCTTCCAGCCTATTCTCGCCCGACCAGCCCTATCGTAAGTGCGAGCTGGAACTCCGAGGAAAAGAAGAGAAAAATCTCAGAAAATCTCGTAAAATTGCAAAAGCGTAAAATCTGAAAGCTAAAAAGGGAATAAGACCCTAAGAGTATACTTACAAGGTGCTATCGGGCGGCAAGGTGTACTGGGGCTCCCTAGCATCGGGGACAGTATCCTCATCCTCCTCGGCACTCCATGGATCACATAGGACGGATGCGCGGAGGGATCGGCGGAGTCGCAGGCTCATCCTCCCCATATCCCTCGAGTGACCGCCAGCTTCACTAGCTTCGTGGCGTCCTCAGCGCCGCTCCACAAACACAGCGTAGGGGTACCCATGTCAAAATACTCCTCTGCAGCCCACACTGCCTGGTACCTCTCAATCTCATCCGCCGGCCGAGTCCACAGGCTGCGGCGGCATCCGTCTTTGGAGGGTCGAAGGAGTAATGGCATCTAGTGGGGGAACATGACCATCTTGCCTCGAGAAGCGGTCCCCCAAGTAAATGACATCACATGTCAGCCCAAGTAAGCCACCTCCTCTCGCCTCGTCACATCGATGGCATCTCCCAAAGAAAATCTCCGGATACACGCCCCAAGGGTAGAAGTCCGCTCCGTCGTGCCCATCCTCGTTGATGATTGGCCTCACCATTTTGTAATCGAAGGTAATCCGGGTCTTCCCCATGAATTTATCTCTCGCATCTCCTCCAAATAACCATAGCGGGAAGATGGTGACATCACTCGCTTGGTTCCAAGGGAAGAACCCGATCACCTCACAAAACCAGGCTGCATGTTCAAAACATCAAAAGGTCATTCTCTCTCTTATAAAAGTCTCAAGACAGAAAAGAGAAAAGAAAGAAAGAAAAAAAAGGAGACTACCTCAAGGGCAAATGAGAAGCGGTCCGTGGAAGCGGCTTTGTTCCGACTGTACATGTCCAACGAGAAGTACAACTCCGCCAATCCGGCCTCTCCCCAAGAGACCGTCCCTATCCCATCCACATCCTCCAAAGAGTCGAGGAGGCAAGTCATAGCTAGCGTCCTGCAATTAGCAAAGATAGTGACTGATAGCATCAACCATATGAATGCTCTAGCCTGGCTCAAGTCCACATCATTAGCAGCAAAGTTACGCATGCAAGTACGGGATCGCCACCTCGACATTCCGTGTCTCCATCCCGGCCCCTTGGGAATCGGCTCAAACCCTACCAAAGCCCGGAACTCCTCGGCTGTAATATGGTCTCTCCAAGTCACGGGCCTCCCAAGTGAACTGTAGGCCGGTAATAGCCGTGTGAAATCGGCAGGAGTCACCGTCGGCTCTCCCGGCTCAGGTGAAAGCTATGAGTACTGTCCCACCAGAACTCAGAAAGGGCCTGGACCAAGCCCTTGCTCTTAGAGGTGATGTGAACACCCCTGCCGATGGCCTCTACAAATGCATCCAGGCCAGTAGCCCTCACCAGCTGCTTGGGATTTATCCCATTCTTCTCAAAATCCGGCATCCTCTGCCAAAGCTTAACTGCAATCTCCGATGGTCCTCTAGACTTGTTCTCCTGTAGACAAGCACACAAAAAAGAAGTGTCAGTCCTTCATCTCATTTCAAAAGCATGCGTATATTCAAAAGTGCACATATTTTTTCAAAAGAAAAGCATTCATAAAAGTTTTTCTAGCATCTTTTGCATCAAAAACGTGTCTTTCATCGCTTGAAACGCGTCATTGCTTTCCTAAAGCACAAAATCACAATTCTTTGCACATAAGCATTATTTTTCAAATAAAATGGCATGCATGAATCATTTTCATCTTCCAAAATCATGTTTTCTCATTGAAAATCAGAATTTTGACCTAGTTCTAACACAAGGCAAGAACTCCGTCTCATATTTTGAAAATTCTCATTCTTACTTCATTTTGCGAGAAAAAAGTGAGTCAGTCTCATAATTTTGTCAAACAAGTTGCACATTGCACATTCTTAGCCTCATCGGTTGTTCATGCATCTCAAAATCATTCAAAAATCTTAGGAAAATCCTAAAATTCGGGTCAAGCCCTAAATCATTCAAAAATCAAGCAAAATCATCGGATTTGAGCAAAATGAGAATGCTTACCCCAACCGATCGCGGGTTCGTTGATTTATGCTCCCTTCTCCCCGGGTAAAGCTCCGATGGAGGCGTAAGGAAGTCATACTTCCTCTCCGTCCGAACGAGCTCCTTTCTCCTCCTTCTCGCAGCCGCGGAGATGTTCCTTCTTGCTTGCCTCGGTATGGGATTGCCCTCCGGATCCATTCCAATCAATAGAAGCAAAAAAGGGTTGAAGAAATCTCGAATTCTCTCTCTCTTCTCTCTCTCTCGGCTGAAGTGGGCGGCAATGTAATGCCAATGGCCCGTTCAAATCTGATTTTAAATAATCTGGAAAAAACAGGTCTCTAGCCGTACGGCTCCTTTTTCTCCATCTCATAAAAATGTAGTCTTTTTCATAAAGGTGCATCCTTTGCACCTAAAACCCCTCTTTTCAAATAAAAAAAATCATCTTTATACGTCCTTTGTACATAAAGATCCAATCTTTCCAATAAAAATGCATCCTTTGCATTCAAAAACCTTTTCTAATGCATCATTTGCATAAAAATCCTATCTTTACGCATCATTTGCAATAAAGATCCTTTCTTTAAATCAAAAAGCATCATTTGCTAAAACCAAAATGTCATCTTTTCATTAAAGAGTCATTTTTCATCATGCATTCCCCCTTTCCCCCAACCTTGGAACGGACCGGTGTAAAAGTTCTCATCTTTACATCGTTCCTTCCATCAAAGGTTCATGATTTCTTTAGGAAAAGGATAACCTTGAACCCTATATCTCCGATTATCGCTTAAGAATGAGTATGAAGCCTCTATACGAGCTCGACCGTCTTAAAGCGTAGGATCGATGGGCTAAGGACATTCCTTCCTAAAGAACCTCATCTTTGACCAAAAGAGAGTCATTCTCTCGATCACGCAAGTCCCGAGGGTCCCGAGGTTTAAAATGCGATGATCATAAGTCATAAGATGAGGACGGGATCATAATCCCAAATACATAAATTCCAAGAAATCCCGAGCGACAACCAACAAATGGTTTGTACGTCCGGAAGACGACTTGGGACATTCCCCCTCCTTATTTTCAAACACATGCACACAAGAAAGCACACAAGCAAGCACGATTACTGAAATCTTGGGAGACTTGCTCCGGCAAGGCACTTTGGGTGAACGCCAAACGTTCTTCCCAAGGGGTAACTTAACCTCCGAACCCATAAAACCTTTTTTTCAAAGTTTTGAGGTAATCAAAATGGCGTGGCGACTCCGTTTTTCAAATAACTCGGATGTCTTCAAACTCGCGTGAATTCCAACAAACAAAATTTGGGGGCACACATTCACAGGTGGGGCGGGTAAAGAGCCATCAAGATATTGGAATAGATCAAGACCAATAAGGGTTGCTTCCAATTGAGTTTTCCAAGCAATATAGTTTGTTGAAGTAAGCTTGATGATGTGAGAAAGTGAAACAAAAATAAGGGGTTTTTCTGGCTCAGCAGCATTAGGGATTAGAGTATTTTCGGCCATTGTTGGAGAGAGGGGGTAGGTGATGGATCGTCAAAGCTCTGATACCATATAAAGAGAGAATTGTATTGGAAAACCTTGTAAATATTATTGATACTTTGATCTCCTATTTATACAATGAGGGAGAAGATGTATATGGTTACAAGATTACTTCTAAATATAAAAGATCTACATATAATAAGAATAGGAAACTAAATATCATGGAGGATCTCTATCAAATATTATGGAGGATCTCTATCAATAATCACCTTCAAGTCACTTAGCATAGGCAAACTCTCCCAGATAAACTGAAGATTTTCCTCATAATTACTATCTCAAACAGGAATCAAACTGGAAATACTACCAAAGTCTTTCAGGTATCAAAAAAAAAAAAAAAAAAAAAACAAAAAAAGGAGATGGCACTAACTTACTAACAACGGACTAAATTCTTTGAATTGAATAACAGTAAGCTTTCTCTAAAAGTAGTAACTTCAATCGCCTCTTTCAAGACCTCAATATTAGGGGCGGAGTTGTCGTCATCCTTCATCTCTAACTTATCTGTGTCAAACACAATAATACGTTCTCGAGCATGATCATGTACATGACCATCAGAGAAAATTAATTCATTTTTAATCTGATTGAATCCGCGAAAATATGACATTTTTGGTAGATTAATATTACATATCTTAGTCCAAGACTCGGACTTTCCGCAATCCTTCATCACCCAAATGTCGTGATCAGTATTTCCCCAATACCTTTGACTATACGTCAATGTAGCCAGGAACTCGTTATAGTTAAAGAGAATCATCTTCAATTCCCTTTTCTTGCATATCTCATTAGGAACGGTTATCTTTTTGAACACCTCATCTCTCATATTGAACGAAACGATAAATGCAGTACTCTCCTCTACGACTTCATAGTTTGGGCCAATAACAGCCCAGTGATGAGTTTCGTTGACATATACACCCGATGCACGTGCATGAAAAAATTGGCTCATAAAAAATCCATTAATGCTCCTAGTAGCACGGTTCACCCTCCTCCATGTATCCGTGGACAAGTAAATCTCAACTTTTCTTTGTCCCTTAACAAAAGCATTTTCTTGATATCTAATCACCTTTTAATCGTTAGAGTGGCTGTCGAATCCAAACCCAACCAATACTCGTTCTGTATTGGCAACGAGAACCCCACCAGGTACCTTAATGTACTTAAAAACTCTCAATGCTGGATTCCACAGACATATATGTTCACTAAATGTTCCATTTACGCAAAGGGGATGTATACCATGTATACATACAATTCCGTTACAAGAAAGGACCATATTCCTATGAACATCAAGATCCTGGCCATGCATGGCGAACGAATGGGATCTAGGTTTGACAGCTAGGCGAGAATGAATAATGGACGAAGTGTCAGTAACTACGAGTTCCTTGGTCTTATGAAGACGGGCGAGGAGGAGGGTATGAGAGTTGTGTTTTTGGTGCATACTAATGAAACGAGGATTTAGAAAGAGAGAGTACCATGATTTGCATACAAACGTGAGTCTAAGAATTGTTTCGACGGGTACCCTCGACAGTATATTTTCTTGAATTTCGTCCGGGAGAAAATT
This sequence comes from Adenophora triphylla var. japonica, assembly GCA_022495995.1. NCBI lineage: Eukaryota > Viridiplantae > Streptophyta > Magnoliopsida > Asterales > Campanulaceae > Adenophora > Adenophora triphylla. Next base: position 133,551 of record JAFEMH010002822.1, on the reverse strand, counting down.
TGCCTTCGTTGCAGGTTTATTTTTCATCGCCATTGTTTCTGTTTGGTTGAGCGTCTTTCAAAGGAGCAGAGAAAGAGGAAGGTATATAGGGTTTGGTGGTGGGTCTGTCTGAGTCCTTTTCTGTTATGAACAGAGTCCAAACTTAGCAAGTACTGGCATCAAATTGGGATTTATTCCCAATTTAAACAAGAATTATAGGCAGATTGGATGAGAAGAGAAATTTAGGAAGAGATTTAGAGTATGAGGTGGGAGAGAAAATTAGAATTTAGAGAAAGAGAATAGAAATTTTTTGTAAATTCATTCTGCCATGAAAATGGCATTTACCAGCTACATAAGAGAGAGAAACACGTGGGAATCGACGGCCCCCCCTCTCTCTACAATACGACTACGTTTCAAGTAACAGAAAATAACATTCTAGACACAGCTAAAACGACAGCGTTCCATTAAAGATGAAACGCACAAGACAATGTCCGCTAATGGACTTATTGATACGTAAATATAAAAACGACGTCGCACCCTTCTTAGCTCAAATGCAACGGTCATCCCCAAATCCCATTCGAACCCTAAGACATTACATTCCCTTTCCCTTCAAACAATCCTTGTCCTCAAGGATTATGTTAACCAATTCCCTTGGTAAATTGGGTAATTCTGCAGCCACACTTGACATCCCTCTTAGCATGAGACAAGCTAGAGTCGGCCCAATCATTATGTACTTTGGAAGAACCACAACAAGTGCTAGCTTCACCCAAGGACTTCACCGAAGCAATGTCGACTCTAAGCCCTTTTATATCATTCAGCCCCTCTGCTAAAATCTTGGTTATCTTGTGATCACCTTCAAGCTTTTCAACATTTTCCTTTAAAGCAACAAGAGCAGCAGCACACAGGACAGCAACCTGTCTCATTCCACCACCTAATGTTTTCCTCAGAATCCTCGCCTTTTTAATAAAGGTTTCCGAACCAGTAATAACAGTTCCGACTGGAGCGCCAAGACCTTTAGATAGGCATACTAAAACTGAACCAGCAGCCTGGACAAGCCTATGAACTGGAACACCAAGTGCAACAGATGCATTCAAAATACGGGCCCCATCAATGTGTAGCTTCAGCCCATGCTTTTTCGCTAGTTCTCCAACCTTGTCAGTGTACTCCGCAGAAATGCATTTACCACCAGTGTTTGCATGTGAATTTTCTAGGCAAATTAGCCTAGTTTTTGGATAACAAATCTCAAAGTTAGGATTCCTAATGGCAGCTTCAATCTGATCAATATCCATGGTTCCATCTTCATTATTCTTGACAGTTCTAGGATGGATCCCACCAATAGTCGAAATGCCTCCATTTTCGTATATATGGATATGAGAAATGTGACCAAGAATTACTTCACTACCCCTAATTTCGCAATGAACAAGCACACTTATGAGGTTACCCATTGTGCCTGAAGGAACAAATAACCCTGCTTCCTCTCCCGTTATTCTAACCACTTCTGCTTCAAGCCGTCGGGCTGTGGGGTCATAAATCAATACATCATCATCGAACTCCGCATTTGCCATTGCGGCTCGCATTGATTCAGCTGGTTTGGTGACTGTATCTGATCGCAAGTCCACTGTCTTTGTCACCATTTTTGCTGATTGAAGTAACCCTTCCATTTTTTCCTCTAAAACTTTTATCGAACATTTGGTGTGCCTTATTGTGGTCTGATCTATCCTTGCATTTTGATCCTCCTGTAGATCATGTGAACTCATCTCATTCTCATTTATAGCAGCTGCCTTAAGAACATGTATGATTGTAGAGGGATCATCTTGATCCTCCTTGTTATCATAGAACCCAGACGCCGCAACATCCATTCCAATAACAACCTTTCCAGTATATCCAGCGTTTGATATGGCATTCTTCAATAGTTCAAGACCCTCTTTATTTTCCTGGATATTAGGAGCAAAACCACCTTCATCACCAACATTAGTTGCATCTTGACCATATTTCTTCTTGATGACAGACTTTAAGTGATGATATACTCCCACACCCATCTTCATAGCCTCCTTGAATGACGAAGATCCAACAGGGAGGATCATGAATTCTTGCATAGCAAGTTTGTTTCCTGTATGAGATCCTCCATTGACCACATTAACTGCAGGTACAGGCAGCACCAAGGTCTTGTTTTCAGCAAGGTTTGCAATGTGCTTGTATAGAGGGATTTTGTTAACAGATGCTCCTGCCTTACATAGAGCAAGTGACCCAGCCAATATAGCATTTGCACCGAGCTTCTGTTTGCACCAACCCCATTCATTAACAGACCAGTCAAGCTGCTGAACCATATAATTGTCAAGTTTGGTCTGTTCCTTAGGGTCCTTTCCAATCAATGCAGGTCCAATTATTGAGTTCACATTTTCCACGGTCTTCGAGACACCTTTCCCCAGATAGTCTGATACCTCATCGATCATTCGCAGCCTGCCAACTTTTGTCGTTGTAATTTCGGAAGGCTTGAATCTTCCGGAATCCCACAAAAACTCACATAACAATCCCGGATCAAATATAGCATATTCCAACCTTAGACAAAATAAAGGTTTAGCTCCTTCCATTTCAGCTATTATACCATTCCTATCATCCATTATATCTTTTTCAAACTCCTTTAATTCAGCAATCATTTCAGGAACATAGTTGCAATTAAAACCTCTACCAAAGAAACTTATTGGTTGGGAACAAGGACATATAAGTTTAAAGTGTGATCGATCATTACCTGAGTCAAGCAATCCCTCTGTAATTTCTCTTGGGCATTTTTTCAAACACTTGGTGTGCCCCATGGTTGGCTGTTCTTTCTTTGGACTTTGTTCATATTCTGCACCATCTTCTTGCTCTTGATAGTCCTCTGTGACTTGAATTTCCCAACCATTGGAATGCTTCAAATAAACTCCGGCCCAATAAACTGAAGAAGGTTCAAACTGTTTGACAAAAGACTTACATTCATCTTCCAAACCAGCAATAAAATGTTCAAGGAAGAAACCTTCCGTCAATTCTTCACACATATGTGAGGCTATGGTTTCCAATTGAGATCGAATAATCTGGAATTCATCAAAGTACTCCTCGAATGAATTTATCTGGACAATACGCTCAAGGAATGCGGAAGCACACATTTCTAACCCGTTCTTATCTTTCGGACACTCGAGTAGGATTTGTGGGTTAACTCCAAGCAGGAAATAGGCATTACCCATGGCATCATACTCCATTTTCGTCTCTTGTTAATCCGTGAATCGAACTGCTTTGATACCACTTGTTATGAACAGAGTCCAAACTTAGCAAGTACTGGCAGCAAATTGGGATTTATTCCCAATTTAAACAAGAATTATAGGCAGATTGGATGAGAAGAGAAATTTAGGAAGAGATTTAGAGTATGAGGTGAGAGAGAAAATTAGAATTTAGAGAGAGAGAATATAAATTTTCTGTAAATTCATTCTGCCATGAAAATGGCATTTACCAGCTACATAAGAGAGAGAAACACGTGGGAATCAACGGCCCCCCCTCTCTCTACAATACGACTACGTTTCAAGTAACAGAAAATAACATTCTAGACACAGCTAAAACGACAGCGTTCCATTAAAGATGAAACGCACAAGACAATGTCCGCTAATGGACTTATTGATACGTAAATATAAAAACGACGTCACACCCTTCTTAGCTCAAATGCAACGGTCATCCCCAAATCCCATTCGAACCCTAAGACATTACATTTTCCAAGTTTGATAATAGGTGTTTTCCTAGTCTAACCTTTTACTAATCTACGTAGAAAAAAAAGAGAGCGTAATTTGGGGATTTTCGTAATGTTTAATTTTGAGTTGGCATTGGAACTCTGGTAGTTTGAAGTTAAAAGATAACGTAATTCCCTTCCTTTTTCCATTGAATGTACAAGAAGAGTTATAATTAGGACTCCACTAATCTAGCTCCTCTATCCTTATCAATGCTAACTACCTAATGATTTTAAATACAAAAGATAAATATACAAGGGATAAATGGATAAACGTATCACACACAATATTATCATATCTCTTTATGAGATATTTTAATATTCTAACACTCCCCCGCATTCGAAGCTGGAGGAGGAAGGACGCTGAGACTGTCCAAAAAATCTTCAAAAAGTTGCAAAGAAATTCCTTCTCTTGAACAAAGTGAATATCCAACTCTTTTGCTTTGTGCGCTGATGTTGCACGGGATCCCCGGATAGATAAACACTACTAGAAAAACATCAATTACCGACGGAAAAATTCGTCGGTAAAGCCCAATTTCCGTCGATAAATGAGTATTACCGACGGAACTCGATCCGTCGAATTCCGTCGGTAAAATCTGATTGGTAATACCGACGGATATTTTCGTCGGTATTACCGACGAAAATTTTCGTCGGTAAAGGTTGAAATTACCGACAGATTAGTATTCCATCGGTAAATTTGATTATCAGTTTTTTAAGGAATTTACCGACGGATATTTTCGTTGGTAAATTGTTCAGAATTAAAAAAAAAATCTAAATTATTTAAAAATCTACCAACAACCTGCACAAATTCAAATACCAAAATACTAGCATTCAAATCCAAAAATATCTACATCCAAATACAACTCAATAAAACATTCACCAAAAACATAAAAAAACAAATTCAACATTCATCAAAATCTTAAAATCAACTTAAAAACTACTTAAATTTTATTATCCACAACTTTTGCTAGCAACGCATTGCGAGCATATTCAGCAGCCATTCGATAACCTGAAGAAGAAAGAACACTCAATTCAATACATACAAAATTTATAAGTCAGAAATACAATAATGTTCCAATGTTATGGTCAAGTCAGGCAGGGTCCACTATCCATGGAAGTATATGGCACAAAATGCATAGGCTTGTTCAGCGCAGCGCAGATGTCGAAATGCATCTCAGGAAAGATTACTCAAACCCAAACATGTAAAGAATAGCATCTCAGGGTGGTATATCAATGAAAATTTCTTGCTTCCATTTGAAAATGATGTTCTGTAAACTATAAAAGCCTTCAAGCATTTGTATTACATCAATGCCGTGAACGTTAAACTTATATTTACATAAATTGTGAGAATTGTAACCGAAATGCAAAAGAGAAATCTGATAAGAATCAATACACTATAAACATGAACACAAATTTCGGATTGTTCATAATATATCAATTTTAAGTAACTCTTGAGTATTAACTGGGTTTTCTACCCAGTTAATACTCTCCATCCCATTTCAAATTAGACATTTAACGGTTGGCAAGAGAATTAAGGAAAAATGAATAATATTACGGTGTTGCGAGTATGGAAAGTGTGGGTGGGGGTTGTTCGTGGGATAGGTAATAGTAAATGGGGTAGTTGTTGTGAGTATGATAAGTGGGCCCCATCGATTAAAAAAATATAAAAGACTTCCCATTTTGGGCTTGTCTAATTTAAGTGTGATGGCCAAAATGAAAATTTGTCTAGTTTGAAATGGGAAGGAGGGAGTATGCATCTAACATAACAATGTGATGTTGATGTTCCAAGAAGAAAAGCATGGGGAATGCCAGCTCAGTGTGCATAATAAATATAGCAATCCTAGGAGCTCGGGGAGGATGAAAAGGATTACTCCTCCGTCCCAAAATGATCTTCCCATTTTTTTGCTAATACTATGAATGAATTTTAAGCAATAATTTTAGATTGATTTAATTATTCTAATAGTATGTTTGGCAACTCGATTCCATTCCATTGAATTGGAATTGAAAGGGTTAAATTAGTTTCACGGAATTTATTTTGTTCTTCCAATTTCAAATCCAAGTCTTGAAATTGAGGTTGCCAAACATACCCTAATGAAAATCTAAAACATGTTATTGATAGTATTGTCGATGATGTATCAATAACAAGTTTTAGATTTTCATTTATAATTAAATCAACCTAAAATTATTGCTCAAATTTCCTTTGTAGTAACGGAAAAAGGTGAAAAGATCATTTTGGGATGGAGTATAAAAGATGGCACACAATGCTACTAATATAAAGATTCAACTTACAGCTCCAGTAATGACATCAATCCCTGCATTGCTCTCCTCAGTGTTGTGCTCAGCACGAAGTTGAGCAATCAATTCTGCGCTGTCCAAACCAGCATTGTCAGCAATGGTTGTTGGAATAGCCAGGAGTGCCCGGGAGAAAGCATCAATAGCATGAGACTTTTTCCCAGGTGTCTTTCGTGCCAGCTCATCCACAGCCTTTGCCATAACCATCTCCGGCCATCCACCTCCAAGCAGAACCCGGCTATCAATCACTGTCTGAAAGGGGCGGAGCCAGGAATTGCCTGGGGGGGTCAAGATTACATGGGGGTTTGGGGGAAACGGCCCCGAATTTTTTTTTTTTGGGTCGGACAAGTAAAAAATGGGTCGGATCCATGAAATACAATGTATTTTAGTTAAAAATGTAAAGAATTAAGAAAGTTAACAAAAATGATAAAAGTAAATAATTTAAAGAACGATTGAAATAATGTTGAAGTATTTAACGCAAACAATTTATTAAAATATATTACTCGTACAAAAAAGAAATTCAAATTTGCTAATTAAACTTGGGATAATAGGAAGAAAGACCAAAAAAAAAATGGGAAAAGCCTAACTAATTAATTAAGATTGAAAAATTGTGAGAAAATTAGGAGAAAGAGAAAAACAAAAATGTTAAGAGAAAGAAATGGAGAGAGAGAGAGAGTATAGCAAAGATGGAGGACAAATAAAATTAATTGAAAATGTAGGTAGCAGGGCTCGAACATGGATTTGAAAGAAAACACCAAAGGCTTTAATTTCACCCCTTCTACCGCTACCACTGAACCGCACCACTCACTGGTGTTAATCTTGAAGTTAATTATATATAACAAAAAAATATGGGGGGGGGGGCAAAAAAAAAAAAAAAAATTCCTTGCACTTCCGCCCGGGGGGGGGCAAGTGCCCCCTCCAGCCCCCCTGGCTCCGCCCTCTGAGACATCACACACAGAGCGTCATGCAAAGATCTTTCTGCCTCATCAAGCACATGAAAACTGCAATGAAGAAAAACAGTATCACATACAATTGCGTCAGAGTAAGGATCCACATTCACAAGTTACTGCAGAAGCTGGAAAAATACAAATGTAAACATACACAGAAGACATACCAGAAATGTATGGTATATAAATCAAGCATAGTGACACAATTCAAGAGCATGCAATTATAGCGGTGATCTGAATCATGTGCCATCGGCACATCCAATGAAGTAGTCAATAGTTTTGCATCTTCAAAATAGAACTAAAAATTATCACCTAAGCACTGGGCCGCTCTGCCTCTAGGACTCCTGAGATGAGTTTCTCTGCATCAGTAACTGGAGCAGATAGAGATCCTGCTTTATGGAAGAATTGTATCTGCGAGAGACATGGTTGTTTATAAAGATGAAGGCAAAGAAAAAAATTACATAACACCTGGAAATAAAACAGCCAACACATTTATTCACTTGGTTTCGGAGAAGTATTGTACCAAGCAGCGATGAGAATCTGGAGTCTCAGAATCCAACCGTAGTAGCTGCTTTAAAGCCTGAATGTAATAGAAAAGCAATACATAAGATAAAGTTGTGTGCCTATGTAATCTCGCATCTATAGAAAGCTGCTCAAAGTACATGGAACATATATGGAAAATCCAATTACTCATGGGAAAGTTACGAGCAAAACGTGTAATGAAGCTCATTTACTCATCAAAAATATGAGGAAACAAGTACTGGAAACATAAAGCAGAATTTCAAACTGATACCAATTTGCATTGGCTTAGCAAACGGAAGGACATAATGTGTATTAAAAGAATGGTGCTCATTTGGGTCTCCAAGCCCGAAATAAAATTACTCGCAAAGCAAGCAAGATATTTTGCTTTCTCATATTCACTTCAAAAGAAAGGAAATGCGTCTCTAAAGAATCGGTTGAGTGCTTCGAAGACTTTAAGTACTTTGTAGCCTCCGGTAGAGGATCTTTAACCTACAAAGAGAAATATACCCGCATGAAAATGTTTTTGTTCTCACAAAACCCAAAGACAAAGTAAGTCCGACAAGGACAAATGTAAAACTTAAAAGAAGGGAGGGACTTTTTTATTAAGACACGTGAAACAGGTCAACCTGCAATAACTTCTCTCCATTCGGATCCTGATCTACCGGCTTGACATTTCGTTTGCCAGATTTAGAAACACTGCTGACGGTTGATTCCTCACTTTTAACTTCTACCTCCTAAGAATCAATAAAAACAATTGCAGGTCATAGAGGAAAATTGTATAAACATTCTTTCTCTTGAAATAAAAATGCAATGATGAATACTTTATTAGCCCGTGCTTCGGCTTTCCTCTGTTTTTGCCTCATTTTCTTTTTCTGGGAAGCGGGCAATTTTGCCATTTCATCATCCTCCTCAGTAGAAGATTTTGGAGGAGAGTCATAAAGCTTAATGTAGCATCTGCAACCCAATGTTGATAATTAAAAAATGCAATTCCAGAAGACAGTGAACTATATGATGCTAAGAGAGAAAACAAGCTAAATGAGCTGGCATATGCACTTATTTTGTAGTAGAAATTCACACAGAACTGTCCGTCTAGGGCAAGTACCAGAAAACTAAACTACTGTAACAAATAAAAATTAAAAAAAATGCAAAACTCAACTTGAATAGCTTTCAATATGAAATACGAGAGAAAAAATCTAATTTCATGCAATAAAATACAGTAAACAATCTTAAATACTGAACTATGGAGAAAGTCTAGTTAAATTCCGGTAACATTGTTAAAACAGAAGCTAGACCCACTCCAAAAGGCGAAATAATTTGGAGTAAAACAAAAATTGAAAACATACAGGGTCAGTTTCACGGTCATTGATTGATGCAGTGAGAACACATCTCGAAATATCGGGTTTGCCCCACCTCTCCACAACCTTAGGCACTTCCCCTTGCTTTCCGCTAGCTTCAGTAACTACACATACAATAACAGTATAAAACAAAATTCGATTAAGAACATAATCGATGAACCGAACAAAATACAATTTCTAGTTGAAATCAAATAATCTGTATAAAAATGAAGGGTATAACCTTTAATAAGACCGAGAGAATCGAAAGTTAGGGCTCGAATTGCCGGACCAAGAGACTCCACCGTCGTTGTTCGTGGCAATGGGAGACTCCGAAGGCCGTCGTCGCTCGCCTCTCTTGAGTTGAGGAGAACGAAATCGAAAGGATATTGTGTGTGGAGAAGGGTTTCACAGGAGGGGGGAGGGAGAGAGAGAGAGAGAAGGGGTAAGCGATTGATTAGGTTTAAGAGTGAGTGAGGGACGACGCTGTGTTATTTTTATACCTCAAGTTACAGACGGATATTTACGTCGGTAATTATTAAATGTCCGTCGGTAATACCGTCAGACGCGGTCCGTCGGTAAAATTTCGTCGGTAATTGACCAATTTCTAGTAGTGAAATAGCACTCACGTTATCATAATAAACAAGAGTAGCCTTCTGAATCGAGCAATGTAATTCAAGAAGGAGATTGCTTAGCCAACATGATTTCGAAACCACATTTGCCACGCCCCGATACTCAGCCTCGGCACTGACCGAGATACCGTGGGCTTTCGTTTAGCCGCCCAAGAGACTAAATTATCACCCAAAAATACACAATACACAGATGTGGATCGGCGAGTGTGTGGACAACCACCTAGTCCGTATCAGTGTAGGACACCAATGTGCAAGTCAACGAAGGGTAGAGAAATAAGCCATACTCGCTACTTCTAGTAGCGAATTCACATTTAAGTTTTTTTTTTTTTTAATATCAAAATTTAAACTCGCTATACCGTGTAGCGAATTAAAAAAAAAAAGAGTTACTTTGATTAATAATTTGAAAGAGTTGTTATTTTGGGATATGTTTTTTTAAAAGACAATATTTTGAGAAAAAAATCTCCTATAACACCTTACTCATTTATTATTAGGAGCGAGAATAAGGAATAATATTATAAAAATAGTTGATATGAGTGGGCAGAAGAGAAAGTTAGATAGAAAATAATAGTGAATAGTTGTTGTAAATATGACATTAACAAAAAAGAATTGTAAATTTTCTTTTTAGAAAATGTAACTTACTAACAAAACGTTAAAAATGACAAATGATAAAGTGAATAAGGTGTTATGGGATGGAGTAAATATACTATAAAAATTTGATTATTGTATGGTCGGCCTGTATCTAATCTAATCTAATCTTATCTAATTAAATTAAATTAAATTTATTTTATTTTTTTAGCATAGCCATTATAAGCACCACGACACCACAAGAACTCTACTGATTCCTCATCCATTGATCAAGTTAAAACACATAGGCTGCAATAGCTTATCACTACAATTCTCAATGGTCTAAATCACAAAATTATAGTAAACAGTTTGCTTCCGTTTAAATAAATTAAATTTAATAGATTCTTACTACATTCACATTGTAATTCAAAAAACAAAAAAACTAAACTAAACTCAACTAAACTATAAATCACTTGTACCATCGACCCCAAGATCCGAATTGGTTTTAACACCACTTGTATCGACCCCAAGATCCGAATCAATTTCTACACCACTTGTACCGACCCCAAGATCCGAATCAGTCATCCTATTAGGATTATTCGAACAACTTCAGACTGTTCCCCGAAATCCAAATCAGCCCTCCGATCAGCATTACTCGAACCACTTGTACTGATTCCAAGATTCGAATCAGTCATCCTATTAGGATTAATCGAACAACTTGTACTGTTCCAGAAATCCAAATCAACCCTCTGATCAGCATTACTCGAACCACTTGTACTGACCTCGAGATCCGAACCAATCTTTTCCTTTGCAATCACAGCCATTTGTAAATTCGAATCGACTCTAAAACACCATACTTCAACCAAATCATCCTTCCCCAACCCATTATCACTAATCAACTTCGCCCATTCCTTAATCAAAACATACTTATTCGAACTCCCACAACTCTGCCATAGCTTCAAGTTCAATTTATAAGTTTTCCCCCTCGGATCAATTCCAGTAACATCAAGTCCACCATCTTTCCCCTGCACCTCAATCCTCTGTTTCTCTTCTTCCGTTAAATAATCCATCAACCTCCTACTCTTCCGAACATAAAGACGATTCTGATACTTTTTCGCATCAGAATCCTTGAGTTTCTTGCTCATCATAAATACCAAATCAGTCCCTCTGACAGCCTCAATTGCAGTCCTCACATTGGCTGGAATTTCCAGACTAGGGGTACTTTGGGTATCAAAAATCCTTCGTCTGATCCTCATATTGCTGTTTCTTCCTCCCCTGAATTTGAACAAATGCTTGTTTTTCTCTATGAACATTCTTTCGCTCTCGAATTCGCCTTCTTTGGTTTCCGTGACCATAATCGTGGAGCCCATTAACCTGAGTGATTTGGTTCGCAGAAAGACGGTGTTCGTGGGTCCCAATAAGCTTAAAGATTTTGTTTCTTTCGCCATTGTTGTTCTTGACAGAGGATGATCGAAAGCTTAAATTAAGTACTTTCAGTTTCTATGTGGTGATTTTGTATTTTTGACATGAAGAATTTATAAATTTTCATTATAAGTACAATTTAATTAGGTTTAGATTAATTTTAGTGTATCCTTAATGATTTTGAATGGCGGTGATAGAATTTGGGATGTTTGGGTTATCTAATTAAAGAAGGAGACTGTTGAAAGATTTTCCTTATTGATTAGTTAAGCATATTTTACACAATACTCCCTCCAGCATAAGAAAGTTTCAGGATGGCCCTTTTACATACTGCCTCCCAGTCCCATAATAAATGTTACTATTCCAAAATAAAAAATAAAAAAATAAATGATTATATTTATTATTCAATGAGACTCTATTCTCGCACATTCAATTATGTTAATACTTGTTAAATTGTTATGCAACGGAGTAAGTATACATGTATGTTTTGCATTGTCAATATTTTATGCGAAAAATTCATAAAAAACGCGTTTTTTTTAACCTTAAGAAAAAACGTGTTTTCTTCAACGGCCCATTCTCTCTCTCTCACTATACGCACTCTCTCTCTATACGCAAAAGGAGCTCCCTGCGTCTTCTTCTTCTCCAAGCCCGACCTCCATTGCCGGACCAAATCCCTCAACCAATCCTCTTCCTCACCGGCGACTTCAACCAAACCTAATTCTCCCTCAATCCAAGACCAACGCCAATTCCAAATCAATCGGCGACAACCAAATATGAATTCTTTGAGAACAAAACTCAGATCGAATGCACACACGCTCGACGGAAAGAGATCCAAATATGAATTCTTTGAGAACAAAACTCAGATCGATTGCAAGCTTAGGTCAATTTTGGCTGGTCGGCAAAGATGGGGGCACCGAGCCTTGGGTAGAGATCGGAGAAGAAGAAGACGACGGAGAAGAAGGCGAATGGAATTGCGTTTAGAGAGAGAGAGGTTGGGAGAGAGACTGGCACGTAGGATTGGGATTTTACGTTAGGGATTTGGATTTTTATGTGCCAGTTTTAGTGATAATTAATGCGCTTATAAGCATTTGAGTACCGGTTTGAGAATTTGATGTATTGGTGGACCGGGTAATTAGATGCCGCTTTATGTGTTTTAGAGTGCCGAGTCCATGTTTTTTGGAGTGCCGGTTAGTGTATAATAGAGTGCTACCCATATTTTTTGAATGCAGAGAAAAAATGATTATCGTGTTTTTTTGAGTGCCAGTGTGTGTATTTGAGTGCCAGTGTACGTGATTTTGAATGCCGTTCATGGTTTTTTGAATGCCGGTGCTTGTGTTTTTGAGAGCCAAAGAAAATATTAGTGTAACAAAGTGCCGTTTTAGTTGAACAGAGTGCCGGTGTGAAGAGTGCCAATTCATGTTTATAAAAGTGCCCGTGTAAAGTGCGGTGCGCGCTTAAACAAATTGCCAAAGGTGTCGGTTTACACTGGCACTTTGTTAAATTGGTACTGGCACTTTTTTCACCGGCAATTTGTGATACATGAACCGACACTTTATCACACCGGTTTTGTTAAATGTACACCGGCATAAACGGGGAAACCAGTAATTACAAAAATGCCACCGTTTATTTTGAACATGGTTGCCAGTATTTACAAAATTGCCACCGCTTAATTTGAAAACACGTTTTTTCATATCTTAAGAAAAAACTAGTTTTTCATAAGACCAACTCATATTTTATAACACTGCCCGTATAAAAGGCTGATGTATTCATGACGTATTCACAATATTTTAAAAATAATGAAGTATACATGTATGTTTTGTATTGTCAATATTTTATTTAATTAAATTCATCTAATGATAAAAATGTCCTTGCTAGTGGTTATCGGTTACGAATTCAAATTTTACCCAGGTTTTTTTTATTGACAAACAATTTCAGCAATTTAAAACACGTCATATAATATTTGAATGAATAATAATACTCCAAACTCAAACATATAAGAAAGATATTAAGTTGCATTCATATATACTAAACTTGGAGATGGATAACCTTAATTTAAGGATGCCAATTCTAAGCTACAAAAACAATGGTGGCAATTAGGACATGTTTGTGTGTACAACAATTTGGGTACTAAAGGCCATCCTATTTCCTCCCACCACCAAAACCCAAATCATCCAAATATTTTCAACCCACTATAACATCCATTCATAATGTTCAACAAAAATAACCAAGAATAGCACAAAACTCTTTCTCTAGGTAGATGTTCTCTATCCCTTTGCCCTAACCAAGCCAAAAAGGCATTTCTTTTTTCTTTTTCTTTTTTTCATTTTTTGAGTATCTAAAGCTCTCTCTCTCTCTCTCTCTCTCTCCCTCCCTCTCTCTCTAGGATCATACCATGAATCTCAATTGCCTAGCTTGTCAGAGCGTGCCAAGGACAGACTCGACCAAGGATCCGAACGATAGATGTGACAATGAAAAGGTTGATCTTCGCTTGTGTTTGGGTAAGGTTGAGAGAAGTTGGTCCGGGAACATGGTACCTAGGCAATACGAGAAGACGAGAGGGGGGACATCATCATTGGGGCTTCCGCCTACCAACAAGGCTGTCAAGAAGGATCTTCAACGCGTTCGTAGTGGCCATGCGACTTTCCAGGGAGATCAACCAAGATTGGTGAGAAGTTGTGGGATGAGAAGAGATTGGAGCTTTGAGGATTTGAGGCAAGTTGTTAATTAATGGATCTTGATCAAGGCATAAAAAGGTTACATAACACAAACATATATATATATTAGCATTGGTCATATTTCCATTTAAATTGAGTTAATTTGTTATGTTCCTTTATTTCTTTTCTTTCTATTTTATAGATTATTTATCTCTTTGCTATGTTTAATGTCTTTATAATTCAATGATGTCAAGGATAGTCATTCATGTATTTGATTAATCGAGAATGTAAAATGATCAATTATGGAATGTACAAATTTGCTATAACTTGGTATTAGGGGGCGTAAATGGTTCGATTTAGAAAACTTTATGAATCGAATTACAAATTATCGGTTTGGGAAAATTTCAATCAAACCGAATCATAAAAAAATTCAAACCAAATAGCTATGTTTTGATTTGGTTTGTTTTGGTTCAAACCGTGGTTGAATTATTTGTTTCAAATCACGGTTCAGACTGCGGTCCATACCGTGGTTTATACCATGGTTTATACTGCGTTTCAAACCACGATTTAGCGCAACTCATTACCAGATTTGTTAAAAAATTTCGTGATCACGTAGGAAGATCGAAAGATACGGGTGTTTAAGAGAAAAGTCGGAGGAAGAGAGAGACTAGAGGAAGAGAAAGGCCGAAGTAACAAAAACACTTTACAATGTCGATGTAATGTAGATTTTTTTATTGATTTAACAATAAATATTAATAAATATGCGAAAATATTGAGTATGATACAAAATGGGGGTTAGGAATATTTTATGTAATATGGTTTGGTCTGGTGGTTTGATTTGACGGTTTGGTCTCGCGCTTCGGTTTGGTGGTTCGTTCTCGCTGTCTCAAACCGTGGCATTGTTTGGTTCGGTTCGATTTGGTTTGGTATGGGAGGGTCAGACCACAAACCAAACCGAACTATGTAGTTTGCTAATATTTGAGACCAAACCGATCTGTTTATACTTGAAAATCGAACCAAATCGCATGGTTTGGTTCGATTCGATCTCAAACCGCGATTTGAACCGAACCACTTACACCCCTACTTGATATGCAATAAAAAAGTAATTTTTGAGCACAAAATTATTTTATAAAATCTTGGTCACAAACACAATGGACAAAAATTGATTATCTAAAAATATAATATCAAATTAAAAGGAGTTTTTATCAAAAACTACCTCAAAAATATGTTAATTACAAAAAAACATGTAAGATGTGATATTAGAAAAAAAAATTGTCTTTTCAGTTAAAACAGTTGATAAATGTATTTATCAGTTATTTATAACTGATAAATTTATTTATCAGTTTTTAAAAATTATTTTGTAATTGATGATACTAGTGTCACTCGTCCTTTCTCCCAGCGAATTAATGATCTACCTCTCAATCCTGCTTTTAAAATCCCAAGTTTTGAAAAATATGTGGGAACCACAGATACACGAAATCATGTGCAAAGTTTTGAACCCACTATGACTCTCCTCACCAAGGCAGGTGATATTCTCTGCAAGGATTTTGCGAGTACCTTCTCCGTAACAGCTTTGTACTGGTTCCGTGAGCAAAAGAAGGGAAGCATCGATATCTGGAAAATCATGAGGAGGAGGTGTCTGGATCACTTTGCTACATCTGAAAAGAGAAATAAAAGACTGACGGACCTTGCAAACATCGGGCAAGGAAAAAATGAAATAACTCTGAGTTATTACAATCGATTTAGAGCCATGGCTGACCAGGTAGAGGAAAGCCAAACTGATCGGGAAGTGATCATTTGCTTCAATTCCGGACTGAGATCCGGGCAATTAATCTATGAACTCTATGTCAGGGAGCCTAAGTCTAAATCTAATCTATATAATGTGGATTACGGCATAGCTATGGCAGAAGGAAAAAGTAAGAAAAGGTCTGAAAAACCAGAGATATACGCAGCTGGTACCAACCAGGCTTCGAATGGAAGTAACTACAAGGGGATGAATAGAACTCAGGCTAATGAAAAGACCAAACCTATAACGGAGATCATGCAATGGGTAAATATGTTGAGTCCCCAACCACTTGATGAAAGAACAAACTACACCCGTAAAAGCTCCAAGTATTGTGCTTTACACAAGGACCACGGACACGACACGAAGAATTGCATCTCCCTCAAGAGAATGATCCAGAGATGGGTGGATGAGGGAAAACTTGATCTTTACGTTATTAGAAAAGATAACAAGTGAAAAAGAAAAGATGACGATGACGATAACAAAGATAACGAAGGGGGAGACATGCCTCCTAGAGCTAAACTCCATGTTATAAGGGAAGAGACTGTTTCCAACAAAAAATTGAAATACCAGATCCATGAGCTGAGTAAAATATAACACATCCCCGCCTGGATCCACAAGGAGGAGGAAGTCATCAGCTTCTCCCCTAATGAGCTAGCTGGAAGTCGCGCGGCTCATGAACAACCTTTGGTGATAAAAGGAAGAATTGATAACTGTGAATTCGAAAGGCTCCTCATATACTCGGGGGGACTCTAAGGACATTCTATATTATTCCACCTTCCAGAAGATGAACCTGGAAGATAGCTTGCTGAAGCCATACTCTGGAAGATTATAAGGATACACCAACCACAAAGTCAGCGCCATGAGGACAATTGACTTATTACTGTAAGTGGGGGAAAATCCCTTCCGATCGAGCAGAGGTCACAGTAACATTCGTGGTCATGGACCTGGACAGTGACTACCACGCCATCCTAGGCATTACAAGTCAAGGCAAACTTGGGTTGGTCGTCTCCCTCCCTCATCAACGAGTTAAGTTTTCCACTCGTGCTGGAATTGGATGTGTGAGGGTGACCTCCAAGGACTTTTGTAGCATGTGATGAGGAGTAGAAAAACATACAGAAAGGTGGAGGTAGACATACCAGAAGAAAAACTAAAAATCTCAAAGTCTGTAAAGACTACCAGCACCAGTTATAGGCTAAATTTGATTTTTGAAGCAAAGGATGAGGAACACATGATTCTTGATATCCACAAAGACAATGATATAGTTATGCCTATCCCGTATATAGCCCCTCATCTCGTCAGCGGCCAGAACTCGGGGGCCCACCCTGACTTGAGAGAAGGAGAGCCAACGGACGTAGACGAACTAGTTGAGATGGAAGACATAGACATAACATGTGAGGAAGGTAGAAGGCTTAGAGAGATAATCATTGAAACTTTGCCATTTCAAAATGGTCCAGAAATGGAGCCCGTAAACGAATTGGAGGTAATTATATTCAACCCCGACTATCCAGAGCAGAAATAAAAATCGAGGGCCAGCTATTCCCGAAAGAAAAGGAGGAGATCATCACCCTTCTAAAAATAATTCAGATGTCTTTGCCTGGAAGGTCGAGGATATGAGAGGGATAAAGGAAGAGGTAGCTTTACACAAGTTGGAAGTTGACCCGTCTGCTAAACCTATCAAGCAGATAAGAAATTTTTTTGCAAACGATAAGGAAGATGCTATCAAGGAGGAAGAGAAGAAATTACTAAGTACTGCAATCATCAGGGAAACAATCTACCTTGTTTGGTTGGCCAATGTTGTGATGGTCAAAAAACATAATGGAAAGTGGAGAATGTGTGTAGACTTTACAGATCTCAACAAAGCCTGCCCAAAAGACAGTTACCCTCTCCCCAGAATTTACAAGCTGGTAGACTCTATTGTTGTACATAGAAATCTCAGCTTCCTAGACGCCTGCTCTAGTTATCACTGTTGGGTTTTGGGGTTACAAACGCAACGAAAAAAATTTATAAATCAACAAAACCCTAGCCTTGAATCCGTCTAGCATGAAGAGATTAGAAACATATGAAATATATTTACATACCTTAATGCAATTTATGTTGCTCAAAACGAATCTCAAAGATTGAATCTTTAAACCGTTGATGAAACTTGGATCTTCTTCTTCCTTGCTCAACCTTGGTGATGAATCAACAATGGTGATCTTCAAGCTTTAGGTGATAAAGTAATCACCCTCTATTGGTAATCCACATGCGAACGAACCAAGAACACTTCTTGTAGGATTGCTAGAAGATCCTCCAATTATTGAATCGATATTCAATAATCAATAGCCGAAAACCAATGGAATTATTTAGGAGCTTTTGATATTTTGATTCTTAATCAATATCAAAATTCTAGAGTTTCATAAACCTAGACAAAGATGTGTTTTTGGCTGCCAGAAGGATTGTATTTATATCAAATATAAATCCCTAACACTTAGGGAGAATCCTTGTCCAAAACAAAAACCTAAATAGCCAAGGACTCACGCGTACAGAATGAAATTCGCCGTGGGCACGACTCGTGCTCCTGGGCACGACTCGTGCCACGAGTCATTCCAGAAAACCACGAGTCTAATAAGCCCAAATCCAGTCGTACCACGAGTCGTGCTAAAAAGTTTACTCGTGCTGATCAAGGGCACGACTTGTGCCTGAGGGCACGACTCGTGACCAAGCCAAAACACTCGTTCCCACGAGTCGTGAAATAAAATCCAGTTGTACTGATTTTCAAGTCACTAGTCGTTCCCCTTGTCATGATTCATGACCCAGGGCACGAGTCGTGCTCCTGGTCACGAGTCGTGCCAAGCCCAAAATTTCCAATTCAAATTTTTAGCCAATGCCAAATTCATTCTTTTGTGTGTGACCCTTTAGGAATTATATTTATGTTGGTACTGAGTCCTTACAAGACATAAGTGGTTTCTAGCAAATCATTATATCCACCCAATTAATATAACATCAAAGCTTGATTTCTTGATAGATCAAATGTCACAATCCCTTTGTCCACGATGCCCAATTAAACATGTGTCATGGTCCATGTCAACTCATATGTTCAATGCTTTCTCGATTCTGAATATGTTGATAATCCAAGTGCATTTGATATCTATCAAATCTTTTGAGTGTGACCACATATTTCATCAACACTATTCATCGAGGGGCCCAAGCAAACATCTCTCTCAACGAGAGGGACAAATCCCATCTTGACTTATCATTCTTCCCTACAAGAATTCAATCGTGCCAATATAGCCCTTATTGCTATCCTATTAAAGATAGTGTTAGACTACATCAAATACAATGTTCATCATGTGGAAGACGATGATAATTTCAGGCACAAAGGATTCAATGACATGACTATCATGAGATTTAATCATGACATATATGACTATAGACCATGTCATAAATCTCATCGGTAGGTCATGTCCAATACTTGTTCTCTAGCAAGTATCCATAAATGTAATGTGCATCTTATCCATATAATCATCTCCTTGATTATCCATTACCAACTTATACTAGTTATTCACAATAATTGGGGACGCATGTTATTATAATAAACATGCAAACATATAATAAGTCAAATTAACTTTCTCTATAATAAATGATAAAGACGATACATAGAGGTTTCAGTTATAAGTCAAACATAACTAAACGCCTAGGGCATTACACCAACAATCTCCCACTTGCACTAGGCTCCATTTATGTATCGTATACCCATGGACATAACATGACCATCATGCTTTGCTTGTGCGAGGGGCTTTGTAAGCGGATCCCCAATGTTATCATCGGTTGATACTTTGCATATCTTAACGTCTCCCCTATCAATGAACTCTCGAATGAAATGGAAACGTCTAAGTATATGTTTGGATCGCTGATGTGACCTTGGTTCCTTTGCTTGCGCAATGGCATCATTATTATCACAATAAAGTTCCACCGGATTAGTGATGCTTGGAACAACTTCCAGATCACTAATGAACTTTTTGATCTAAACTGCCTCTTTAGCTGCATCACATGCTGCTATATATTCGGCCTCAGTTGTAGAATCGGCAATAGTACTCTGCTTGGAACTTTTCCAACATATTGCACCTCCATTAAGCATAAACACAAATCCCGACTGCGATCGGAAATCATCCTTGTCGGTTTGGAAGCTTGCATATGTGTAACCACTTACAACAAGATCATCTTCTATCCCTCCAAAGACCAAGAACGCATCCTGTTAGGTCCCAAATAATAGGAATCAGGCTAGAGAGGGGGGAAGGTGAATAGCCTGTTAATTTTTTTTTCAAGAAACTCTTTAAAACCTTTGAAAATGTTAAGTCTCAATTTGCAATGACTAACCGATGAAAAGGATTGCATAGCGGAAATTGTGTCGGTTAGGAAACTCACTCAAAATAGTTAGACAAATCGGCTAGAGAAGTGTTTTTCAAGGAGTAAGTTAAAATCTCATGCCATGGTTTATTTTCCAATAAGGACAAACAAGTATGCAGTAACCAGAATCAACAGGTTGTGACCAGTTGAGAGATTGTCAACCGGTTACAACAACACAAATAATAAACAAACACAACAAGAAATGACACGTTGTTTGAAGAGGTTCACAGTGTTAAATAACTGCTACGTCCTCTACCAAGTTTGGTCAGAACATGGATTTGTGAAAGTGCACTGCTATTAATGAATCCTAACAATTACAAATTGCAAGCCCAATGATTGGAGGCTGCTAAAAGTAAAGTGACCACTAATGGATCGTGCTACAATAATGACCAAGTGTTTTCTAGAGATGTACTCACAAATTGAGTTAATTTCTCTAGGGTGTGTGTGTGATTTAATCAATGTGTTCCATTAGTAGTCTTGTTGAGGAACACTACTTGAATTGATTGAAGGTGCTTAGTGTATGTCCTACAGAGATATGGTCTAGTGAATATGAGGGACTTAAATGCCTTGAACTTGAGTACTTGAAGGTTGGTAGTTCTTGGCAACACACTCTCAAGGATCTTAAATGCACCAACCATCTTCAATGCTCAGGGAAAGCTATTTATAGTGAGCTTTAAAAAGGAGCCGTTGTCTTTGAAGAGGTTGTAATGATGACTTGGACTGGCAGGCATTAAATGGGAATATCTTTTCATTTAATGCCTGAGATTTGATAGAGATATTTCCATTGAGTAGTTGAAGCGATGTGAGTACTGGTAACTTTGACATTCAACTTTGAGATTCTGACAGTATGCAGGAATGTCTTTTCAGCATGCTGCTTTACCAACTTCAGCTAAAGTTGGGGGCTGAGTAGTTGGGAGCAATAAATGCTTCGGATAGCTGAAGGAAGCTTGTAGGATAAGCCAGATCGGTTAAAGAATGAAGGACATAAGACCGGTAAGAGATTACATCGGTTAGGCAGTTGACCCGTTAGGCATGTCTGACCGGTTGAGTGGTCAACCGGTTAAAGAAGCTTCTTTACCAAGTAAACACATATGCTGATAGGAAAATCTTCAGGTCTTCAAGTCTTCAAATCTTGAGAAAATTACATTTCAACAACACTGGGCACTAGCACTAAGGGAACCTAACATACATAGGAAAATTCTATTTGGTCTAATTAAAATTAGGGGTCCCATTAATGCTTATGATGATTAGGATTAAACAATTCTAAGCTAAACATATATTTGACTAACACGTCCTTAGTCCTTCTTAAGTACTTAAGGATCGTCTTGACTGCCATCCAATGGTTCTCACCAGGATTATATTGGTATCGACTTGTCATGCTTAGAGCATATGAGACGTCAGGTCTAGTACAAATCATGGCGTACATTATAGATCCAATAGCTGAAGCGTATGTAACTTCATTCATCCTTTTTCGCTCATCAGTTGTCTTAGGAGACTGATTCTTGCTAAGAGTAACACCATAACCCATTGGCAAGTTACCTCCACTACAAGAAAACTGACAGATATCGACGTAAATTAGTGACGGAAATAAATCCGTCACTAATACCGACGGATTAGCGACGAAATAGCAACGACCTGGGGTGAAAAACAAAAAACGAAATTAGGACGAGATTACCGACGGATTTAGTGACGGATATGCCGACGGTTCCATTTCATCTCTAATCCGTCACCATTTTGGCGCAAAAAATTTGCGCACTTTTCTACCGACGAATTTGTGACGGAATGGCGACGGATATTTTTACTGACGGATTTGAGTCGTTGCTAAATTATTTAAAACAAATATTAAATTTATATTTTAGGTTAGCGACGGATTAGTGACGGATTAAATTACCGACGGATTAAAATCCGTCGGTAAATTAATTACATATTATTACAGACGGATTTGAGTCGTTGCTAAATTATTTAAAATAAACATTAAATATATATTTTAGGTTAGTGACGGATTAGTGACGGAATTAATTACCGACGGATTAAAATCCGTCGGTAAATTATTTAAAATAATTATTAAATTTATATTTTAGGTTAGCGACGGATTAGTGACGGATTAGATTACCGACGGATTAAAATCCGTCGGTAAATCAATTACATATTATTACCAACGAATTTGAGTCGTTGCTAAATTATTTAAAATAATTATTAAATTTATATTTTAGGTTAGTGACGGATTTGATTACCGACGGATTAAAATTCGTCGGTAAATCAATTACATATTATTACTGACGAATTTGAGTCGTTGATAAATTATTTAAAATAATTATTAAATTTATATTTTAGGTTAGCGACGGATTAGTGACGGATTTAATTACCGACGGATTATAATCCGTAGGTAAATTAATTACATATTATTACCGACGGATTTCAGTCGTTGCTAAATTATTCAAAATAATTATTAAATATATATTTTAGGTTAGCGACAAATTAGTGACGGATTTTTTATATAAAAAAAGTTAAGAATTTTTTAAAAAATAAAAGTATATAATAGAAGAGGGACGGACAATAACATATAAACTTTTTTAAGATGTTGGTTAGTAGTGAATTTTTTTACAAATAAAAAAACTATACATTTATAAATAAAAAATTAAAGAATTTTACCCGTCCCTAATTTCTTTATTATACTTTCATTTGTTTATTTTTTTATATAACTTTTTGAAAAAAAACTTCAATACTAAAAAATGTTCAAAATATTTATTTATATTCATAAAAAATTAAAAACAAACTATGCATTTATAAATAAAAATTATAGAATTTTACCCGTCCATGATTTCTTTATTATACTTTCATTTATTTATTTATTTTTAACTTTTTTTATATAACTTTTTGAAAAAAACTTCAATACTAAAAAATGTCCAAAATATTTATTTATATTCATAAAAATAATAAAAACTATACATTTATAAATAAAAATTAAAGAATTTTATCCTCCCTTATTTCTTTATTATACTTTCATTTGTTTATTTTTTTCTAACTTTTTATATATAATTTTTTTTAAAAAAACTTCAATGCTAAAAAATATCCAAAATATTTATTTATATTCATAAAAAATAAAAAACTATACATTTATAAATAAAAATTAAATATTTTTTTTCTAAATTATTTTATATAATTTTTATAAAATAAAAAAAAACTTCAATACTTTCATTTGTTTATATTTTTTCTAACTTTTTTTATATAACTTTTTAAAAAAAACTTCAATACTAAAAAATGTCCAAAATATTTATTTATATTCATAAAAATAATAAAAAACTATGCATTTATAAATAAAACTTCAATAATTTTATCCTCCCTTAT
This sequence comes from Adenophora triphylla var. japonica, assembly GCA_022495995.1. Classification (NCBI taxonomy): domain Eukaryota; kingdom Viridiplantae; phylum Streptophyta; class Magnoliopsida; order Asterales; family Campanulaceae; genus Adenophora; species Adenophora triphylla. The sequence goes on along the minus strand of JAFEMH010002822.1, from coordinate 109,940 downwards.
TTCTTTATTATACTTTCATTTGTTTAATTTTTTTCTAACTTTTTTATATAATTTTTTGAAAAAAACTTCAATACAAAAAAATATCCAAAATATTTATTTATATTCATAAAAAATAAAAAAAACTATACATTTATAAATAAAAATTAAAGAAGTTTATCCGTCCCTGATTTCTTTTTATACTTTCATTTGTTTATATTTTTTCTAACTTTTTTATATAACTTTTTGAAAAAAAAACTACAGTACTAAAAAATGTCCAAAATATTTATTTATATTCATAAAAAAAAAAAAAAAACTATAGGGTATAGGGTATGCCCTATAGGGCATAGGGTATAGGGTATACCCTATAGGGTACAGGGTATACCCTATAGGGCATAGGGTATAGGGTATACCCTATAGGGTATTGGGTATACACTATAGGGTATAGGGTATACCCTATATGGCATAGGGTATACCCTATAGGGTATAGGACATAGGGTATAGGATATGTCCTATAGGGTATACCCTATAGGGCAGAGGGTATACCCTATAGGGTATATGATATATGGTATACCCTATAGAAAATATCTTATAGGGCATAGGGTATACCCTATAGGGTATAGGGCAAAGGGTATAGGGTATACCCTATGCCCTATGCTCTATAGGGTATACCCTATGCCCTATAGAGTATAGGATATACCCTATAGGATATACCCTATACCCTATGCCCTATAGGGTATATCTTGTACCCTATAGGTTATACCCTATACCCTATGCCCTCTATCCTATAGGGTATACCCTATGCTCTATAGGGTATACCCTATGCCGTATATGTTGGGTTTTACGGGTCCATGTGCAGCGGAATTAAGCATTAAAACATAAAACCCAAGAAGCCCTAGGATCCGTTCTATACAATTAATTTAAATTCCTATGAGATAGAATTATACCAACCTTGAACGCTTTCCGTTCTTGAGCTATCGAACGATTTGATTGTGTGATATCGAATCACAAACTTCGTTCTTCAACTTGCTTGAACTCTAGGCCTTGATCGATGAACGAGCGAAGACCCTCTTTCGGTATCCACACCTTTGAATGAATTCAAGAACAACTTCTTGATGATTGCTAGATCTAAACCTTGAAGAATATTGAGAGTATTTGATTGTGAATTTTGCTTGAAAAATTTCGGCTAGAGAATTAGGTCCATGGACCTCCCATATTTATACTACAATAGTATGAATACGTCTCCTAATCGTATTAGGAGAACAGTGTCCAAACCGCGTATGGGCTTGATATGTCGCGCGGTATATTAAGCCAATGGCTTAGTATGTCGCGTGACATATGTAGCCGATTCTGAGAGACTCTCAATCATTCTTCCTCCGGTTTAACCAATTCATTCTAGTTGTGTGTGACCCAATAGGATTACATTATGTTGGCAATGAGTTTGATCATATCTAACCTCATAAGACATAAGCGGACTCTAGCAAGCCATTATGTCTACCCAAATAATGTAACGTAAGAGTTCACGTTTCTAATGGTGTACTTCCATTTCTCCCTTTGTCTCACGATGTTATATTGAACACAAGTCATGGTCCTTGTCAACTTGTCTTTGTTCAATGCTTTCTCGATTCTTTGAGTATAATGATAATTCCAATCATATTGGGGTACGACCATACACTTTCATCATTATCACTCATCGAGGGGCCCAAGCAAAACATCTCTCTTTCGAGGGAAAAATTCCATCTTGATTTATCATCCTTCCCATCATGAATCCGATCATGCCAAAGATAGCCTTTATAGATATCGTGTTAAGATATCGTTTGACTAAAATCAAACATGACTTTTCATCATATGTAAGGTCATGATAATCTCAGGTCTAGGAACTAAATGAAGTAACCTTATGAGATTTACTTATGACACTTGACCATGTCATAAATCTCATGCGGGTCATGTCCAGTCACTTGTTCTCTAACAAGTAGTCATAATTTCAATGTTCATATAATCATCACATGATTATCCATTGACAATTATACTAATCATTCTTTCAATAATTAGGGACGCAGATTATTATAAACAAATATACAAAACATATAATAATCAAATGATAAACATCTCATATAATAATAAATAATGTCAACACATAAGTCTATGAATCATAGGCCTAGTGGCATAACACCAACAGCCTCCCACTTGCACTAGGCCCAATCTACCATGTATCGAATACCCATGGACCTAACATGACCATCATGCTTAGCTTGCGGGAGAGCCTTAGTTAATGGGTCTGCCACGTTGTCATCAGTGTCTACTCTGCATATCTTAACGTCTTCCCTTTCACATATCTCACGGATAATGTGGAAACGTCAAAGTATGTGTTTGGATCTCTGGTGTGATCTTGGTTCCTTTGCTTGTGCAATGGCACCATTGTTATCACAGTAAAGTTCAATAGGATCTCTGATGCTTGGAACGACTTCCACATCACTAATGAACTTTTTGATCCAAAGCTGCTTCCTTACGCATCGGATGCCGCTATGTACTCGGCTTCGGTTGTAGAATCAGCGACGGTGCTTTGCTTGGAACTTTTCCAACTCAAAGTGCCTCCATTAAGCGTAAACAAAAATCCAGGATCATGATTCGAAATCATCTTTGTCGGTTTGGAAACTAGCATCTGTGTAGCCTTTGACTACAAGATCTTCTTTCATTCCTCCAAAGACTAAGAATACATCCTTAGTTCTTCGTAAGTACTTAAGGATATTCTTGACTGCTATCCAATGTGGTTCGCCGGGATCCGATTGGTACCTACTCGTCATGCTTAGAGCACATGAGACATCGGGTCTAGTACATAACATAGCATACATGATAGACCCAATTGCCGAAGCATATGGAATACCATTCATTCTCTTTCGCTCATCATTAGTCTTAGAACTTTGATTCTTGCTAAGAGATATACCATGCAACATTGGAAAGTTTCCTCTTTTAGAATTTTCCATTTGGAATCTTCTAAGGACTTTGTCAATGTAAGTACTTTGACTTAAACCAATCATCCTCTTAGATCTATCTCTATAGATCTTGATACCAAGGATATATGCGGCTTCGCCCATATCTTTCATTGAAAAACACTTTCCTAACCAAGACTTAACAGTCTGTAGTGCAGAAACGTCATTTCCAATGAGTAAGATATCGTCGACATACAACACTAAAAATAGTGCTACGCTCCCACTAATTTTCTTGTATACATAAGGTTCTTCTTCGTTTTTGATAAAGACAAACTCCTTGATTGCTTCATCAAAACGTAGATTCCAACTCCTAGAAGCTTGCTTCAATCCATAAATGGATTTCTGCAACTTACACACCTTGTTAGAATTTTCTGGATTGACAAAACCTTCAGGTTGTATCATGTATACATCCTCAAGTAACTTCCCATTAAGGAAAGCTGTTTTGACATCCATTTGCCATATCTCATAGTCATAATATGCGGCTATGGCAAGTAAAATTCTAATAGACTTAAGCATAGCTACAGGCGAGAAGGTTTCATCATAGTCTATGCCATGAATCTGCCTATATCCCTTAGCTACTAGCCTAGCCTTATAGGTGTGCACCTTCCCATCCATGTCGGTCTTCTTCTTGAAGACCCATTTGCACCATATGGTTTTTACACATTCGGGTGGATCAATCAAGTTCCAAACTTGATTATCAGCCATGGATTGTAATTCGGATTTCATGGCCTCTTGCCATTTTTCCAAATCGGGAGCGGATATCGCTTCTTGATAGCAAGTGGGTTCATCGTTTTCGATTAACTCCACTTCGTCACTTTTCGTAACGAGAAATCCATATCTCTCGGGTTCGGATCGTGACCTACCACTTCGGCGAAGCACTTGTGCACCTTGAACCGGTTCCACAACGGTTTGTGAACTTGGTTCAGTTTCTACCATTGGTTTAATGTTGTTTTCGGGTTCTCGAATTTCTTCGAGATCTATTTTACTCCCACTGGTTCCTTTGCGAAGAAACTCCTTTTCTAAGAAAGTACCATTTCGAGCAACAAACACTTTGTTCTCGTTTTGGTTGTAGAAATAGTATCCTTTGGTTTCCTTAGGATATCCCGCGAAAACACATTTATCAGATTTAGGTGCTAGCTTGTCAGAAGTTAACTTCTTGACATATGCATCGCAACCCCAAATCTTCATGAAAGACAAACTAGGTTTTCTTCCATGCCACATCTCATATGGGGTCTTTTGAACCGATTTGGTAGAAACTCTGTTTATAGTGAAAGCAGCAGTTTCTAGTGCATGTCCCCAAAAGGATAAAGGAAGCTCAACTTGACTCATCATAGATCGAACCATGTCCAACAAAGTTCTATTCCTCCTTTCAGACACACCATTCCATTGTGGTGTTCCAGGTGGAGAGAGTTCTGAAACGATTCCACAACTCTTAAGATGATTGTCAAATTCTTGGCTCAAATATTCACCACCTCGATCGGATCGAAGTACCTTAATAGTTTTGCCAAGTTGATTTTGCACCTCATTTTGAAATATTCGAAATATCTCAAACGATTCACTTTTATGTTTCATTAGATAAACATATCCAAATCTACTATAATCATCAGTGAATGTTATGAAGTACCGAAATCCTCCCCTAGCATCGCTACTCATAGGCCCACATACATCGGTATGTATGAGTCCTAGTAAGTCGCCCGCCCTTTCACCGGTTTTGGTAAATGGGTCCTTGGTCATCTTGCCAAGTAAACAAGACTCGCATGTCTCATATGATTCATAATCATGTGAGTCCAAAAATCCATCTTTGTGGAGTTTAGAAATGCGTTTCTCGTTTATATGGCCAAGACGACAATGCCATAAGTAAGTGTGGTTTACATCATTGGGTTTAGATTTCTTGTTAATGTTATAGATATCATTATCTTGATTTTCAACATCAAGAATATAAAGGCCATTGAATGAAACAGCAGTACAATAATGCATATCACTCTTGTAAATAGAAAATTTCTTATCACGTATAAGAAAATTAAAACCTTCATCATCCAAAGCTGAAATCGAAATAATATTCCTACTTAAAGCTGGAACGTAATAACAATTGTTCAAAATAAGTATTAGTCCACTAGGTAAAGTAACTTCATAAGTTCCTACGGCTAATGCAGCAACTCTTGCTCCATTCCCCACACGTAGGTCCACTTTGCCTTCCTTAAGCATCCTTCTGTTCTTTAGACCCTGCACATTTAGACAAATGTGAGTTCCACATCCGGTATCCAATACCCAAGAACTAGAAGTAGATAGGAATATATCTATAACAAAGATACCTGAAGTTGAAGCAACTCCTTTGCCCTTCTTCAGTGCTTCCTTGTATTTTGCGCAGTTTCTCCTCCAATGTCCAATCTCATTGCAATGGAAGCAGACTGCGTCCTCTTGGGACTTAGGCTTAGCCTCTTTAGGCTTGGAAGCCTCTTTGGGCTTGGCAACTTTTGCCTTAGGATTAGCAACCTTTGCCTTTCCTTTACCCTTGAAACCCTTCCCCTTGTTAACCATTAGCACTTGGTCGGTTTTCTTCTCGACAATATTGGTTTCCGCAGTGTTCAACATTTGAACTAACTCGGAAAGGTTTCTATTCATTCCACCCATGTTATAGTGCATTATGAAATGACTAAAACTTTTAGGTAATGAATTCAATATTATGTCGGTAGCCAACTCTTGGCTAATTGGAAAACCGAGCCTTTCAAGATGCTCAATGTGGCCCTTCAACTTGAGAGCATGGGGACAGCGGCTTGTCCTTCACTCATCTTGCATGAGGTCAAGGCCGCAACTGTGTTGTACCTTTCTTGCCTAGCTTGAACTTGGAACATTTCCATCGATCGATTGTTTAAGTCGGCGTCCCCAAGTGCTCAAGATCCTTTTGAAGGTTCTTGCACATGGCGGAGAGCATAAGGCAACCAACATCTGTGGAGTCACGCTTGTGCTTCAGATATTGTTCCCTTACTGCCCTAGCAGCATTGGCAGCAGGTTCAGGTGGAATAGGTTCCTCGAGAACGTACAGTTTTTCCTCTTGCCTTAGAACAATTCTAAGGCTACGGATCCAATCCATATAGTTTGTACCATTCTCTTCCAACTTCTCCTTCTCAAGGAGAGATCGCAGTGACAGGTGATTATTGTTTGATGCCATTTATTCTACAAAAAGATATACATAAAATATGAACACATATAAGTAAACATATTATATGAAAAGTATAATGCATTTATTTAAAATGCTCCCACTAAATTATACACCTTCAAATGCAAGTAAGCATAATATACATTTAATGGGCTAAGATCCAACTTTAATTCAATTTCAAGTTTGCTATGGCAAACCGCTCAAAATTAAATTAATTAGGTAGAAAACATCAATCATATCACATATATGACTCTTAGATCTTTTATGAGATTAATTCAAGACATCATATGTCTAGGCATATTTTTAATCTCATCTTATGCCTTGGGTCCAAAACCATTTTGATAACCCAATTAAGTTCATTCATTTTAAACTTATAGGAACCACCATTTCCTCATCTTGCTCGCATTCGAATAGAATCAAAGCACCTTGCTATGGCAAGCCTACCTAAAACTATCCGAATGGTCTCAAGTGTTTAATCATGAATTGGCATAAAGAACTTAAAAGTTAAATAAAGGTTCTTTAAAGGTAGATTATAAGCATATCAGAAAGATAGTCAAAATTATGCACCAGGTAAGTTCCCAGGAAGATAGGTGAGCCACAAGGATTTCTTAAGTACCAACTCTTCCTTAGACAGAACTCTCCTAGACATGCATAATTAGAAATCAACTCTGATTAGGCAACATAATCCCCACCTTTTTCTAAACAATCAGTTTCCTTTTAAATTTCGCGTATTTATGACTTGTTTCCATAAACAATCATAAGATCCAAAATTTACAATGTCTAAATCTAAACATATTAGGAAACTAAATATCATGTTTCAACTAAACATCTAATTAAAAATTCTTAGCATGTAAGAACAAATAAAACATGCAACGCAATAATTATTAAAATCACATTTTAATCAATTAATCATGCATATCAATGAATCAATCTAGCATGGTCTTATAAACTCAATTTTATAACATCCAGATTTTCATATGAACATATCAGATTGTAAACACAATCACAAAATAGCAGAAAAATTTGAACAAACTGATTCTGCCCAGTTTTGGCTTATTATGTCGCGTGACAACATCAGCCAGAGGCTTGATATGTCGCGCGACCTAACAGGCCAGATAACCAGAATTCCACATGGCTCATCATGTCGCGCGACCTAAGCAGCCAGATTACAGGATTTCCAGATTCGAACCAATTCAGATCGCAACCAATTAAATCACATAAAACAACCTTTTACAGATTTAATTCAGCATAATTCGAAAACGATTTTCACATTGTTTCACATAAACAATTAAAAATTCTATCGCATACAAAACATGCAATAAGCATATAAACAATTTATATCTTAAATCTAGCATGTTAATTCAAACTTAATCATACGAACGGGGCTCTGATACCACTGTTGGGTTTTACGGGTCCATGCGCAGCGGAATTAAGCATTAAAACATAAAACCCAAGAAGCCCTAGGATCCGTTCTATACAATTAATTTAAATTCCTATGAGATAGAATTATACCAACCTTGAACGCTTTCCGTTCTTGAGCTATCGAACGATTTGATTGTGTGATATCGAATCACAAACTTCGTTCTTCAACTTGCTTGAACTCTAGGCCTTGATCGATGAACGAGCGAAGACCCTCTTTCGGTATCCACACCTTTGAATGAATTCAAGAACAACTTCTTGATGATTGCTAGATCTAAACCTTGAAGAATATTGAGAGTATTTGATTGTGAATTTTGCTTGAAAAATTTCGGCTAGAGAATTAGGTCTGACAGACCTCCCATATTTATACTACAATAGTATGAATACGTCTCCTAATCGTATTAGGAGAACAGGCTGTCAAACCGCGTATGGGCTTGATATGTCGTGCGGTATATTAAGCCTATGGCTTAGTATGTCGCGTGACATATGTAGCCAGTTACAGAGACTCTCAATCATTCTTCCTCCGGTTTAACCAATTCATTCTAGTTGTGTGTGACCCAATAGGATTACATTATGTTGGCAATGAGTTTGATCATATCGAACCTCATAAGACATAAGCGGACTCTAGCAAGCCATTATGTCTACCCAAATAATGTAACGTAAGAGTTCACGTTTCCAATGGTGTACTTCCATTTCTCCCTTTGTCTCACGATGTTATATTGAACACAAGTCATGGTCCTTGTCAACTTGTCTTTGTTCAATGCTTTCTCGATTCTTTGAGTATAATGATAATTCCAATCATATTGGGGTACGGCCATACACTTTCATCATTATCACTCATCGAGGGGCCCAAGCAAAACATCTCTCTTTCGAGGGACAAATTCCATCTTGATTTATCATCCTTCCCATCATAAATCCGATCATGCCAAAGATAGCCTTTATAGATATCGTGTTAAGATATCGTTTGACTAAAATCAAACATGACTTTGTTGGTGTTATGCCCTAGGCCTATGATTGATAGACTTATGTGTTGACATTATTTATTATTATATGAGATGTTTATTATTTGATTATTATATGTTTTGTATATTTGTTTATAATAATCACTGTCCCTAATTATTAAGAGAATAGATTAGTATAATTGTCAATGGATAATCATGTGATGATTATATGCATAAGAGATGCACATTGAAATTATGGGTACTTGTTAGAGAACAAGTGACTGGACATGACCCGCATGAGATTTATGTAATGGTCAAATGTCATACTTAAATCTCATACGGTTACTTCATTTATTTCCTAGACCTGAGACTATCATAACCTTACATATGATGAAAGCCATGTTTGATTTTAGTCAAACGATATCTTAACACGATATCTATAAAGGCTATCATTGGCATGATCGGATTCATGATGGGAAGGATGATAAGTCAAGAAGGAGTTTGTCCCTCGGAAGAGAGATGTTATGCTTGGGCCCCTCGATGAGTGATAATGATGAAAGTGTATGGCCGTACCCCAATATGATTGGAATTATCATTATACTCAAGAATCGAGAAAGCATTGAACAATAACAAGTCGACAAGGACCATGACTTGTGTTCAATATAACATCGTGAGACAAAAAGTGATAAATGGAAGTACACCGTTGGAAACGTGAACTCTTACGTTGCATCATTTGGGTAGACATAATGGCTTGCTAGAGTCCGCTTATGTCTTATGAGGTTCGATATGATCGATCTCATTGCCAACATGATGTAATCCTATTGGGTCACACACAACTAGAATGAATTGGTTAAACCGGAGGAAGAATGATTGAGAGACACAGAAACTGGCTACTTATGTCACGCGACATATCAAGCCAATGGCTTGATATACCGCGCGACATAATAGGCCAATACGCGGTATTGACAGCCTGTCTCTCCTAATTTGATTAGAAGAGGTATTTACACTATTTGTAGTATAAATACAGGGGTTCTGTCAGACCTAAAAGCTTAGCCGAAATTTTAAAGCAAAATTCACAATCAAATTCTCTCAATATTCTTCAAGGTTAAGATCTAGCAATCAACAAGAAATTGTTCTTGGATTCATTCGAAGGTGTGGATACCAAAAGAGGGTCTTCGCTCGTTCATCGATCAAGACCTAGAGTTCAAGCAAGTTGAAGAACGAAGTTTGTGATTCAATATCACATAATCAAATCGTTCGATAGCTCAAGACCGGAAAGCGTTTCAAGGTTGGTTTAATTCTATTTCATTGATATTCAAATTAATTGTATAGAACGGATCCTAGGGCTTCTTGGGTTTTATGTTTTTAATGCTTAATTCCGCTGCGCATGGACCCGTAAAACCCAACAGTGGTATCAGAGCCCCGTTCGTATGATTAAGTTTGAATTAACATGCTAGGTTTAAGATATAAATTGTTTATATGCTTATTGCATGTTTTGTATGTGATAGAATTTTAATTGTTTATGTGAAACAATGTGAAAATCGTTTTCAATTTATGCTGAATTAAATCTGTAAAAAGGCTGTTTTATGTGATTTAATTGGCTGTAATCTGTATTGGTTCGAATCTGGAAATCCTGTAACCTTGCCTATGTCGTGCGACATATCGAGCCATGTGGAATTCAGGTTAACTGGCATGTTAGGTCGCGCGACATATTAAGCCTATGGCTGATGTTGTCACGCGACATAACAAGCCAAAACTGGGCAGAATCTGTTTGTTCAAATTTTCTGCTATTCTATGATTGTGATTACAATCTGATATGTTAATATGAAAAAATCTGGATGTTATAAAATTGAGTTTATAAGTCCGCGATAGATTGATTCATTGATATACATGATTAATTGATTAAAATATGATTTTAATAATTATTGCAATGTGTATGAAAAACTGGATGTTATAAAATTGAGTTTATAAGTCCATGCTAGATTGATTCATTGTTTATGCATGCTTAATTAATTTAAATGTGTTTTATTAATTGTTGCGATGCATGAATTATTTGTTCTTAATTGTTAAGAATTATTAAATTAGATGTTTAGTTGAAACATGATATTTAGTTTCCTAATATGTTTAGATTTAGACATTGTAAATTTTGGATCTTATGATTGTTTATGGAAACAAGTCATAAATACGCGAAATTTAAAAGGAAACTGATTGTTTATAAAAGGTAAGGATTATGTTGCCTAATCAGAGTTGATTTCTAATTATGCATGTCTAGGAGAGTTCTGTCTAAGAAAGAGTTGGTACTTAAGAAGTCCTTGCGGCTCACCTATCTTCCTGGGAACTTACCCGGTGCATGATTTTGACTATCTTTCCGATATGCTTATAATCTACCTTTAAAGAACCTTCATTTAACTTTTAAGTTCTTTATGCCAATTCATGATTAAAAACACTTGAGACCATTCGGATAGTTTTGGGTGGGCTTGCCATAGCAAGGTGCTTTGATTCTATTCGAATGCGAGCAAGATGAGGAAATGGTGGTTCCTATACGTTTTAAAGTGAATGAACTTAATTGGGTTATCAAAATGGTTTTGGACCCAAGGCATAAGATGAGATTAAAATATGCCTAGACATATGATGTCTTGAATTGATCTCATAAAAGATCTAAGAGTCATATATGTGATATGATTGATGTTTTCTACCTAATTAATTTAATTTTGAGCGGTTTGCCATAGCAAACTTGAAATTGAATTAAAGTTGGATCTTAGCCCATTAAATGTATATTATGCTTATTTGCATTTGAAGGTGTATAATTTAGTGGGAGCATTTATTTAAATGCACTATACTTCTCATATAATATGTTTACTTATATGTGTTCATATTTTATGTATATCTTTTTGTAGAATAAATGGCATCAAACAATAATCACTTTTCACTGCGATCCGTCCTTGAGAAGGAAAAGTTGGAAGAGAATGGTACAAACTATATGGATTGGATCCGTAGTTTGAGAATTGTTCTCAAACAAGAGGAGAAACTGTACGTTCTCACTGAACCTATTCCACCTCGAACTCGCCGCTAATGCCGCTAGGGCAATAAGGGAACAATATCTGAAGCACAAGCGTGACTCTACAGATGTTAGTTGCCTTATGCTATCCGCCATGTGCAAGAGTCTTCAGAAGAATCTTGAGCACTTGGGGACAATCGACTTAAACAATCGGGCTGATGGAAATGTTCCAAATTCAAGCTAGGCAAGAAAGGTACAACACAGTTGCATCCTTGACCTCATGCAAGATGAGTGAAGGACAAGCTGTTGGTCCCCATGCTCTCAAGTTAAAGGGCCACATTGAGCATCTTGAAAGGCTCGGTTTTCCAATTAGCCAAGAGTTGGCTACCGACATAATACTGAATTCATTACCTAAAAGTTTTAGTCATTTCATAATGCACTATAACATGGGTGGAATGAATAGAAACCTTTCCGAGTTAGTTCAAATGTTGACTACTGCGGAAACCAAAGATTGTCGAGAAGAAGACCGATCAAGTGCTAATGGTTAACAAGGGGAAAGGGTTCAAGGGCAAAGGAAAAGCAAAGGTTGCTAATCCTAAGGCAAAGGTTGCCAAGCCCAAAGAGGCCTCCAAGCCTAAAGAGGCTAAGCCTAAGTCCCAAGAGGACGCAATCTGCTTCCATTGCAATGAGATTGGACATTGGAGGAGAAATTGCGCAAAATACAAGGAAGCACTGAAGAAGAGCAAAGGAGTTGCTTCAACTTCAGGTATCTTTGTTATAGATATATTCCTATCTACTTCTAGTTCTTGGGTATTGGATACCGGATGTGGAACTCACATTTGTTTAAATGTGCAAGGGTCTAAAGAACAGAAGGATGCTTAAGGAAGGTGAAGTGGACCTACGTGTGGGGAATGGAGCAAGAGTTGCTGCATTAGCCGTAGGAACTTATGAAGTTACTTTACCTAGTGGACTAATACTTGTTTTGAACAATTGTTATTACGTTCCAGCTTTAAGTAGGAATATTATTTCGATTTCATGTTTGGATAATGAAGGTTTTAATTTTCTTATATGTGATAAGAAATTTTCTATTTACAAGAGTGATATGCATTATTGTATCATTGCTTTCATTCAATGGCCTTTATATTCTTGATGTTGAAAATCGCGATAATGATGTCTATAACATTAACAAGAAATCTAAACCCAATGATGTAAACCACACTTACTTATGGCATTGTCGTCTTGGCCATATAAACGAGAAACGCATTTCTAAACTCCACAAAGATGGATTTTTGGACTCACATGATTATGAATCATATGAGACATGCGAATCTTGTTTACTTGGCAAGATGACCAAGGACCCATTTACCAAAACCGGTGAAAGGGCGGGCGACTTATTAGGACTCATACATACCGATGTATGTGGGCCTATGAGTAGCGATGCTAGGGGAGGATTTCGGTACTTCATAACATTCACTGATGATTATAGTAGATTTGGATATGTTTATCTAATGAAACATAAGAGTGAATCGTTTGAGATATTTCAAATATTTCAAAATGAGGTGCAAAATCAACTTGGCAAAACTATTAAGGTACTTCGATCCGATCGAGGTGGTGAATATTTGAGCCAAGAATTTGTGATCATCTTAAGAGTTGTGGAATCGCTTTCGAACTCTCTCCACAGGAACACCACAATGGAATGGTGTGTCTGAAAGGAGGAATAGAACTTTGTTGGACATGGTTCGTTCTATGATGAGTCAAGTTGAGCTTCCTTTATCCTTTTGGGTACATGCACTAGAAGCTGCCGCTTTCACTATAAACAGAGTTCCTACCAAATCGGTTCAAAAGACCCCATATGAGATGTGGCATGGAAGAAAACCTAGTTTGTCTTTCATGAAGATTTGGGGTTGTGATGCATATGTCAAGAAGTTATCTTCTGACAAGCTAGCACCTAAATCTGATAAATGTGTTTTTATGGGATATCCTAAAGAAACCAAAGGATACTATTTCTACAACCGAAACGAGAACAAAGTGTTTGTTGCTCGAAATGGTACTTTCTTAGAAAAGGAGTTTCTTCGCAAAGGAACCAGTGGGAGTAAAATAGATCTCGAAGAAGTTCGAGAACCCGAAAACAACATTGAACCAATGGTAGAAACTGAACCAAGTTCACAAACCGTTGTGGAACCGGTTCAAGAGGCACAAGTTCCTCGCCGAAGTGGTAGATCACGATCCGAACCCGAGAGATATGGATTTCTTGTTACGGAAAGTGATGAAGTGGAGTTAATCGAAAATGATGAACCCACTTGCTATCAAGAAGCGATGTCCGCTCCGGATTCGGAAAAATGGCAAGAAGCCATGAAGTCCGAATTACAATCCATGGCTGATAATCAAGTTTGGAACTTGATTGATCCACCCGAAGGTATTAAAACCATAGGGTGCAAATGGGTTTTCAAGAAGAAGACCGACATGGATGGGAAGGTGCACACCTATAAGGCTAGGCTAGTAGCTAAGGGATATAGGCAGATTCATGGCATAGACTATGATGAAACCTTTTCGCCTGTAGCTATGCTTAAGTCTATTAGAATTTTACTTGCCATAGCCGCATATTATGACTATGAGATATGGCAAATGGATGTCAAAACAGCTTTCCTTAATGGGAAGTTACTTGAGGATGTATACATGATACAACCTGAAGGTTTTGTCAATCCAGAAAATTCTAACAAGGTGTGTAAGTTGCAGAAATCCATTTATGGATTGAAGCAAGCTTCAAGGAGTTGGAATCTACGTTTTGATGAAGCAATCAAGGAGTTTGGTTTTATCAAGAACGAAGATGAACCTTGTGTATACAAGAAAATTAGTGGGAGCGTAGCACTATTTTTAGTGTTGTATGTCGACGATATCTTACTCATTGGAAATGACATTCCTGCACTAGAGACTGTCAAGTCTTGGTTGGGAAAGTGCTTTTCAATGAAAGATATGGGCGAAGCCGCATATATCCTTGGTATCAAGATCTATAGAGATAGATCCAAGAGGATGATTGGTTTAAGTCAAAGTACTTACATTGACAAAGTCCTTAGAAGATTCCAGATGGAAAATTCTAAAAGAGGGAATTTGCCAATGTTGCATGGTATATCTCTTAGCAAGAATCAATGTCCAAAGACTAATGATGAGCGAAAGAGAATGAATGGTATTCCATATGCTTCGGCAATTGGGTCTATCATGTATGCTATGTTATGTACTAGACCCGATGTCTCGTGTGCTCTAAGCATGACGAGTAGGTACCAATGCGATCCCGGTGAACCACATTGGATAGCGAGCAAGAATATCCTTAAGTACTTACGAAGAACTAAGGATGCATTCTTGGTCTTTGGAGGAATGGAAGAAGATCTTGTAGTCAAAGGCTACACGAGATGCTAGCTTCCAACCGACAAAGATGATTTTAGATCGCGATCTGGATTTTTGTTTATGCTTAATGGAGGCAACGTGAGTTGGAAAAGTTCCAAGCAAAGTACCGTCGCGATTCTACAACCGAAGCCGAGTACATAGCGGCATCGTGCGGCTAAGGAAGCGGTTTGGATCAAGAAGTTCATTAGTGATTTGGAAGTCGTTCCAAGCATCGGAGATCCTATTGAACTTTCTTGTGATAACAATGGTGCCATTGCACAAGCAAAGGAACCAAGATCACACCGAGATCCAAACACATACTTCAACGTTTCCACATTATCCGTGAGATATGTGAAAGGGAAGACGTTAAGATATGCGAGTAGACATCGATGACAACGTGGCGGACCCACTAACTAAGGCTCTCTCACAAGCTAAACATGATGGTCATGTTAGGTCCATGGGTATTCGATACATGGTAGATTGGGCCTAGTGCAAGTGGGAGGCTGACAGTGTTATGCCACTAGGCCTATGATTGATAGACTTATGTGTTGACATTATTTATTATTATATGAGATGTTTATTATTTGATTATTATATGTTTTGTATATTTGTTTATAATAATCACTTTGTCCCTAATTATTAAGAGAATAGATTAGTATAATTGTCAATGGATAATCATGTGATGATTATATGCATAAGAGATGCACATTGAAATTATGGGTACTTGTTAGAGAACAAGTGATTTGGACATGACCCGCATGAGATTTATGTAATGGTCAAATGTCATACTTAAATCTCATACGGTTACTTCATTTATTTCCTAGACACGAGACTATCATAACCTTACATATGATGAAAGCCATGTTTGATTTTAGTCAAACGATATCTTAACACGATATCTATAAAGGCTATCATTGGCATGATCGGATTCATGATGGGAAGGATGATAAGTCAAGAAGGAGTTTGTCCCTCGGAAGAGAGATGTTATGCTTGGGCCCCTCGATGAGTGATAATGATGAAAGTGTATGGCCGTACCCCAATATGATTGGAATTATCATTATACTCAAGAATCGAGAAAGCATTGAACAATAACAAGTCGACAAGGACCATGACTTGTGTTCAATATAACATCGTGAGACAAAAAGTGATAAATGGAAGTACACCGTTGGAAACGTGAACTCTTACGTTGCATCATTTGGGTAGACATAATGGCTTGCTAGAGTCCGCTTATGTCTTATGAGGTTCGATATGATCGATCTCATTGCCAACATGATGTAATCCTATTGGGTCACACATGAACTAGAATGAATTGGTTAAACCTGAGGAAGAATGATTGAGAGACACGAAGCGGCTACTTATGTCACGCGACATATCAAGCCAATGGCTTGATATACCGCGCGACATAATAGGCCAATACGCGGTATTGACAGCCTGTCTCTCCTAATTTGATTAGAAGAGGTATTTACACTATTTGTAGTATAAATACAGGGGTTCTGTCAGACCTAAAAGCTTAGCCGAAATTTTAAAGCAAAATTCACAATCAAATTCTCTCAATATTCTTCAAGGTTAAGATCTAGCAATCAACAAGAAATTGTTCTTGGATTCATTCGAAGGTGTGGATACCAAAAGAGGGTCTTCGCTCGTTCATCGATCAAGACCTAGAGTTCAAGCAAGTTGAAGAACGAAGTTTGTGATTCAATATCACATAATCAAATCGTTCGATAGCTCAAGACCGGAAAGCGTTTCAAGGTTGGTTTAATTCTATTTCATTGATATTCAAATTAATTGTATAGAACGGATCCTAGGGCTTCTTGGGTTTTATGTTTTTAATGCTTAATTCCGCTGCGCATGGACCCGTAAAACCCAACAGACTTTTCATCATATGTAAGGTCATGATAATCTCAGGTCTAGGAACTAAATGAAGTAACCTTATGAGATTTACTCATGACACTTGACCATGTCATAAATCTCATGCGGGTCATGTCCAGTCACTTGTTCTCTAACAAGTAGTCATAATTTCAATGTTCATATAATCATCACATGATTATCCATTGACAATTATACTAATCATTCTTTCAATAATTAGGGACGCAGATTATTATAAACAAATATACAAAACATATAATAATCAAATGATAAACATCTCATATAATAATAAATAATGTCAACACATAAGTCTATGAATCATAGGCCTAGGGCATAACACCAACACTATAGTGTATACCCTATACCCTATAGAGTATAGGACATAGGGGTATAGGAAATACCTTATAGGGCATAGGGTATACCCTATAGGGTATAAAGCATAGGATATACCCTATAGGGTACATGGTATAGGGTATACCCTATAGGGTATAGGGTATACCCTACAGGGCATAGGGGTATAGGGTATACCCTATACCGGTATAGGGTATACCCTATACCCTATGCCCTGTAGGGTATACCCTATACCCTATGGGGAATACCCTATACCCTATACCCTATAGGGTATACCCTATAGGGCATAGGGTATGCCCTATATGATATACCCTATACCTTATGCCCTATGTCCTATAGTGTATACCCTATCAATTATTACTTAGGTATATTAATATTTCTTAGAAGTTTAAATTATTAAATTAATGAGTATTATTATTAATTAATAACATTATTATTATTAATTTTATAATAATAATTATTAATATATTCAATTATTTAATTGAATAATTAACAATAGCATCATTATTAGTATTATTATTAAGTATTATTACTAATAATTTTTAAAGAAATAAATTATATAATATAAAAACATTTACTTTTTTGATATTATGTATTATTACTAGTTACTATTAATATTATTATTAAGTATTATTATTAATTAAATAATAATAATTATTAATATATTCAATTATTTAATTGAATAATTAACAATAGTATCATTATTAGTATTATTATTAAGTATTATTACTAATAATTTTTAAAGTAATAAATGTATATAATATAAAAACATTTACTTTTTTGATATTATGTATTATTACTAGTTATTATTAATATTATTATTATGTATTATTATTAATTATATAATAATAATTATTAATATATTTAATTATTTAGCATCATTATTATTAAGTATTATTACTAATAATTTTTAAAGAAATAAAAGTATATAATGTAAAAAAAATTTCTTTTTTGATATTATCTACTATTACTAGTTATTATTAAGTATTATTATTAATAATATAATAATAATTATATATTCAATTATTTAATTGTATAATTAACAATAGCATCATTATTAGTATTATTATTAAGTATTATTACTAATAATTTTTAAAGAAATAAAAGTACATAATATAAAAACATTTACTTTTTTGATATTATGTATTATTACTAGTTATTATTAATATTATTATTAAATATTATTATTAATTATATAATAATAATTATATATTCAATTATTTAATTGAATAATTAACAATAACATCATTATTAGTATTATTATTAAGTATTATTATTAATTATATAATAATAATTATATATTCACATGAAACACATATATTCACATAATTCACTAGTCAATCTAAATCTTAAACATTAAATACATCACAAACAATTAAATTCAAGGGTCCAAATTTCATTTAATAAAGCACAACACATTTTTATTTGATTGGCTTACAAATATTCACTTGGATTGAGCCCCCAACACAATCTAAACCATTAACTCATATACATCCAATGATCCAAAATCATCCCAACAAAACCCTCACATTTTCTTTCATCCTTCCTTAATTACTAACTCCCTCATCTCTCTCTCACTCTAAATGTTGAAAGCCCAATCTCTCTCTCTAAAAATCACGTTCTCTCTCCCCACTTCCCAATCTCCATCTACCGCCCCCTCCCATCTCGTAACCACCACCCAACCACCCATCTCGTCTCCGACGACGGCGATGGCCACGACTCTGACGTCCTCAACCCCTGGATCCCCCGGTTCTCCTACAACGTCTTCTTCTCTCTCTCCCCAACGCCGTCTTCTTCTCTCTCTCCCCCAACACCGTCTTCTTCTCCCCCCTTCATCGTCTCCGGCGAGGGCCACCGGCTTGAGCAGCCACAAGTTCCAAATCTTCGTGTCTACCCTCTTTCCCCTTTGCGTCTTCTTCGCCGTCTTCTTAACCGGAATCTGGAAATTAAAGCCGATCTGAAACGCTGCTATCCTCAACGTCTTCTTCGCCATCTTCTTCGCGGGAATCTAGAAATTTATGCCGATCTGAAACGCTGCTATCCTCAACGTCTTCTTCGCCGGAATCTGGAAATTGATTTGTGTTGGTTGTGGATGGTGGTGGAGCAAATTGAAATTTTGAAAAATGTAAGGATTGATTTGAATATAAAATAAGTTAAGTGACTGATTTGAGAATAAAAAACGTTAAGGGACTGATTTGAGAATAAAAAAAGTTGAGGGATTGATTTGAGAATAAAAAAAGTTGAGGGATTGATTTGAGAATATAAAAAGCTGAGGGATTGATTTGAGAATAAATATATATGTATATTTTAATATATATATATATATATATATACTCCTCCCTCCGCCCCCTCCGGAAAGCCATATATTTATTTCGTCCATTTAAAATTTTTTTCCCAAAAGGAAAGTTTTTATTACTATTCCACCCACTCATTCTCTCTCCTACTTTATTTTTACACTCACAACATTCTCTCTCCTAATTATTTCTCCCACTCATTCTCTCTCCTATTTAATTTTTCATACTCACAACATTTAAACTTTTTCTCTTTCCTACATCACTTTCCTTAATTTGCGTGCCACCTCCATTTTGTGGCTTTTCACGGGACGAGGAGTATATATATACATATATATATATATATATATATATATATATATATATATATATATATATATATATATATATATATATATATATATATATATTAATAAAAAATATCAAATTAGCGACAGAAATATCCGTCGGTAATTTGATATATCAAAAATAAAAAATATTGAAAAAAGAAAATTTAAAAAAATTAATAAAATTGAGAAAATTTGGAATAAATTTTAGCGACGAAAATTTCCGTCGTTAAATCCGTCGTTATTAATGTCGCCAGAATGATCCGTCGATAATTCGTCACTAAATTGGTCCAAAAAATAAAACGACCATTTAAATAGCGACGGAATGATCCGTCGATAATCCGTCACTAAAATGGTCCAAAAAAATAAAATGACCATTTAAATAACGACGGAATAATCCGTCGATAATCCGTCACGAAAATGGTCCAAAAAATAAAACGACCGTTTAAATAGCGACGAAATTTTCTGTCGCTAATCCGTCGGCATAATGCTTGAAATTGGTCGTTTATTTTACCAAATTATCGACGGATTTTAAAATGTTAGCGATGGAAATTTCCGTCGCTAAATCTGATTGAGAACCGTCAGTAATCCGTCGAAAAATTTAGCGACGCACGTTTTAACATCGGATTTTTTACGTCTAAAATTCGTCACTAAATTGATTTAGTGACGGATTTTTGGCATTTAGTGACGGATTTTTCCGTCGGTAACTGCCGTTTTTCTTGTAGTGCTCTCTTAGAATTTTTCATCTTGAATCTTCTAAGAACCTTGTCAATGTAGGTAATTTGACTCAAACCAATTATCCTTTTTGATCTATCTCTATAGATCTTGATGCCAAGGATGTAAGCGGCTTCACCCATATCTTTCATTGAGAAGCATTTCCCTAACCAAGACTTGACAGTCTGAAGTGCAGAAATGTCGTTTCCAATGAATAAGATATCATCGACATACAATAAGAGAAATAATACTACGCTCCCACTGAATTTCATGTATACACAAGGTTCATCTTCGTTCTTGACAAAGCCAAACTCTTTGATCTTTTCGTCAAAACGAAGATTCCAACTCCTAGAAGCTTGCTTCAATCCATATATGGACCTTTTCAACTTGCACACCTTTTTAGAATTTTTTGGATCGACAAAACCTTTGGGTTGTGTCATATACACATCCTCGAGTAACTTCCTATTTAGGAAAGCCATTTTGACATCCATTTTCCATATCTCATAGTCATAATACGCAGCTATGGCAATTAAAATTCTAAAAGACTTAAGCATGGCAACAAATGAAAAAGTTTCATCATAGTCAACACCATGAATCTGCCTATATCCCTTTGCTACAAGCCTAGCCTTTTAAGTATGCACCTTCCCATCCATGTCAGTCTTCTTCTTGAAGACCCACTTGCTTCCTATGGTTTTTACACCTTCGGGTGGCTCAATCAAGTTCCAAACTTGATTATCCGACATGGATTGCAATTTGGATTCCATAGCCTCCAACCATTTATCCGAATCAGGAGTGGACATCGCCTCTTGATAGGAAGTAGGTTCGTCATTCTCAATGACTTCCACTTCATTACTTTTCGACACGAAAAATCCATATCTCTTGGGTGCTGTGAATGTGGGCCCCAAATTTTGTGTATTGGAAATTCACGCGAGTTTGAAGACATCCGGTTTAATTTGAAAAACGGAGTCGCCACGCCATTTTGATTACCTCAAAACTTTGAAAAAAGGTTTTATGGGTTCGGAGGTTAAGTTACCCCTTGGGAAGAATGGATCGTCGTTCACCCAAGGTGCCTTGCCGGAGCAAGTCTCCCAAGATTTCATTAATCGTGCTTGCTTGCGTGCTTTCTTGTGTGCATGTGTTTGAAAATAAGGGGGGGGGGAATGTCCCAAGTCGTCTTCCGGACGTACAAACCATTTATTGGTTGTCGCTCGGGATTTCTTGGATTTTATGTATTCGGGATTATGATCCCGTCCTCATCTTGGACTTGTGATCATTGCATTTTTAACCTCGGGACTTTGCATGATCGAGAGAATGACTCCCTTTTATAGTCACAAAATGAGGTTCTTTAGGAAAGAATGTCCTTAGCCCATCAATCCTGCACTTTAAGATGGTCGAGCTCATATAGATGCTTCATACTCGTCTTAAGCGATAATTGGAGATATAGGGTTCAAGGTTATCCCTTTCTAAAGAGATTATGAAACCTTTAATGGAAGGAACGATGTAAAGATATGATCTTTTACACCGGTCCGTTCCAAGGTTGCTAATGGGGACATGGGGGAAATGCATGATAAAAATGACATTTTTAGTGAAAAGATGACATTTTAGGGTTGCAAATGATGCTTTTTGGTTTAAAGAAGTGATCTTTATGGTTTAAAGAAATGATTTTGTGCAAAGGAGGCATTTTTATGGGAAAAATAGCATTTTAGGTGCAAATGATGCATAAAGATGTTATTTTGAAAACAAAGGATGCATTTCTATGTATGAAAATGATTTTTTGGGTGCAAAGGATGCATTTTTAATGTGAAAAGAGATTTTGAATGCAAAGGATGCAATTTTTATGCAAAGGATGCTTTTTATGTATGAAAATGGGTTTTAGGTGCAAAAGATGCACCTTTATGTATAAAAAATGGTATTTTAATGAAAAGATGGCATTTTATGTACATAGGTACTATCTAAATTGCAGATAGACATCAGATTATAGCATGATGAGGGTTAAAATCAGATTACAACTTGAAAATATGAAGTTTCTGCAAACTGACCATGTTTGTCGCGTGACATAGGCTGCCTATGTCGCGTGACATACTTAGCCACTTGCAGAGGCTTCATCAACTGGGATTTGCAGAGGTATCAAGGCACCAATATGGCCAAGTTACTTCACAAACATATCTCAGAAAGCAAGTTTGTCAATGGTGAACACTTCAAGAGGGTGTGAATATGCGGGATCCACACTCATCTCGAGGGTTCATGCCAAATCAAGTCAAGCCGAGGCTTTTACATGAAATGATATGCAAATGGATATGGATCTAAGCAATATAACACTAAAGCATGCAACTTTAATCAGAATACCACATTATCAACGCATTTAGCATAGAGATTTCACATATAATAAAGATAGGGGAAGGAAAAGGGTAGAAAATCGTTACCCTTGAAGACCACGACATCCTATATCAAGTTAGATATAGGAGCCTTCAAATCAGCAACCTTCGGGGCTGGGATTGAGTCTTGGTTCAGTGAGAACCTTTGGTTCTTTGTGTGTGTGGGAAGTGTGTGTGGGTTTATTTGAATGGTGAGTGATTTTAGAGGATTAGTGTGTGTTTTAGGGGGTATGTGAGGAGAGAGGATGCTTCTGGGCGTATTCCCTATAGAGGGGGACTGAGGGGTGAAGGAGAGGTGTCTAAAATGAGAGGTGAAGGCCTCTATTTATAGGCTGCCTGCATGGGCTTATTATGTCGCATGACATAACAAGCCATAACCGTTTTCCTTCTAGAAACATGCAAGGTGGCAAGCTTCTAGAAGTCTTCATGGCCTATTATGTCGTACGACATAAGTAGCCACTTCCAGATTCTTCTATAAACATGCAAGGTGGCAAGCTTCTAGAAGTCTTCATGGCCTATTATGTCGCACGACATAAGTAGCCACTTCCAGATTCTTCTAGAAACATGTAAGGTGGCAGTCTTCTAGAAGGGAATTCCTCATAAAATAAAAACGTGTTTCTTTGGCTCCAAGCAGTCCCTTCTCCCCTTAGGTGGTTTGGAACAGTTCCGGAATTGTTCCCGAACTCTAGGAAAATCCGGGGGATTGCCGGAAAAATTACCGGAATTGCCGGGAAAATTAACCGGAAGGCATGAGCCAGATTTGGGTACTTATAGAAGCCCCTCGGCAACGTCGCTTGCAGGGCAAGTGGGGTTGTCGATAGAAAATGATCCAATCTGGCGAATGCCGAGACGGATTGGGTGACCAAGTTGGTCGAGTGGCTGTACCTTTTATGAAACGCTACCTACGTATCCCGGGTGGGAATCAAGCCATAATCGTAGTTCGGATTCCACTGGGGAAAGGGGGCGTCATATGTGACGAATTGGCTGAACCTAAAGTAGGCTACCTACGTATCCCGGAGGAATCAAGCCAGGCCGTAGTTCGGAATTTTACTGAGTCGAAATGTTATTCTTTCATCTTGGAATAACGGAGATCGAAAGAGAGCAAAATGTTATTCCTTTAATCTGGAATAACGGAGATCGCGAGAGAGGTTGAAATGTTATTCCTTCATCTTGGAATAACTGAGATCGAAAGAGAGAGCGAAATGTTATTCCTTTATCTTGGAATAACTGAGATCGCGAGAGAGGTCGAAATGTTATTCCTTCATCTTGGAATAACGGAGATCGAAAGAGAGAGCGAAATGTTATTCCTTTATCTTGGAATAACTGAGATCGCGAGAGAGGTCGAAATGTTATTCCTTCATCTTGGAATAACGGAGATCGAAAGAGAGAGCGAAATGTTATTCCTTCATCTTGGAATAACGGAGATCGCGAGAAAGGTCGAAATGTTATTCCTTCATCTTTGAATAACGGAGATCGAAAGAGAGAGCGAAATGTTATTCCTTTATCTTGGAATAACTGAGATCGCGAGAGAGGTCGAAATGTTATTCCTTCATCTTGGAATAACGGAGATCGAAAGAGAGAGCGAAATGTTATTCCTTCATCTTGGAATAACGGAAATCGCGAGAAAGGTCGAAATGTTATTCCTTCATCTTGGAATAACGGAGATCGAAAGAGAGAGCGAAATGTTATTCCTTTATCTTGGAATAACTGAGATCGCGAGAGAGGTCGAAATGTTATTCCTTCATCTTGGAATAACGGAGATCGACAGAGATAGCGAAATGTTATTCCTTCATCTTGGAATAACGGAGATCCCGAGAAAGGTCGAAATGTTATTCCTTCACCTTGGAATAACGGAGATCAAAAGAGAGCGAAATGTTATTCCTTCACCTTGGAATAACGGAGATCGCGAAAAAGGTCGAAATGTTATTCCTTCACCATGGAATAACGGAGATCGACAGAGAGAGCGAAATGTTATTCCTTCATCTTGGAATAACGGAGATCGCGAAAAAGGTCGAAATGTTATTCCTTCACCTTGGAATAACGGAGATCGAAAAAGAGGAAAATGTTATTCCTTTAATCTGGAATAACTGAGATCGCGAGAGGGGTCGAAATGTTATTCCTTCATCTTGGAATAACGGAGATCGAAAGAGAGAGCGAAATGTTATTCCTTCATCTTGGAATAACGGAGATCGCAAGAAAGGTCGAAATGTTATTCCTTCACCTTGGAATAACGGAGATCGAAAAAGAGCGAAATGTTATTCCTTTAATCTGGAATAACTGAGATCGCGAGAGGGGTCGAAATGTTATTCCTTCATCTTGGAATAATGGAGATCGAAAGAGAGAGCGAAATGTTATTCCTTCATCTTGGAATAACGGAGATCGCGAGAAAGGTCGAAATGTTATTCCTTCACCTTGGAATAACGGAGATCGAAAGAGAGCGAAATGTTATTCCTTCACCTTGGAATAACGGAGATCGCGAAAAAGGTCGAAATGTTATTCCTTCACCTTGGAATAACGGAGATCGAAAAAGAGCGAAATGTTATTCCTTCAATCTGGAATGACGGAGATCGCGAAAAAGGTCGAAATGTTATTCCTTCACCTTAGAATAACGGAGATCGAAAAAGAGCGAAATGTTATTCCTTTAATCTGGAATAACGGAGATCGCGAGAAAGGTCGAAATGTTATTCCTTCACCTTGGAATAACGGAGATCGAAATAGAGCGAAATGTTATTCCTTCATCTTGGAATAACGGAGATCGCTAGAGAGGATGGATTTTGTAAAGAAGTAGGAAGGACTCGATAATTTTTGTGAAGAAAGTGAGACGTACCTGATAATTTTTTTTGTAAATAAAGTGGGATGTACCCTGATCATTTTTGTAAAGCAACGGGACGTACCCGATCATTTTTGTAAAGAAAAGTGGGACGTACCCGATAATTTTGTAAAGAAGGTGGGACGTACCCATAATTTTGTAAAGAAACGGGACGTACCCTGATAATTTTTTGTAAAGAAGATAATTTTTGTAAAGAAATGGGACGTACCCGATAATTTTTGTAAAGAAATGGGACGTACCCGATAACTTTTTTTTGTAAAGAAATGGGACGTACCCGATTGTTTTTTTTTTTTTTGTAAAGAAAGTGAGAAGGACCCTAGGGTTTTTCTAATTATGTTGAGAAATGGAATTGAGAATCCTAGGGACAAAATAATAAAACGAACCACAGGGGTAAATTTGTAAAATAGGCCACAGGGCATTACGTCACTATCAAGGAGACAGGGGTAACTAAAGTTTGGAAAAACTTGAGCGTACTTCTCAATCTGTGATAGAGGTAGCTAAAGTTGGATTTTTGACAATTAGGAAACTGTCACCTGGCGTTATCTCATTATAAAGGAAATAACGGAGGCGCTTTTTTGGGAGAAAATGTCATCATTAGCAATTGGCACGTTACTTGAGCCTAGGGGTGATTTTTTTCTTGAAAACATGGTAGGGATTGGGTCTGGATGTACATATGGAATGTGCTTGGGAATTGTTTAAGACAGGTATCAAGCAGGTGGGGTCGTATCCCTTGGGTGCGGACTGAACTGCTGTTGTTGTTGAGATGTGGCAAACGTGGACCATAATTCCCTCTTGGGCTTAAACCTTGAGTCTCGACGAATGTTCCTTTCTCACACTCTGGCATTTGAAGCTGATGCTGACAGGCTTTTGCAACCAAAGACTAAAGCAGATGTCGAAGTGACCAAACCTCTCTTCTAGGGATGGATGCGACTTATCGGAGCCTCGGTCTGAGGAAAAACTTTTTGCAAAGCCCCATGTTCTGTTAAAGCAAGGAAAAATCCTTTCATTGGGCAAAGCCCCGGTTGGATGAACCGAGTAGGCGAAGTTTTAGGTTACGAACAAGTGACTTGGTAGAGCCCCGGTCACGGTGACCTAGCAAAAATCTCAATACGGTTGAGTGCTGCGGAAGTGATCCTGAGGTTGATCTGACAAAGACTGAATCCATCTAGGGACCTAGTGAAGAACCCGATGCGAACCACAAAAATGGCTAAAGAAGCCCCAGTTTAAAGGAATGGCTTGACAAAGCTCCAATCTTGAAGAATTTCGAGGCAGCCCTAATGCGAATTGTAGTAGAAGAGGGAAAACCTATCCTTTTTTCTTTTTTTTTTTAGTCAATCAGTCAACCTTAAGAAGATGTGAAAGAAAAGATTTTAGAAATGTATACATGCAGGGGCATATTTTTTCGAAAGGTGGGAATAAATCCCGATTTTGTGTTATTTTGATGGCCTTATTCGATGTAGGCACAAAAACTCGCTTTGGGTTTGACTCTTTTGAGAGAGTATAATCGTAGAAAGGTTGGTAAAAGTGTATGGAAGCCCCTGCTGACAGAAAATCAGTGTTTAGCACTATCTTTCCTAAGATGTAGAAAGAGAAGACTTGTCAAGACATCTGAAAACTTGTTTTATTTACAATGATCACAAGATTGCTTAAAACCCTTTATTGATGTTCGGGTTATTCAACCATTAATCTCGATATGAAGAAAAACATTCTTATTAATCATGAGGAGAAAGTCAACCAATGTCGCGGATCAAGGTTGGCTGGTGTGAAAGAAAAGTTTGTGTATAGGGAGGTCATTGATGAGACCGGGTTTTACGGAATACGGCGTATGTCTATGGGAGAGGTCATTTGATGAGACCGAGTTTTCGGGAATTTGAATGTGTTTATGACCGGACCATTGCTGGTTGCCTACGTTCCCCTCATTGTGAGGAGCTCAGGTCGCCGTAGTTCGGCCTTGGCCGGACTGCTTTGGAAAATTGGATTTGTGGGTCCTTTAGTGAAAAGGCTCGGATGAGATGATGAGGCGTGGGCCTCGGGATGATTCCTTGACCAAGTCATTCTTGGACGGTTGCTTCTGATTACTTCCTTTTGCACGTGCCTACAGGCTTATGAAATGCTTCTGGCTTTGCTTCTACCGCCCCATTGTTATCGACAACTTTCATTCTCTGAGCTTTGATTTTGCCTGTCCGTCAAGCTTTTGATTGGCGGTGCTGGGTCCTTGGCCTCATTTTTTTTTCTTTTATTATTTTTTTTTATGTGCAACCCTGTTTTTTTGCCTAGACTGCCCTTTTTTGGGATTTTCAGCCTAGCTGGATATTACTCTTTTTGCACTTCTTTTCCCTTTTTTTTTTAGGTGCAACCCTGTTTTTTGCCTAGACTGCCCTTTTTTTGGGATTTTCAGCCTAGCTGGGTATTACTCTTTTTGCACTACATTTTTTTTCTCTTTTTTTTTTTATTTTCTGAAGCACTTGAGGGCCAAGGCGAGCCCCTGCTTGAACTTTCTTGATACCCTTGAGGTCTAAGCCGAACTCCTAGGTTATTGTCGACATGGGATCAATCTTTCGAAGCTGAGTGGCCTTTTGTTGTCCCTTGATGTTGCCGCCGTCGTTGACTTGGTCAAAATGAAGGTGGGGGCATGATTGGGAAAGTGTATGGCTTGATGGAGGCCTTTTGTGGGGTAAGGAAAGTGTATGGCTTAATGGCATTAGTTGACTTTCTCACACCGATTAATCAGAATGTTAATTATTTCAAGAGATTATTCGTTGAGCAATGCAAATGATCATATAAAATAAAACCATTTCATTAAATGTAATGTAGGTGTGCAAATAATGTCTTAAGTCTAGCAAGAAAAGAAGAAGACTCTTTAATAGAAAATTAAAGATTGATTACAATGTCCGTAGAGGACTTGATTGAAAGAGAAAAGTACTAGAACCTACGAAGGTTGGGCGAGACTATTTTTCTTTTCTTTTTTTTTTTTTTTTTTAATCTTGCTTAAGGATAGGTAGACCCTAGTCTAGCTACTCTTATTTGTCGGACCACATTTCTACCCTTCGACATTGGAAGTAAATTCTTGATGCTCTTTGATCCGAACCTTGGTCATTGACTTGGTCACCATTACGAGCGAGTCCGTCGGTTTTGGTCCATTGGGACGCTCAAGCTTGCCTGCTTCGATTAACCCTTGGACCGCTCTCTTCAAGGCTATACAGTTGTCGGTTGTGTGGCCATAATGACTATGGAAGGTGCAATGCTCATTCATGTCGAGGAGTGTATTTGAGCTCTTTGGATGGTAGTCTCTAAGGGGCTCCAGGAGGCCTAGCTTTACTAAAGCCTTGAAGATTAAGCCCATGGGTATCCCAAAATCATCAAAATGTTCTCGTTGTCTTGGAGGACAACTATTTATTGGTACCTTCTTGATGTCGTCCATTGTACACAATGCCTTCTTTCCTTTACCAGATGTTGCAGCCGTGTTGGAAGGGTAAGGTCTATAGCGGCGAGACATTTTCAGACCAGGAGTGCTTCCCCGCGCACGAACCCTTTTTATGTAATCATCAATGTAAGCGTCAAGATTCGACTCCTTTGTGTCAGATGCGCGAGATTAGTAGGGTGAGATGGCTTGAGTCGAGCGATTGTCGACACTTTCATTGCTAGGCTTTTCTGTATTTTCTTAATTGGCTCTACCAATATTCCTTCGAACGAGTCAATAGGAGCATTAGGACCACACGACCCCGCCACAAGATTGGCATCAGCAAATGAAACCACAGTAGGAAGTACCCTGGTGGGAGAGATGACAGTCTGAGCATTCAAAGCGTGACCATGACCGTAACCTTCCTTGTAAGTCGAAGACGGGGATATATGGCTCGTAATAGTTGAATACCAGGGAGTACTGAGCGCTGATCCAAATGACTGCTGAAGATATGAGGTTCGAGGCACCATAAAAGTAGGACTGAACATGTTTTGACCACACTGAGGAACGTGACTGGAAGAGCAATGTGTATCTTGTACTTGGTGAAAGCGTGGAGTAACTTGCGTAATGCTGAGTGAGCAGAGGTGGATGAGGAGCATTTGACCTTGTCGACTTCCTAAGCTGGAGGAGAGGGGTAGAGCTTGGAACACGAGGAGCGAACTGATCCAAATTGGTTTGCGGGGTCATGTCAAGAGTCGGGCTTGGGAGCTGCAAACCGACCCATTCCAAGATGATGACCTAAAACTGGGGGCGTGAAGCGGTAAGCTGACCCATTCCAAGATGATGACTGAACTGGGTGAGAAATTGGGGTAGGCGTAGCATTTGCTCTCTGTTGGTAGTGAACAAAGTGGGTCTTATGCGAGGAGGTGAGGGCATCGGGACCACGATGGCTTGGGACATTGGAAAGGGCTGCAAAGGGGTAGTCCTTGGCAAGGGATCATATGTGGATGGAGGAGGGCATTGGTTATAGGATAGAGGAGCTGAAATTGCTGCATACGGAGTTTCATCTTCTACCGAGGGAACCATTGGCTTCGACCACTATAGAACCCCATGACGACGGAGCGCATCAATGAGCATGGCTTGCTTTGTTCATCATGGACCTTACGACTCTTTTCCAAGGCTAAGGCTAGCTCTTCTTCCCTAGTCATCCGGTTACCCAAACCATTTCTATTCTCTGTCAAATCGGCCATTCGACTCTACGAGCCGATCGACAAAGCCGAGGATTCGCGGCGTACGAGGATTCTGCGCTAACAAGCTGCTGACCCGGTATTCTCACCTACTTCTTTCTCGCTGCGGGAAAGGGATAGGAGAGGTTTAGACTTGGGGGTAGACAAGGTTTAGACTCGGGAGTAAGTGTTTAGGCTTGGAGGTAAGTGTTTAGGCTGAAGGCTCAAGTAACATGCACTTATTTGCTGAAGTTTTGCTCAGAACACATTTTCTCCTAATCCTAATTGATCAAAAAAGATGAGACCTTGAAAAGACAAGATCGAAAATCAGAGATCGGACCGAAAAGGTCTCGATTAGGGATTTGACCCTGAAAGGTCGGGATAGGAAAATAGGAAATCGGACCGAGGAGGTCTCGATTAGGGATTTGACCATGAAAGGTCAGGATAGGAAAATAGGAAATCGGACCGAGGGGGTATCGATTAGGGATTTGACCATGAAAGGTCGGGATAGGAAATCGGACCGAGGAGGTCTCGATTAGGGATTTCATAGACAGGACCATGCAATTATGATTACATTAATTGTTCAAGTTCACTTAAAACAATGTCTTTTATTTATTTCTATTTGGTTGGAAAAGGGGATTTGCCCTTCTTTTTCGCAACTACTCTAGATCCTGGATCAGTGGGTTCCGTCACTACGTCTATAAGCCCCTCGTATTCCACCTGTATTTCGACCTCCCAGGGTGGACAGCCCCGGGCGAGGGTCCTATAGGGCACGCGGATCCCACCGACCGAGAGTAAAGAACGCTCCTAACGGGTCTAGCGGGTCATAGGAACTTTCAACGCATAAGCGATGCGGATTATGGTCAAGGCAATACCGGGAAAGTCTCGTCTTTCTGCCTTAACGAAATTTTGGCAGAGTTTCGCTTGAGCGAATGACGTTTTGACTTTCGGCAATGTCCGAGAAGATAATAGGCATGGGTCGGGCGGCAAAAGCCGGATGACGCGATGTCACATTGAACTTCGTTGCATACGCAGTGCGTGAGTCAAAATCAAAGTCAATGCCGGGTCAAGATCTTGCCAATTTTTCCTTGTCGGAATTTTGGCAGAGCTTCGCTTGAGCGAAAGATCTTTGGATTTTTTTGGCAAAGACTCGGTCTCGACTCTTACGCATTCCGTGCAGGTCAAGGTCAAAGTCAACGTCGGAGTCAAGATTCTACCAACTTTTCCTTGTCGGAATTTTTGCAGAGTTTCGCTGATGCGAAAGATCTTGACTTTCGTTATGAGCTAAGGCTTGACCTTTACGGGGATATGCAACTGGGCTATATGACACGGACTAGACCAAAAACCAACCAAAAAGTCACGGATTTTTGAAACGTGTGACACGGACTGTGCATTGGTCGACACTGGCTGCCATGGGGAGGTTGGAATGATTCCGTGCACGCTCGGGAGCATCGTAAGGCTGTCCGTGACTGCAGCTGGAACCACCCCGGGTTTGAAGGACGTGTGTGCAAAGTGTACAGGATATATCAGGTGTGCGTAGTGTGTGGTCTCCTAAAAATGCTTCTTTTTGAGTTAAAACAGAGATTTTCATAAATGTGTTTTAAAGGAATGATTTTCGGGACGGGGAGAATGCAGCAGTTAGGCACGTAAATTTTCTGGGAGCCCCAGTCAGTCATGGAGCTGAGTAGCCCCAAGCTACTAGGACTGCCAGATTAACCATAATTTTTCCTGGTGGAATTGCCACTGAGGCCGTCCGGTCAGAACCCAAGGAGGATTGAGTCGTACGACTGCATGGATCAATTTTCCAGGTTCCACTCCTTTGCTATTTTCGGGTTGTTTCCCGTTCAAAGTATGCACAAATCCCAAGATGCAAATGATGCAATGCAAGGTAAAGAAAGCAAGCACGATTAATGAAATCAGCGACGGGAGTCTAACCCGCTCAAAGGGAAAAGCTTTCTTTTTTTTTTTTCGAAAAGGGATACTGGTACGTGGGATTGTTAAACCACCGGTTATCCCAAGCCCCGGGTTAGGGAGCGATACAGGAAGGTTAAGTGGTTTCCACCTATATACCAAGTATCGTTTTTTTTGAAAAAAATGAAAGCTTTTCTCCTTTTGGATATTCCCCAGCAGATTCGCCAAACTGTGAATGTGGGCCCCAAATTTTGTGTATTGGAAATTCACGCGAGTTTGAAGACATCCGGTTTAATTTGAAAAACGGAGTCGCCACGCCATTTTGATTACCTCAAAACTTTGAAAAAAAGGTTTTATGGGTTCGGAGGTTAAGTTACCCCTTGGGAAGAACGGATCGTCGTTCACCCAAGGTGCCTTGCCGGAGCAAGTCTCCCAAGATTTCATTAATCGTGCTTGCTTGCGTGCTTTCTTGTGTGCATGTGTTTGAAAATAAGGGGGGGGGGAATGTCCCAAGTCGTCTTCCGGACGTACAAACCATTTATTGGTTGTCGCTCGGGATTTCTTGGATTTTATGTATTCGGGATTATGATCCCGTCCTCATCTTGGACTTGTGATCATTGCATTTTTAACCTCGGGACTTTGCATGATCGAGAGAATGACTCCCTTTTATAGTCACAAAATGAGGTTCTTTAGGAAAGAATGTCCTTAGCCCATCAATCCTGCACTTTAAGATGGTCGAGCTCATATAGATGCTTCATACTCGTCTTAAGCGATAATTGGAGATATAGGGTTCAAGGTTATCCCTTTCTAAAGAGATTATGAAACCTTTAATGGAAGGAACGATGTAAAGATAGGATCTTTTACACCGGTCCGTTCCAAGGTTGCTAATGGGGACATGGGGAAAATGCATGATAAAAATGACATTTTTAGTGAAAAGATGACATTTTAGGGTTGCAAATGATACTTTTTGGTTTAAAGAAGTGATCTTTATGGTTAAAAGAAATGATTTTGTGCAAAGGAGGCATTTTTATGGGAAAAATAGCATTTTAGGTGCAAATGATGCATAAAGATGTTATTTTGAAAACAAAGGATGCATTTCTATGTATGAAAATGATTTTTTGGGTGCAAAGGATGCATTTTTAATGTGAAAAGAGATTTTGAATGCAAAGGATGCAGTTTTTATGCAAAGGATGCTTTTTATGTATGAAAATGGGTTTTAGGTGCAAAAGATGCACCTTTATGTATAAAAAATGGTATTTTAATGAAAAGATGGCATTTTATGTACATAGGTACTATCTAAATTGCAGATAGACATCAGATTATAGCATGATGAGGGTTAAAATCAGATTACAGCTTGAAAATATGAAGTTTCTGCAAACTGGCCATGTTTGTCGTTTGACATAGGCTGCCTATGTCGCGTGACATACTTAGCCACTTGCAGAGGCTTCATCAACTGGGATTTGCAGAGGTATCAAGGCACTAATATGGCCAAGTTACTTCACAAACATATCTCAGAAAGCAAGTTTGTCAATGGTGAACACTTCAAGAGGGTGTGAATATGCGGGATCCACACTCATCTCGAGGGTTCATGCCAAATCAAGTCAAGCCGGGGCTTTTACATGAAATGATATGCAAATGGATATGGATCTAAGCAATATAACACTAAAGCATGCAACTTTAATCAGAATACCACATTATCAACGCATTTAGCATAGAGATTTCACATATAATGAAGATAGGGGAAGGAAAAGGGTAGAAAATCGTTACCCTTGAAGACCACGACTTCCTATATCAAGTTAGATATAGGAGCCTTCAAATCAGCAACCTCCAGGGCTGGGATTGAGTCTTGGTTCAGTGAGAACCTTTGGTTCTTTGTGTGTGTGGGAAGTGTGTGTGGGTTTATTTGAATGGTGAGTGATTTTAGAGGATTAGTGTGTTTTAGGGGGTATGTGAGGAGAGAGGATGCTTCTGGGCGTATTCCCTATAGAGGGGGACTGAGGGGTGAAGGAGAGGTGTCTAAAATGAGAGGTGAAGGCCTCTATTTATAGGTCACGCATGGGCTTATTATGTCGCACGACATAACAAGCCATAACCGTTTTCCTTCTAGAAACATGCAAGGTGGCAAGCTTCTAGAAGTCTTCATGGCCTATTATGTCGCACGACATAAGTAGCCACTTCCAGATTCTTCTAGAAACATGCAAGGTGGCAAGCTTCTAGAAGTCTTCATGGCCTATTATGTCGCACGACATAAGTAGCCACTTCCAGATTCTTCTAGAAACATGTAAGGTGGCAGTCTTCTAGAAGGGAATTCCTCATAAAATAAAAACATGTTTCTTTGGCTCCAAGCAGTCCCTTCTCCCCTTAGGTGGTTTGGAATAGTTCCGGAATTGTTCCGGAACTCTAGGAAAATCCGGGGGATTGCCGGAAAAATTACCGGAATTGCCGGGAAAATTAACCGAAAGGCATGAGCCAGATTTGGGTACTTACAGGTGCGGATCGTAACCTATCCGATCTACAATGGACTTGTGAATCTTGAACCGATTCCATAACTTCTTATGGACTTGGTTCCGTCTCTACTATTGGTTCCATATTATTTTTGGGTTCTTGAATTTCTTCAAGATCAATTTTACTCCCACTAGTTCCTTTATTGAGAAACTGTTTCTCAAGAAAAGCACCATATTGAGCAACAAACACTTTGTTCTCATTGCAGTTGTAAAAGTAATACCCTTTGGTTTCCTTAGGATAACCAACGAAAATAACCTTGTAAGATTTAGGTGTTAACTTATCAGAGATGAGTCTCTTCACATAAGCTTCGCAACCCCAAATCTTCATGAAAGACAAACTAGGTTTTCTTCCATGCCACATCTCATGCGGGGTCTTAGGAGCCGATTTAGTAGGGACTCTGTTCAGTGTGAACGCATCAGTCTCTAATGCATGTCCCCAAAAGGAAATAGGAAGGTCAACTTGACTCATCATTGAACGAACCATATCTAATAAGGTTCTATTCCTCCTCTCGAAAACACCATTCCATTGTGATGTTCTGGTTGGAGTCAACTCTGAAACAATTTCACAGTTTTTGAGATGATTTTCAAACTCTTGGCTCAAATATTCACCACCACGATCGGATCGAAGTGCTTTAATAGTTTTGCCAAGTTGATTTTGTACTTCATTTTGAAATGTTCTAAACATCTCAAATGATTCACTTTTGGACTTCATTAGATAGACATAGCCATATCTAGATAAGTCATCGGTGAATGTAATGAAATATCTAAATCCTCCCCTAGCAATGCTGCTTATTGGTCCACATACATCGGTATGTATTAGGCCCAATAAGTCACTAGCCCTTTCACTACTCTTAGTGTAGGGTGGTTTGGTCATTTTTCCCAATAAACAAGATTCGCATACCTCATATGATTCATAATCATGTGAGTCTAAAAGTCCATCCTTATAGAGTTTAGATATGCGTTTCTCGTTTATATGACCAAGCCGGTAATGCCACATGAACGTGTTGTTCACGTTATTCGGTTTAGACTTCTTGTCCATATGATAAATATCTTCAACATTATTTTGTTTCTCATCAACATCAAGAACATAAAGGCCATTAAATGAATTTGCAATACAATAAAGCATATCATTTAAATAAATAGAAAATTTCTTATTCTCAATAAGAAACCTAAAACCTTCATTATCCAAACAAGAAACAGAAATAATATTTCTACTCAAATTCGGAACTTAGTAACAATTGTTCAAAACAAGTAATAAGCCACTAGGTAAAGTTACATCATATGTTCCTATGGCTAATGCATCAACTCTTACTCCATTCCCCACACGTAGGTCAACTTCACCTTGTTTGAGTAGCTTCCTATTCCTTAGTCCCTGCACATTTAAACAAATGTGAGATCCACATCCGGTATTTAACGTACGCCCCCGTCTGCATGCAAAAAGCATGGGAAGTTTTAAGAAAATGGATTTTAAGAAAATGGGACGTGTTAAGAAAAGAGGGAGTCGCCACGCCATGTTTTAAGAGGTACACTTTGAAAAACCATAAAAGAGAAAGGGTTCGGGGGTCAGATTATATCTTGGAAAGAACCGAGAGTTCACCCAAGATGCCCCTATTAAAAAGTCCTTCTAATGTTCAACAGCCAAATAATTTAAAAGTGTGTGTGAATTGTGTGAGACGGAAATATGTTTATGTGCTTTGTTTTTATTGCAAGACAAACAAAATACAACTTGTAAGCTATTTAAGGGGGAGCCACAACCCCAATTATAATGAATTTGAAAGATACTTACATTTGGAAATTGACCTCTGTAAATGGCCTATAGTGTCGCACGACACAGGACCTAGGCTGGCTAGGTGTGTCGCCCGACAGGATAGGTCATCTGCAGAGGTTTTACAAGAGAAGCAAATTACATGGAGGAATTGAGAGATACAGAAGAAACAAAACACCAGCTATAGGTCACAAAGACCCACTAATTACTTACAAGTTGAAATTGACCTCTACAGTATGGTTAGACCTGTCGCACTACGCAGGATCTATTATGGCTAGATCTATCGCACGACAGATCATGCCATCCTGCAGAGGTTTCACAAAGATATTTACGAAGGAAGATCAGAGGAGAATTGAATATTGCCAGGGGCTATAACCAGGTCACAGAGACCTCACGAGGAGCTACCAACACTCAGATGAGTATGAATATGGATAATTCATACTCATCTTCATGTTTAGACCAAAACCACATAGAAGAAGCAAAATCAACGGAAGATATGTATATTCACATAGATATTGAGATAATCAGGGACTAAAACATGCAATCCTAAGCATAGTATGAAAGATCTATCATAGCAAGCATGGCAATCATACTAAATTAATGAAGAAAAAGAGAAAGAAAAGAGAATTGAGCTATTACCCTTGTAGACCACGATCTCTACACTTAGTCAGTGTAGTGAACCTTCAGAAACAGCTTCAAATACACAAAATTAGAACTTAGATCGATCCAAGGTGTGATCTCCAAAGATGTATAAGAGAAGTGTGTGTTAGTATGTGAGAGAGAGGGAGATTCGAATGAGAGAGAGAGAGAGAGGATTGTGAGGAGATAGGATGGTTTCTGAGCGCATTTTGGCAGGGTAACAGTAGGAGTAATCGATCAGGGCCCTTAAAATGGGTGGAGGAGCCTTTTATAGCTGCTGGAAATGGCCAAGAGTGTCGCACGACAAGACGAGCCATAACCGCTTTTTTTTTCTAGAAACATGCAAGGTGGCAGACTGGAAGGCTCTTTCCAGCGAGGTCCTGTCCAAATTCATTATTCCTGGCAGGTCCTTCCTTGCTTGAAAAGCCTTGAAAAGTTCCCGAATTGCCCCTAAACTTTATGAAAGTTTGGGAAATTGCCAAGAAACTTTAATTGGAAGGCAGGAGCCAGATTTGGGTACTTACAGATGCCCCTCGGCAACGGTACTTGCGAAGCAAGTGGGGTTGTCGATAAAAGTGAGAATCCAATCTGGCAAACTATGGAGATGGATTGGGATTGGGTGACCAAGGAGGTCGAGTGGCTGAACCTTTGGAAGGCTACCTACGTATCCTGAAGAGGAATCAAGCCAAATCGTAGTTCTAAATAAATGATGAGGATGAATATTATGGAGAAGTCACCCGAGAGATTTGACTATTTTGGGAAAGTCACTCGAGAGATTTGACTATTTTGGGGAAGTCACCTGAAAATTTGACTATTTTAGGGAAGTCACCAGAGAGATTTGACTATTTTGGGGAACTCACCCGAGAGATTTGACTATTTTGGAGAAGTCACACGAAAGATTTTACTATTTTGGGAAAGTCACCCGAGAAATTTGCCAGGGGCAAAAATAGTAAAATAAGCCCCAGGGGCAAAGTGGAAATAAGCCATAGGGGTAAGAATTGATAACAACAAACCACAGGGGTAAATTGGGAAATTGGTCAAAGAGGCATGATATGTCGCACGACATCATAACCCAGGTGAACAAACCCTTATAAGGTCGAACAGTCGTCATTTGGAACCCACAAATTTGAGAGGGAGACGAAAAGAGAGTAAGAAAAGAGAGGCGATAAAAGAGAAATTGATAGAGAAATCGAGAGAAATCAAGAAATTGGAGTCCGATTCGGTCGAAACGATGCCTCCCAGATTGTGCCCTACAAAGAAAGCTCTACAACATGCCGAATTGGCGGCTCGAAGGAAGGGTGTTCAGAGAAACCAAAGGCCATTCTTCCCTCAAGGTTCGAGAGGAGACTTCTACCCACAGCTCAACGAACACACCTCTGCTGAGAAAAAATCTATGATATGAATCAATCTGCAATCCTTGTTAGGTTTTGAATTATTTTTTTTTGCATTTCGGATGAATCTTGATTGTTGATTTTGCATGCTAAAATTAATTAACTAAAATCTGAAATTGCATGTGAATAATGAACCAATTGCATGAATTGAACTAGGGAAAATGACGATGAATGCATATTTTACATTATATGAATTAACCTAATTTTGTTTGAAAAATGTGAGACAGACTCTAAAGGAAATAACAATTTTTAGACCCAAAATTAACACTAATGTTTTTTTATAAAAAGAATGGGACAGACCTTAGGGAATAAGGATTAAGAAAAAGTGAGACGGACTCAAAAGAATAACATTGATTTGGTGAAAATGTGAGACGGACTCAATAAGAGATAACAATTTTTGATGTAAATTGGGACAAATCCGAAAGAAGAATAATAATGAAGTATGATGGAAATTGGGACAGACCCAAAGAAGGATAATGATTTTTGTTTTACTAAGGCGCCTTATATTCACTTCCCGCCTCCGCCCAATTGCTGAAAAATCAAAAATCCCTCTTTAACAAAACCTACCATATTCCCAAATTGTTTCCCCTCTTCCCGTTTTCTCTCTGCCGTGCCGTCTCCTCTCTTCAATCGACCTCTTCAATCGACCTCTTCTATCGACGACGTTTAGGTTAGGGCTCTGGCTTCGTGAGTGAGAGTGACGAGTAGCCGTCGAGTTCACTCCTTCAACCTCCACAACGGCCTCCGACCGGCAATGGTCATCATCTCAGGTATCGAACTCTCTCCCTCCGTCTAATACCGTGGCTAATACCTTGGTTCCAACAGATTTCACACCCTTCGTTCTCTCTCTTGCTCTCCTCCGGCCTTATCTTCCAAACAAGGTATTCTCTCTCAATGTACATCTTTGTAAAATGAATAATCTTTTTTCCTTTTTTGGTGATTGATGTAATTGGTAAGGGGTAATCGTTTTTTAAGTAATTAATTGACGCAGCACGGAAGCACGATAGATTTCATGATTAGCGCACTAATCACAAGAATTCTTCAAGCGAAGAATCCTCAAACACAATACTGAAATCCACCAACAGTAATATGGAATCCACCAGGAATAAAGAGAAAACTCTTTGAAATTCAATTAATTAAAAGCTGAGTTTAACAATGCCCTAATGATGTTTAAATACTTTCTCCAAACCCTAAACAAACCCTAAAACGAAAATAACAAAACAAAGACTAAAATAACCCTAATTAAATAAACTAAACACAGTAATACTCAAATTAACGCAAAACATCAGATTCCTCCCGTCCTTTGAGGCGCCCGCTTGGAGCCAGCTCAGGCGGCCGCCTGGACTCCAGATCCTCCGTTGCTTGTTGACGCCAAGGGAGGCGCTCGCCTGGGACAAACCATACGCCCGCCTGGGCATCAGTTGCTGAACCTCCTGCATCCCATCCTCCTCCTACATCAGTCAACCACTCTTCAAAAGAACTCGACCCCGAGTTCATATCCGATATTTGGCAAGATCCGCCCCAGAAGAACAAATACTTTGAATAAATCAATGCTTTTCTTGCCTTCGGAAAAAAATTCAACACTTGTCCGTCCCAATGAAACATGTATTTTGAATACATTTGTCCCTTGAGCCCGAACCATCGTAAATTTTGTTCTTCCAAAAATAAAATTATGCTAGCATTGTCGACACTCCTCCGGCGATCGTCCGTCTCATCTTCCCCAGGGTCAACCGTAAATACAAAATTAACGTCCCCCATGGACCCTTCCATAAACTCCCAATTAATCCTTTCTTTCTCCTTCCCATGATCAAAAATAAAAATATCATCGTATTTAGATTCTTCCGTCCAATCAATAACACCCACAACGTAATCAAACATCGATGGTGTAGACCAAGTAAGATTACCCCCATCTTTATTCATGAACTCAACTAGGGCATGATCATGGACCATAATACTTGAAGGAATAATTTCACCACATACCTGAATAATTTCGTATTTTGCACATACATCTTCCCCTTCCTCAACCTTCTCTTCAGATTCAGACAATGGAACTGCTGGAAGAATGGATTTGTTAACTCCTAAAACCTCTTGCACATCAGGCCCCTTCGTCTCTTCAATTGTAGGCGCTTCACTTTTGTCCTGCAACAAGACCTCGAACTGGCCCCGACGTTCTTCTTTAACACGTTCATGAATTGCAGATCTACGCGCTTTCAGTTTCTGAATCTTGGCAGTGTAGTGATCGGCTTTGTCAGCATAAAATTTGGCTTCCATCCTATGTCGCTGCCTAAGCACTCGCTCCTGTGATGCCCGATTCAGATCTCTGATTGCTTTATATTTCTGCACAAGTCGATCATGCTTGTCCGCTTCGTTGAGTTCTTCGTCCTCTAACGCTAGAAAATATTGTTCCTGTTGTCGAGCACAATCCAATCGATGATCTATTTCGCGAACAACCTCGTCATCAGATTTTTAACTGGAATCTTCTTCATCATTATTTTCGACCCTCCTAGGGTTTCGGCCCTGTTCAATATCCCTGCCTCTCTCGCCACCACGGTTACGATTAGCACGACCGTTTGGACCCCGTTGAGCAGCCATGAACGTCCCCATCTGCGTTGACAACGCAGCCACGGCTGTGGTTAGCCTCTCAAATTTCTCCCTTGTTACTTGGTCCCCCATAACCAATCAGTGATGAAAAGACAGGTTAAGCCTGCTCTGATACCAACTGACGCAGCACGGAAGCACGATAGATTTCGTGATTAGCGCACTAATCACAAAAATTCTTCAAGCGAAGAATCCTCAAACACAATATTGGAATCCACCAGCAGTAATCTGGAATCCACCAGGAATAAAGAGAAAACTCTTTGAAATTCAATTAATCAAAAGCTGAGTTTAACAATGCCCTAATGATGTTTAAATACTTTCTCCAAACCCTAAACAAACCCTAAAACGAAAATAACAAAATAAAGACTAAAATAACCCTAATTAAATAAACTAAACACAGTAATACTCAAATTAACGCAAAACATCAGATTCCTCCCGTCCTTTGAGGCGCCCGCTTGGAGCCAGCTCAGGCGGCCGCCTGGACTCCATATCCTCCGTTGCTTGTTGACGCCAAGGGAGGCGCTCGCCTGGGACAAACCATGCGCCCGCCTGGGCATCAGTTGCTGAACCTCCTGCATCCCATCCTCCTCCTACATCATTAATACCAAGCTTATTCTGGTTCATGTGATTTCAATTAAATTAGACGTTGAACCTCTAATCCTAAAACCCCAGATTTGTTAATTGTTTGGAATTTAGAAATTTAGGAAAAGATATATTCGTTATTGATGACGTGAAGTATCACTTAGGAACTTCATATGATCGCCCGACTAGGGGTGGAAAGAGAATTCACTTGTCTTTGATTGCTAATCCAAGTCATTTGGAAGCTGTGGATCCTGTCGTGGTTGGGAAAACTAGAGCAAAACAATATTACTCTAATGATACGGATAGGACTAAGAATGTGGGTATTTTGATTCATGGGGATGGTAGCTTTGCTCGGCAAGGGGTTGTCTATGAAACGCTGCATCTGAGTGCCCTCCCTAATTACACTACTGGTGGGACTATACATATTGTGGTGAATAATCAAGTGGCCTTTACTACTGAAGTACTGATCCAAAGATCTTCGCAATATTGTACAGATGTTGCAAAAGCTCTGAATGCTCCCATTTTTCATGTTAATGGTGATGATATGGAGGCAGTTGTTCACATCTGTGAGCTTGCAGCAGAATGGCGCCAGACATTCCATACCGATGTCGTGGTCGACATAGTCTGTTATCGAAGATTTGGACACAATGAAATTGATGAGCCATCCTTTACCCAACCCCAAATGTACAAGGTTTGCTCTCTAATTCATTGGTACACATAAAACTCCGTAACACCTACATTGACACCATTCTCTAAAATAATGTACATTTAGTCAGATCAAATATTAATGAATTCACATTTGCTCCACGGATCTTGTCATGACATCTTTTAAGTTTTGGTGAAATTAGAAGCATTTTCAAGTTAGTTATCTTTTTCACAGGTTGATTATTGCTGACGAGTTGGATTACTTGATTACTAAAGACCGGGCTGTTCTTCACGATCTCTTTATGCTGACAACACTACCATTCTCCAATTGTATATTGATAGGTAAGGCATGAGTGAGTTTTCTAGTAGTTCATATTTCTTTTTGGCTGGGTTTTCATACACATCCTCTTTTTGCAGGTATAGCCAATTCTATTGACCTGGCTGATCGATTTCTTCCAAAACTACAGTCTTTGAATTGTGAGTACTTTTGTTACTCAACCAGTCAGTCACAGTCTATTTTCACTGCTTGAAATTCCCTTACAAAAAGAACTAGCTCTTGATCAATTTCCACCCCTGCTCCGTTAATCCACTACAACCTGTGCAAATCCATTTCCCCTAACATTTGGTTAATAAGTTATTGACAAAATGCGAAGCTTAGAACAATGTTCAAAACTTAATGTGATTAGAATATGATACTTCCTTAGTCTCACTTATTTTGGCCACTAGAAGAAAAAACATATCTTCATTGATATTTAATGTGGCCAAAATCTTTGAGACAACCAAAAAAGGAGAGATGGCTAATTTGATTGAGTCTGGGAGTAAAACTTTACCGTTCAAATGTCTAATTTTGGAGCTAACTCAATTTGTCTTCTTTT
The DNA here is from genome assembly GCA_022495995.1 of Adenophora triphylla var. japonica. Lineage (NCBI taxonomy): Eukaryota > Viridiplantae > Streptophyta > Magnoliopsida > Asterales > Campanulaceae > Adenophora > Adenophora triphylla. The sequence continues at coordinate 66,789 of JAFEMH010002822.1, read as the reverse complement.
GTGTTATTATGCTTTCTGATGAGTCTTTCATAGAGTCCTCTCATCGTCCCTGCTATCTAGGAAAATGAATCTAAAGTACATTTCATTGTTACTAATGCCATAAATTTCATCCGACTTATATTGTTCTTTTGCTAGGCAAACCTATGGTTGTCACATTTCGAGCCTATGCGATGGATCAGATCATCAAGATTCTCAAACAGAGGCTGATGGTGATTACTTTTCTGTGTTCACCCTATTTCACACCTTGTTAAAGTGCATGATCTAACTTTATTCTCTTATTAGCTTGTAGACTAAAATTCTTTGAAGGCTTCAAGTATTAAAGTCACTCATATTCCTTGTAAATAAAAGTAACTATAGTTGAAAGCTGAAGAAGCAGATGCAGTGCATTTTCCTTAACACATGCTTAATTTTTGCATGGAGATAATTTAAGTATCAAGTACATTACTGATGTGTGCAACAGAGTATGCAGTGAAGCTTGTGAACAATGGCTTAGCATATTTGCAAAATAGGAGTTGCAGAAAAATTCTGTCTACCTCGTGTTTTGCTTCATAAATTGTAGAAAATGTTGTTACATGCTATAAAATAATACATTTCACACTTTGAGCAACTATTTTAGAAAATTTAGTGAGATGCCGTTTGATGTTAAATAAATACCATGCATTTTTAAGGCATTTACTGTTTTCTGTTGATACCTTCAAGTGCGTAGTTACAGCGATTTTCATGAATGAGCAGGGTAATTTACTAACATATATAATTTAAACAGGCATTTCCTTACACTGTATTCCAGCCTCAAGCATTGGAACTCTGTGCCAGGGTGAGTAGACCACTACATAATTCTCTGATTTGTCTTTAGTTGTCGACATTGGTAATCTTAAATCATAGATGTGACTAGTATCTTATTGATGGCCATCAACTGTGCATAGTTTCTCAAATGGTTAATTCTAGAACAAGGAAATTGAAAGTCTGACCATAATTTAATGTTGCAGAAAGTTGCAGCTGCTTCTGGTGATATGAGAAAGGCTCTTAGCATATGCAGGTTGGTTTCTACAGGTTCTCCTACTAATTTTATTTGCTGAACATTTAATTACTCATGTATATCTTCATTCAGGTCTACTATGAGCTTGATGAGGAGCGAAGGAATGTTGGAGCCAAGGATGTTGCCTTATGTCGGGTGGAACAGCTTTGCCCATTCCCTTACGATCTCATCCAGCGTGAATTGAAACGTTATCCCAGTAAGTATTACAAACGTTAAATTAATCTCTCCTGCATTCCCAAATCACTATATATACATCACCAACTCAGCACTAAACCACTGTAACTTGTGTTTTTGCTTCCGTTTGGTTTAGCTGGCCATAAATGGCACCTGGCTTTTCTTAACTTGTGTCAGGTAAGCAACAACACTAACAGCATATATGTGGTAACAACAGAAAATCTCTCCCTCAACATTAAGTAGTGCATGTTCAGTCTCGTGAATGATTAAGTTCTTTCAAACCACATTTGTGTGCTCAGACTTGGATTGGTTCGGAGGGGGAGCTAGAATTTTTATTAAACAAAGTCAAGATTATTTTGAATATGGAATACAAAGTCAAGATTATTTTTAATGCTATAATTGTTTGTTTGCAGGTGATGGATCACGTCTCTTGTAATACGTTTGCTATGGAAGAAGACCATTATCTCGTCACGATTTTGTTTGAACAATTGAATATTTAGCTTTTGGTGTTATGATGCCAAGGCTGTATACCTTGCTTAAATTTTTGAATTATTACTTTCTGAATGATGTAATTTATACTTATTTTCTTTGATGACAATGAGAAAAAGTTATCTTTTATATACTTTGTTGCAGTTAGTCAAAATTATGTAGGAATGTGGCATTAAATATGATTGAGATTTGTATCTATTTGTAGTGAATTTCCAGCAGCAATCATATTCGTCAGTTTATTAATACTGTGCAAAAGTGCCGGAAATGTGTGGCACTTTTCAAAGTGCCGGAAAATTAATGCACTTTTTTAAATGCCGGAAATTTGAGGCACTCACAAAATTGCCGGAAATTTGTGGCACTTACAAAACTGCCGGATAATTGTGGCACTTTCATAAGTGCCGGATAATTGTGGCACTTTCATAAGTGCCGGAAAATTGCGGCATTTAAAGAAGTGACGGAAAATTATGGCATTTAAAAAAGTGCCGAAAATTATGGCATTTCTGAAAGTGCCGAAAATTGTGGCACTTTTCAAAGTGCCGAAAAATTGTGGCACTTTTCAAAGTGCCGGAAAATTGTGGCACTTTTAATTGCCGGGAAGTATTACCGACGCGACTTATTACGACACTTATAAAAGTGCCGGAAAATGTGTCGGAAATAGCTTTTATGGCACTTTTTTCTGATTTGTGGCACTTAAAAAAGTGCCACAAAAACCTGTTTTTGTTGTAGTGATAACATGATTTTAAGAACACAATGGTATTAAACGAGATATTAATACATGTGTTGTGTTTACCTGCAGGGATTGCACACAAGAGGCTCTCCGGAGGTGATTGGCAGATTATGGGTGAGTTTATCAGGCAGTCAGGAGCAGACACATTCGACTAAGGGCATGATATATACTGCTGGGTTGGGGAAGTTCTTTGAGATGGCGAAGGCCATCGGGGATACACAGAGGAGCGCAGAGCTGGTGAAGGCACTCCGGCAGTTCTGGTGGGAGACTACCCATTCATTTCACTTCTCCTGGGCGAGGCGACGATCACACCCTATGACTTCGCAGCTATCACGGGATTGCCATTCACAGCTGAGCCACTCTATGTAGTTGAGCCTGCACCTGTTGTTGAGCCCGAAGTTATTGCTGATGCGGACTTCATGGGACTACTTGGTTTCGTTCCCCAGGATAAGAAGGGGAACGAATATGAGTTGGGCGAGCTGCACAGTCGGATTGAGGAACAGAGCAGAGGTTATCCTGCGGCACTTGATGATTCTGTCGATAGCTGACTTATAACCGAGAGACTGGCGAGAGCCTTTGTATGGGTTGGCTTATCTGATATGCTGTTCATCAACAGCGCTTCCACTGCCCTGATTTCATTGCTTGAGCTTCTGAGAGCCTGGGAGACTGTGGGGACCCTGTCCTGGGGCGAGCCAGGTTTAGTTGAGATGTATATGGCTTTAGATGATGTCAGCAGGGGGAAGACGATGACCTTCAACTGCTGTCACATGGCATTTGAGGTAGTCTTTCATCTTGACTTCTTCTCTTTTGCACATTTCATTCTGTCATTCATTATCATTATTACTTGAGCTTCTCTCTTTTTTTTCAGGCCTGGGCTTATGAGATCTTTGGCTGCTATGCATGGCAGATCAAGGATGAGTTCCCTGCTACCACTTTCCTCGCTCTCGGGCGATGGGTAAAAGATGCCAGGAAACAGACTAGGACGGCTGGGGTGAGATGCAGGATAACGGCCTCGTATAAGGACACGCTGATATGCTTGAGAGGGGTTCCTCAGAGATTGACTTTATTCCCATGGACTGGCCGGTATGATGATCAGGCTGCGTACCTGACAGAGTGTCGCAAGCTTCTAGTGGGTTTGTCTAGGGATGCTCTATACTTGGGAGAGAGATTCTATAGACAGCATGGGCCAGACAGAGTTGCTCAAGTTCCTGTTGATCCTCCGAAGGATATGTGGTTCCCTCGAAAGTTGGAGGATTTAGCCACTTTGATTTAGGGTGATGGAGCTCATAATTATATTGACCAGCGGGACCGTCATCAGGATTTGTAGCGAGACCCTTTACCTCCTCAATACATTGACTATCAGGACGGTGATCGCGTGAGGCGAGCCACCATTGACATGGGTCAGATTCATCCGCACTTCCTGCTTCCTGAGGGCTCTAGATCTGTGAGTATCACCTTTAGTCTCTTTTGTTTTCTGATTGTATCAGGTCTCAGCTCAGTCTTATAGACACTTTGCTCGAGCTTATACGGGATCTGTAGGCATGATTGAGCAACTACAGAGGAGCGCTCAGTTCTGGAAGGAGCAGTATAGATCCCAAATTTCAGATGATGACTCCCTTCCTAGCCAGCAGAAGAGGAAGAAGACTCGTATTGACGTGGAGATGAGCGGATCGAGGAGATTTCGGAGCAAGAACCCTTTATATACTCTTTCTAGCTCAGAGGACGACAGTGACAATGATGATGATGATGATCTCCCTACTGATCCACACGACCTTGATACCACCGTTGTGCCTGTGGCCGATGAATTCTATCGAGTGGACATCGTGGCTTATCAGGCTCCTGCTGATTATGCTGACTTTGTGCTTTCAGAGGAGGAGGAGGAGGGTGATGGAGTGGGCGGAGATAATGAGGAGGAGGATGATGGAGAGCAGTCCCCGTGATCATACTATGATATTTTTTTTTGACTACTGTACCCTGTGGAGGGGAAACACTCTATTTACCTTGCTATTTTTGCTTTTAGTTAGGCATTTATTGTTAGTATTTGCATCTGGATTTAAAGTTAATACTTGCACAAGTCCCTTTATTGGTATTTTGGAAAAAAAGGGGGTGGTTGTAAGATAAGTATTTTATGTTATGGTTATGGATTGTATATGTGCATGGATTGTATGTGAGTGTGAGTATGGAGTGAGTTTGTGGATGTATATGGTGTATGGATCCCTCTCCCATGCGTTTTCATTCTGGTATATGGGGTGAATATGTGAATATGTATGTATGGAAGGTATATTGCAGCAACAACGAGTCGGGGAGTGCCCTGGGAATGCAGATTTACAGAAATTTTGCTGATGTCTGAAAAAGGCCAGGAGTTTCGGGCGACTAACTAAGCCCTACTGACAAGCTTCTTGTTGGCCAAGCTATAAAATCAAGACACCACCTTTACACCAAAACTAGAATAACAACAACCCCAATTAGAACAGAAATCAACTTCCATTGCCTATCAACATCAAAGATTGAAACTTTAAATCACTATGGAGAATTACAACACATAAATTGCATTCTGAGAGCCTCAATTTCAGCAAGATGTCATCGAAATCACCCGCCTCCATCAGAAACAAAACCGGACACTTATTGACAAGAGATATGGCCTGTCTTGCATTTGGTCGCTGAAGGATTGGAGAATCGATTGGGAATTGCTCCGAGCAGCATCGTCATTCTGGGAATCGGAGCGACATGTGTTCACCTTATCATACAACGATCTGACACCAATGATGGAGGATTTTTGAGCACTGACTGGATTTGCTGAGTCTAGGACTGTGGCATTTCCACGAGACAGATGATCAGTTACAGTGCAACTATCCGAGTTCTTAGGATTATCAATAGACCAGGTATCGGACATTGCCATTGATGATAGATTCATAGACTTGACTCAGATAGCCATATTGAGTCAGACCAGCCCCAGACTGTTTGATCTATCTACTTCCTTAGATATATTCATGTTGCTCATTCGGTCTGCGCACTACTTCTGCGGCTACATCGGAGTGTGTCCAGCTACGCTGTTGTAAGTACCCCAATCTGGATCACCCCCTTCCGAGCACCCGAGAAACACCGCAGACTCACTCAAACGCAGTCTCGAACACCTGGAACCTTCAAAAATCCCTCAAAACCCTTCAAAAACCCTCAAAGGCCCAAAAAACCACCAACCAAACCAAGGGGGGGGGCTTTCTGGGAAAAAAAAAAGGACTTTTTGGAAATTATGCAAAAATTGGAAAAAGCAGGGAGGTCCGTACGGACCTCTTTGCATGCTAAAAGGTCCGTACGGACCTTCTTGCTACCAACTCTCATAATTACTAAATCCCTCTAAAGTCCACAAGATTTCCCTAAATCCGGGAAAACCAAAACTTTATACTACCTAGGAGGTCCGTACGGACCTTGTTGCAGATTTTTCTCAACTATAAATAGAGGGCTCCCCCTCCCTCATTTTAGACACCATCCTCTTCTACTCTCTTCCTAGGCCTTCTGGCTTCCTCTCTAAGTCCTTCCGAGGCACTCCCGGCCCCTTTCGGATCCTTCCGAGGTCTTCCGAGCTCCCTTGTGGTGCTCCGAAGCCTTTCCGAGCGCTCTCGAGATGCTCCCGCGCTGCCCCGAGGCACTCTCGAGGTACTCTGAGGCCCCTCGTGGTACTCCGAGGCCTTGCCTGGTCTTTCCCGAGGCGTCCCGGCTCTTTTTGAGTCAAACCGGCAACTCGGACGCACGTCGGAACTCTGCCCGAACGCAACCGACGATCCCGACGCACGCCGAACCTCTGTCCGAATCCAACTGACGATCCCTGCGATCCCAACGCATGCCGAAACTCTGTCCGAGTGCACACTTGACAATCCCGAGGCACGCCGAAGCTCTGTCCGCAGACAACCGGCACATCCCGAAGTAATCCTGGTCCGTCCCAGAACACTATTCCATCCTCAAACACTATTCCTCAGCGAAAGAAAGACACAAATCAACATTGGTAAGGCTTCCTTCCTACACTATTTCAATACATTTCAATAAGCAGTGTACAATGTAGACATCCGACACAGCATGTATTTTTAAAAGCACACACACACAACATTTAAAGAAAGAAGGGGTATTGAAAGTCTCGTTTTTACGAGGATACTCGGGTGAGCTCTAATATTCTAATATTTTCTTCCCGAGGAGTAACCTGACCTCCGAACTCAAAAATCTCATCACAAAAAAGAAAAACAGTTTATTTTTAAACTGATGCCTTTTCTCAATGTTTTGGGCTTAATCAAAACGGCGTGGCGACTCTACAAGCAAAACACAGCGAGACCACTTTTCCAACGCGAGCGCAAGAATCGCGGACGAAAAATGCAAAAAATTCGAAAACGCCAGATGCCGGGGCGCGATCGCGCTGCCTCTCGGATCCGAGCAATTTCAGTTGGCGACTCAGCTGGGAATAATTTTGTTTTAAAAAAAAACTTTTAAACAAAACAAAAGATTTTTTTAAAAACAATGATGAGGGTCAAACTTTCATTTTACCTCTTTCTTTAACTATTGTGTGTGTGTGTGCATGTGCTTTACTTTTTATTTTACAAAAAAAAATTAAAAATACAAAAAATGCATCAATATAAATCTGTGTACATACATTTAAAATTCTTCAAAAAAACTTCTATTTTACTCAGAAAAAGAATTTTAGAGACCGCACACTACTCGCACTGCTGCCTCGGTACACCGCACGCTATGCGCACTGCTGCCTCGGATACACTGCACACTACAACCCTTAACCCGGTGTGGTCTTAGTTGCAGTTCGTTTGGCCTTCCTACGCCTCTCGGACGCGCACGGGATCATTCCAAACATCCTATCCTAGCCAAGCCTCAACCCTGCACGTTTGAGTCTTGAGTCACACGTCCGCACTCGGTTGGTTTTACCGGTCCCGTGTCATACAGCCTAGATACATATCCCATGCCGGCCATTTTCTGAGTCGAAGCTCGGAACTCAAGATCCCTTGCGCAAGCAATGTGATGAAAGGTCATGCTAAAATTTTGACCCGATCTTGATTTTCCGAAGCTACACCCAGACGATGTTCCGTCCCGGATATACATCCATGCCCACATGACACCGTCACCCCCCTCCAGCGAAACGAGAGTGGTTGAGAATACCCGGGGAGCCACCTTTTTAGTATCGAGGTCACAAGGTCCGACAGCCCTTCCAGCTCAGCGGTCCGCACCGTCCACCACTCCCCCATGACGGGATCAACAAATAACAGTGAAAGGAATGGAACCCCGCCACTAAGAAACCTTCAGACAATGGAGGAGGTGCTGCGCGCCTTCGAAACTCTCAAGAAGCGCCAAGAGGAGCAGCAAGCCAGGATCGTAGACACCCTGCCCCTTCGAGGAACCGTTGCTGTTCCCCAACCTGATGGGACCTTCATTCTCATAGAAGACGAAGAAATGCCAGCTCCCCCGGGTTCTCAAAGCTATCAGCAGGTCCCACCTCCGCCAAGCTACGAGATCCCAGCAACGCAAAGCAGCTCTCGCTCAAAGCTTCACTTGGGCATCAGTCAAGCAGCTCCGACAGGCCCGCCACAGCACAGTCAATTCCCCGGCCCTGCGCCCCAAGCTCAGTATCAATAGCACACATACGTGCCTGCTCCGCCAGATCCTAATGCTTCTTGATATCCCCCAGGATTCAATCCTCTGCCTCTATACGAGCATCGCAACCATAACCAAAAATCCCAAGGTTTATCCGGGACAGACATCCCGAGCAGATATCCCGACATCTCAAACCTACCACCCGCTAGTCTACCACTTGGGGCTAATGAAACATTTCCCCAATTCCCAAACACAACCCTTAGCGGCCCGGGCAATCATGCCCTCAATTTCAACAACCCAGGGTACGGGATGGTATACACTCAACTACCTCCCCAAGACTCCCGAATGGCGATCCCATCGGCCAATCCACCTCCATCTTCGGTTTCCATTCCCGAAAACGGCAACCCGCCTCAGCCTGCCGATCCCCACATGGCTTGGTTGATCGAGCAAATGAAGGACATGCAAGGCAAGCTAGCCAGTTCTCGGAAAGACTCCCTCATGCCCACTGATCCAAACAAGGTGGTTCCGCTTCCTCCAAAATTCAGGATGTTGGAAATGGAAAAGTTTGACGGGACAGAATGCCCAAAAACCCACATCGACACATATGTCTTGGGTATGAGAGCTAAAGGGGCAACCCCACAGCAAATGGCAGATCACTTCCAGCATTCTCTCAAATCTACAGCGCCAAGGTGGTTCCTCAACGTAAAGGCAGAAAACCGCTCCACGTGGGACCAAATCAGCGAAATCTTCCTGGAGAAGTACCGCGCCAACCTTGAGTGGGAGACAAACCGCCACGACCTGCAAGCCACCGAACAAAAGGATGATGAGCCTGTGGGTGAGTTCTACAAAAGATGGAACTGGAAGCTAAGCGAGATAATGGATCCGTTTTCCAAGGAGCAAATGGACATCTTCCATTCCTTCCTCAAACCATCTCTGAGGACCTTGATCAACCATCACTTCTATCCAGATCTCCGAGCCATGGTCAACGCCGGAACCAAGTTCGAAAAGACCCTGAGCCTCCAAAAGACAACAGCAACCCCTGCTTCGTCTTATCGCTATCGGACAAACCTGTCAAATCCAGCGCCCGTCCCGAATAAAGGAAAAGAGGCAGCCGGAATGGTACACTACATCCAGAACGGAGCTCAAGTAAATCGTGATCAGGTAGCCCCAAGGAACAACAATCCCCCTCGCATTCCACATTTCCAGCATTTCGACAACCTCGAAATGCCTCTGGGCCAGGTATTCGAGGCATTGGTAAAGCGAAATCTCCTCAAGCCTCTCGAGAATTTCCAACCAAAGACTCTCAAGCCCAACATGGATATGAGCAAGCACTGCGCCTTCCACAACTACCCCGGTCACACCAGCGACAGTTGCTTCGTGCTAAAGCAAGTGGTCCAGGGGCTAATCGAAGAAGGAAAGTTGGAACGCCCCCGTGGCGGCCCCAACACCATTAGAAATCCATTCCCCCGAAATGACAGGGTGAACACGATAGACTTCGACAAAATCCCAAGCGAGAGTAGGCCTCCTGCAGTCTCCGAAACCGTCAACATGCTATCCCGCTATGACTGGGAACGTGAAACCAGAGTCAAACGGTCCCGCGACCGGGAATCCAGACAAGAATGCCCAAGGGCGAGTGTCTCCCTACGATCTATCCCACGATCAAGACATACCAATGGATGGATCGAACGCTCCCCAGAGGAGACTGAATTGAACGGCGGCACCGGAAGCGGTCTAGCCTTCACGGACGAAGACTTGCCGATATGTGAAAATAGACACAACGAGGTTCTCCTCATCCTCATAAAAATAGAGATGTTCTACCTCCCGAACGTCTTGATTGATAACGGCTCCGCAATCAACATCATTGCCTTGAGCACACTGAAACGCCTTCGCGTCGACCGCTCCCTGATGAGACCTTCGCCCTGGATAATCCGAGCTTACGACTCCACCCCATGCCCTGTCGTAGGAGTCATCAATATGAGGATCCAATTCGACGCACAATTGGAATTGGTAGAAGTCCAAGTGGTGGACATCAAGCCAACCTTCTCTGCCCTGCTGGGACAACCTTGGATACACCAGATGAAAGCGGTATCATCTACTCTTCACCAATGCGTGAAATTCGTCAATGCCAAGGGAATCCTCGAGGTAATCCGCGAAAGCAGTACAATGGCAAGCGCTTGGCCAGCAAGCTATGACCCAGAAGAGGGTCCCGACATGAGCGAATACTCCTCTGCAGGCGAGACTCCAGCCCTGTCACGCTATGATGTGGATCCCTACGTCCACGCTCTAAGCCGCGATGAGCTAGAGATCGAAGATCTCATGGGTCAAGACGACAACTCCGACCTATGCGACTGCGAAGAATGCTTGAAAGAGGATCAAGAGATGGATGCCGAGATGGAGATTAACCGAGGAGTAGACCTCTACTTCGCCGAAAACCCTCTTGCAAACTGGCTCATCACCGACCCACTGGTGTTGGACAACCCTCTGGCCGACACTCTCGGATCTCACGGGGACAACCATCACAGCATAGTCCAATTCAACATCCCGGTGTCTGACCTAGACGAACAATGGCGCAACTGTGCATCTCTTGGCACTCCATGTAGTGTCGAACTATGCAGACCTGAGCCCTCTAGTCCGGGGAAACGTAGGCAACCTTAATTGGTCCGGTCTAAAAATACACAAAAAAGTCATAAGTTTGAATGTATATCAAGACCTCCATCAAACTACACACTTTCCAGGAGCATGCCCCCAACATCACCTTGATCAAGTCAAATGACGGCGGCAACATCAAAGGACATCCGAGGGTCACTCAACATCAAACGACTGACCCATGTCAACTTCCAAGCCAGGAGCTTTTCTTCGCCCTCACGCACTTCAAAAAAAAAAGAGCTCGAGCAAAGACTCTAAAAAAATAAAAAATAATAAGCTCAAGCAGAAGCTACAAAAATGAGGTCAAGAGCCCGACGCCAACAAACAAGAGGCAAGGAAGTCACTGAAAAGACCGTCCAAACGACTTGTCAAGGGGATCATCCAACCTCCCATACAAATACAAAACCCCGACGAGAAGGGATTGCCGTCAAGGCCCAGGCTGCTTCAGTCCAAAAATCAAACAGAAAAGTCCAAAAATGGACGCCGCCAAGACTCACAAAAGAAACAAAGGGTGAACAAGAGATCTTGCGTCTCGACAAAGCTTTAAAAGTAAATCACAAATCACTAACGATTACAACATTTCTTGATGAGTTCAAGCACGGTCTACTCTCAAGTTCACAACATGCTAAAAGACAGCTTAATACATTTAACAAATAATGTGTTTACAATGCAATGAATGGATACCTAGGAGTTCATTCCGCGCCATCTGAACTTGTCCCCTCGCCATTCTTCCCTTTCTTCCCTCGTCCCCGGCGAGTCTTCTTTCGCTCCACGCGAGCCAGCTCTGCATCTCTCAGTCCGAGATTAGGGGTCCTCCCCGTAGAGTCAAACTATCCAGTAGCTCACAGGGCTTCATTCGCCCGTGCTTCGGCTCGAATCTCCTCCCTGCGAGTCTGCAAGAGAGGACCTCTCTCCGTCAGTCGGTCAACTCTAGTCTTGTAGACAAACAAAGTGTCTCCCGTAACATCCTGAGCGTCAGACCAGGCTTCGGCACTCCTAAGGCAATAGCTGCGACGACAATCGGGCCCCAGAATCGCTTCACGCCTGGTCCCCAAAATCACTTGGGACTGCCCAACGTACTGCTCATACCAATCCAGGTACACGATAGTCAATAAAGTGCTCTCCCGACGTCGAAGGAGCACAACAGGAGGGAAAGCGGAATACTTCCATACCCTCAGAAAATACAAGAGAGCACCTGGAGCTGCCATGCAGAGAGGAGCTACCTCCGCAGTGGCAAGGTCATCCCAGCCCAACAAAGGCTCCTGCCTTATCCCGAACTGCCGGGAAACAAGCAACGGAATGTAGAAGGAGGACCAAGACAAACCTGAAACTCTGACAACATAGGACCCTTCCTGAAAGGCCCTCCTCGTCTCGATTCCCCAATGCGGAACCCACCAGCGGATCTGATGCATACCAAGTTGTGCCATCCATCTCTCCCAAGCGGACTGATCCATATCCAATACAATAGGTCGCCAAGCAAACGACCACGGGCTAAACGACGTCGGAGCCTCGGGCATGGCCTAAAGTATCTCTCTCAGCCACAAAGTGAGCAAAACGGGGCTTCCACCTCTCATGAACCTATCTCCAGTCGCCAGGCGATCAATGCTGTAAAGGGTCTCCCCCAGCACCAACGGCACAATGTCCTCTCGGGCTATGCAGTGCCCAACCACATCCAGCAAAGCGCCATCGCAAACCCCAAGGGAGCTGACCATGAAAAGCATCGCTATCACGCACAAGGCAAATGCATCCCATGAGACGTCACTCTCGTCATCACTCATAAACTGCTCCGGCAGTACAAAAATGTCAATGTGACCGGAATTAAAGATCATACCCTGCACTTCTTCCAACAAATCCTGATGAAAGCACGCAAGCTTCACGCACACGGCAGCACCGCCAATCAAAGGAAGCGAGATTGCCTCCATCTCCGGTCCCCCAATCAAAGCTCGAAAATCCTCAAAAGTGGGCGTCACTTCATTGTAGGAGAAGCTATACACATGCATCCTAACATCCCAGAACCTTGTGGCAGCCCGCAACAATTCCCAATCAGGAACCAACTCCTTGAGGGACCAAACCGAGCAGAGTCGAAACCTCATCGAAAGCCTACCTCTGATGCCTCATACGGTGTCGCATCCACATTTTCAGTCGCTCAAGGAAGTATGCTTGCCTCTCCTTCGTAAGCCTTGGCAAAACTCGTGGAACATACGAAGAATCCATGGCAAAAATGGAGGTTCCTAGAGAAAATGGGGAAGAAAGCTCGGAATGACTGCAAATGGAAAATGGGGGAAGTTCAGACACCCTGAAAAAGTTTATCCTCTCCCCAAAAGCAGAAGAGATCCGTACGGACCTTTTTGCATGCCTAAGTGGTCCGTACGGACCTTCTTGCAACATGGCCCCACATTTTCAGCAAACAGTACAATAGCCACTGTTCCCAGCTGGACCCTGCTCCAAACTGTCCAAATTCTGGCCAAAGCCATTCCCGGCAAGCATACACTACCCACAAACGCACTCCCAGCTCATGTGGCGTGCACAAATAATAAGCTAGCAACAATTCCTAGGACAAACCCCGGGAATCACAAAATACGACATTACATCTTAAAATAAAATACTTTGCTGTGCAAATACAAGTGTTTTATTACAGGTACCCAAAATGTCTGTTGCTATACAAAAAAATGGAAAGAGGGAAAGCAAATGAGCCCTACTCCGACTCCTCATCATCGACCTCATCAAACGTGAAGTCAGGCATATCGGAAAACTCGCCGATCACGTCCTCGTCATCCGAATACTGAACCCCCTCCTCGGGCAAGTACTCGAAGTAATCCGACGGATCGAGCCCGGTAAAACGATCAAAGAAGGAGGGCTCCGACGAACCCTCTCCCTGAGACCCCTGCACCGGCAAGAACTGGTGGAAGATCGACTGCCGCCGGACCCCCGAAGATGTCCCTGCATCCATGCTATGCCACCCCCGAACGGGTCCCTCCTGCTGCGGCTCTGGCTCAGCTCTCGACGGAGGAACGTCAACAGAATGCCTCGAAGGCATCGGCTCGTACGCCGGTACACGTCGCGAAGAATGGCAAGACAGCTTCCTCGCTATCTTCTTCACGAAAGACCGCATCGCCACGTAACGGTGGGTCAACGTGTCAAAGGATCTCCCCGAGACCTGCACAAGCAAACAATCAAAGAAACGCTTAGAAAAAGGAGATACAGTCACACTCAGCAAAAGAGAAAAATACAGAAAAGATGCCAAAATGGAAAAGAGTAAGCACACTCACCGGCGCATCCGGGTCAACCCGATAGGCAGCAGGAGCCAGCTCAGGCACGGGTACCGACACCCTTCGCCTCGACGAGTTGCCCCGTATATATGTAAAGTCTGGCCCAGGCACCGGAACATCTGGGGGACGTAGTGGGCCATCCCGCCTCTCTCTCGCCAACACCTGTGGAGTCCTCAGCTTCCTCCTAACGAAGGACCCATACTCCTCAAACAAAATAAACACATCGGCACTCACGCCGCCCAAGTACCTCTCGTACTCCAACACATCCATGTCACGGGGATTCATCATCCCAAAGGGTGGATCCCTCGGAGCCATAGGGGGCACACCCGGGCCATGCTGCCAGTAGACCCTCTCCCCCAAATACATGACATCATAAGTCAGGCCCCGCAGCATCTTTCTCTGTGCCGTCACCACGGGACCACCCTCAAGCTCGTAGTCTCCATACCGAGCCCAAGGATACAGCTCAAACTCCGCCGAGCTATCCTTCTTCAGGTACTCCTGGACATCCCGATAGGCGATAGTGAGCTTCCCCCTATTCGTCCTCCTCCTCCTCGACTGACGGGCCCAGCCCAACATAGTAGGATAGGCCTCCAAGGCCTCAGCATCTCGATCCTACGGAAAGCACCGGAAGATCTCACAAAACCACACCTACGACAAAAGCAGAAAATGGCTCAGTGCAAAAGAAAACAGAGAAATGACAAACTGCTAAATCAAAAACAGCAATAAACTCATACCTCCAAAGCAAAATCAAAGCAGCCCAAAGAACTGGCCACGCCTCGGCTAAACCGGTCCAAAGAAAAATAAAGCTCGGCCATGCCCGCCTCGCCCCAAGCTATCTCACCAACCCTCTCTAATTCCACCAAACTCTCCAGCAGAGGAAAAGGAGCCGAGGTAGCGTGATTCGAGAACAGAGTCTCGGAGAGGGAAAACCACAAGAAAGAGCGCGCCAGCTGCTCGGCCGTCACCAAACCGGTGCCTCGACGATAGGCCCCGATGTTGGTCGTAATCTGTGCCTCGACATCGCCATATAACATGCCCAGGCCCCTGCGAGGGAAAGGCGCGAAGCCCAACAGCTCAGCCAATGCCCCATCGGACATCCTGTCCCTCCATCTCACTGGCCCTCCTTTGAAGGAAAGCCCGGTAATAGCTGCGAAGTCGGTAGGAGTCACCGTCACCTCCCCCCAGCTCAAATGAAAGGTGTGCGTGGTATCCCACCAATACTCGGACAAGGCCAGGAAGATACTCTTGTTCTTCCTCGTATCTGAAATCCCGGCCAGGTTCTCCACGAACGCGCCCAAACCAGAAGTGAAGACTAGCCTCTTAGGGCTCGGCCTGCCCTCCCTAGAGATGTCCGGCAATTGCTGCCACAGCTCAACTATAGCCTCGAGCGACCCCCGAGACTTCATCTTCTTGGTTTTCCCAAACAAAAGCCCCTCATCCTGCAGGTAAACACAGCAAAGGTACGTCAGTCATAGTACTTAATGCAAAATACCAAAAGGAAACCAAAGCCTAAAAAAGTCCATCCCAATACGGCAAAACAAAAAGTCTGTCCCAACACAGCAAAACAAAAAGTCCGTCCCAACACGGCAAAATAAAAAGTCCGTCCCAACACGGTAAAACAAAAACAACCCGTCACGAAACATGGCACACATTGCACATAATTTTCCACATGTAACCCGTCACAAAATACGGCACACATTGCACATAATTTTCCCCATGCAGTCCGTCACAAAAACACGGCACACACTGTACAAATTTTCTCAACAGAGGGATCAAGCCCTACACGACACATTTTCAAAAGGACCCGTCACAAAACACGGCACACATTGCACATAAACTCCCCACAAAGTCCGTCTCAAAAACACGGCACACACTACATGACCCATTTTCAAAAAAAGTCCGTCCCCATGGCACACACTTTCAAGACAAAACCCGTCACAAAACACGGCACATGTCACACTTTTTTACAAAGTACGTCCCTACACGATAATTTTCACAGTGTACATACAAGAAATAGCATAGAGTACAAAACACCAAAGCATGCATTTCGAAGAGAGGCACTTTATTTTTACAAATAATAGCTAATCTCCACATTTTTGTACAAAAATCACATACCCACAATTCTCACATGCTCAATTTCAACAATTCATCACGAATTTCACAAAAAGCATGGCAATACCAAAAAGCCCCAAATATGCGAAGAATTAAAACCTAGTTCTAGCATACAATAATTCGAGCAAAGAATCAAGACGAAATTGATTTCTTACCTCACCGACGGCCCTATCTCGCATATTGTGCACCTCCGGATCCGGATGCAACACATCCGGATTCCTCGACGAAGGCACGAAGGAAGTGCAATTCCTTTGAAGGTCCGCCCTTTGCTCAATCGCCTCTTGGCCCCGTTGACGACGACCTTTCCTTGCTCTATCCGCCATTGACAAGCAATTCAAGCGAAATGCGGAAGATTTACTAAGGAATTTGGATAAAAAATGGAGGTTTTCTCCTTCTCTCACTCGGTTGTTCACGAAACTGGAAGAAGAAAATGGGGGTGATGCCTCGTTTCTGGAACTGGTCAAATTTTGGGAACTCCAAATTGCACAATGGTCCGTACGGACCTCTTTGCACACATAAAAGGTCCGTACGGACCTCTTTGCATTTTAGGGCCAAATTACTTCTTTGCCCTTACAATCTTTGCCCCTGGCTGTCCAAAGGCCTATTTCAGCAGATTAATTGCAGTTTGGTCCTTAAACCAACAAAACCAACCCTGGCCGTCATCGTAAGCCCGGATTTCGCCCACTAAACGGCAACACAAACACCGGCCGTCATCGCAAGCCCGGACCTCACCCACTAAACATCAAAACAAACACAAAAGGCGCAAATGCCTCCAAACACAAATCCCAAGGCACAAAACGCCTCTAAAACAAAAAACGGTGAAACAAACACCAGCCATCAAAGTAAGCCCGGAATCACCCTCTCAACAGACAAAGCCTCTACGAGACTACGCGTCCCCAGCAGACGAACACCGGCAGTCATCATAAGTCCAACACTTCCCCAGCGAACAAAACACGAGGCCATCACGCCTCTCACAATCAAAACATGAGGCCATCACGCCTCTCACAATCAAAACATGAGGCCATCACGCCTCTCACAATCAAAACACGAGGCCATCACGCCTCTCACAATCAAAACACGAGGCCATCACGCCTCTCATAATCAAAACACGAGGCCATCACGTCTCTCACAATCAAAGCACAAGGCAATCACACCTCAAACAAACACAGTTAGAGGACACTACACGTCCCCACGCACGACACCAACCACGAGTTACAGGGCATAACACACCCTCATCTCTATCATCCGCAGCCCGGAAGGCTTTAAACCACTTGGTTCGGAAGACCGTATAAACCTCCCAAATCATTATCTTCAGCCTGGAAGGCTTTAAATTACCCGGTTCGAAAAACCGTAAAATTTCCATTTCAGGACGCCACCACGTCCTCACAATCGACCTCAGAGGTCACATCACTTCAGGGCACCACCACGCCCGCATACACCCACAACGTCACGACGGTGAACTACGATCAGGCTTGATTCCCGCCAGGGATACGTAGGAATCCTATCACAGGGTCTAACCAACCGACCTAAACGATCACCCAGGACGCCGCCACGTCCTCACAACCGACCTATACAGTCACCCAGAACGCCACCAAATCCTCACAACCGACCTATACGGTCACCCAGGGCGCCACCACGTCCTCACAACCGACCTATACGATCACCCAGGACGCCACCAGGTCCTCACAACCGACTTATACGGTCACCCAGGACGCCACCACGTCCTCACAAATGACCTATACGGTCACCCAGGATGCCACTACGTCCTCACAACCGACCTATGTGGTCACCCACAGGACACTGACATGTCCACTTCCTCACACACCCGAACTACGATCAGGCTTGATTCCCGCCAGGGATACGTAGGAATCCTATCACAGGGTCCAGCCAACTGACCTAAACGGTCACACACCTCAGGACGCCACCACATCCTCACGCGATCCAGATCAGGACCCTTATCTTATCGACGACCCTACTTCCTCCGTAAGTGACGTCGTTGAGGGGCTTTTGTAAGTACCCCAATCTGGATCACCCCCTTCCAAGTACCCGGGAAACACCGCAGACTCACTCAAACGCAGTCTCGAACACCCCGAACCCTCAAAAAGCCTTCAAAACCCTTCAAAAACCCTCAAAGGCCCAAAAAACCACCAACCAAACCATGGGGGCCTTTCTGGGACAAAAAAAAACAAAACGGACTTTTTGGAAATTATGCAGAAATTGGAAAAAGCAGGGAGGTCCGTACGGACCTCTTTGTATGCTAAAAGGTCCGTACGAACCTTCTTGCTACCAACTCTCATAATTACTAAATCCCTCTAAAGTCCACAAAATTCCCCTAAATTCGGGAAAACCAAAACTTTATACTACTTAGGAGGTCCGTACAGACCTTGTTGCAGATTTTTCTCAACTATAAATAGAGGGCTCCCCCTCCCTCATTTCAGACACCATCCTCTTCTAATCTCTCCCTAGGCCTTCTGGCTTCCCCTCTAAGTCCTTTCGAGGCACTCCCGGCCTCTTTCGGATCCTTCTGAGGCCTTTCGAGCTCCCTTGTGGTGCTCCGAAGCCTTTTTGAGCACTCCCGAGACGCTCCTGCACTGCCTCGAGGCACTCTCGAGGTACTCTGAGGCCCCTCTCGGTACTCCGAGGCCTTGCCTGGTCTTTCCCGAGGCATCCTGGCTCTTTTCGAGTCAAACCGGCAACACGAACTCACGCCGAAACTCTGCTCGAACGCAACCTACGATCCCGACGCACGTCGAACCTCTGCCCGAATCCAACTGACGATCCCTGCGATCCCAACGCACGCCGAAACTCTGCCCGAGTGCACACTTGACAATCCCGAGGCACGCCGAAGCTCTGTCCGCAGACAACCGGCACATCCCGAAGTAATCCCGGTCCGTTCCAGAACACTATTCCATCCTTAAACACTATTCTTCAACGAAAGACAGACACGAACCAACATTGTTAAGGCTTCCTTCCTACACTATTTCAATACATTTCAATAAGCAGTGTACAATGTAGACATCCGACACAACATACATTTTTAAAAGCACACACACACACACAACATTTAAAGAAATAAGGGGTATCGAAAGACTCGTTCTTACGAGGCTACTCGGGTGAGCTCTAATATTCTAATATTCTTTTCCCGAGGAGTAACCTGACCTCCGAACTCAAAAATCTCATCACACAAAAAAAAACAGTTTATTTTTAAACTGATGCCTTTTCTCAATGTTTTGGGCTTAATCAAAACGGTGTGGCGACTCTACAAGCAAAACACAGCGAGACCACTTTTCCAATGCGAGCGCAAGAATCGCGGACGGAAAATGCAAACAATTCAAAAACGCCAGATGCCGGGGCGCGATCGCGCTGCCTCTCGAATCCGGGCAATTTCAGCTGTTAGAGATCATCAGGCCGCTGAGAGGTGATCAAGGAGCTGAAATCCAGCATATTCAGTCTGGACAGGGAGAGATGGACATCATTCCACTGTTTCTAGCGGAGACATACCATGGCATTGATAGATTAGCCGGAGGATCTGCGTACATGGGTGCAGGCAGCCCCAGATTACTATCATTGTGGTTGTATGAGAGATTGCGATTGATCTCGCCACTGTCAGAGGGACAGAAGGCATTACATTGGGCAACTGGACATCGCAGGATATTGAGGAATGCAGCTGCTGAGAGTTGGCACAGGAGGTTGACCCGATATGAGACCGCAGACCTGTAGTATTGGATTCCGGCATGGGGATTGCAGACTGTGAGAGATATTCAGGACGAGTCAGTGATTATCCGACTGTCGGGACTACATGTCTCATCCTTTTGCATTCCTTCTCTAGTGAGCAGACAGTACAGATACCCCCAGCAGACCATTCGAACTTTGAGAGGGCAGTTGATGACTAATACCATGCCGATGATTATGACTGAGCCTCAGACTATGCAGTTCTTTGGCAGAGCAATTCTAGAGGGCTTTCTTCCGATACGACCACTACTCCGTTAGACTAGAGGTATCACATTTTTGACCACCGAGTATTTGATATGGTACGAGGAGCAGCAGGGTCCAGTACAGCTGATGATAGAGGCTCGACGCCGAGAGTATTTTGGGGCAGACTATTCTTCCAGCCGGACATTCAGGGACACAGAGGCCAATTGTAACCCTGATGACATCACTGGCGACATTGCAACAGATTATGAGAGATGGGAGCTTTGGAGAGCTGCCTTGAGAGATGACCCCGAGGGGATGGCACGGAGAGCAGCCTTGAGACATTAGAAAGCAGCTAGAGCAGTACTGATAGCTACCAGACTGATTGATCCACCAGCTTGCATCATACCTGAGCCAGGATGAGCTCAGACTAGCCTTTTCGACATACCTAGACCAAAGACCTCCCGGGGACCGAGGAAGAGGAAGAGTAGAGATTCAAGTTTGGGAGCGGGAACAAGTTCCGAGACACTTTATGAGAGATATGAGACACTTTTCTGAGAAATGAGCATCCCCAATTGCCATTGCAGACACAAATAGGTGTTTAGGATTTTGAAATTTCATTATTTTTTATTCGCAGCAGGTTATATGAGTCCAGAGTAGACCGTGCTTGAACTCATCAAAAAGATAATTAACTTGTAATGAATCTTTAAATAGTTTTGGAGTTGTAATCAAGACATATTTCGGATTTGAATGCATTTTATGTGACAAGATTTTGGATTTTGTTGTGTTTTAGACCGAACCACAAGTGGTTGCCTACGTTCCCCTTTTACAAAAAGAACTAAGGGGCTCAGATCTCCGTAGTTCGACTCAGTTATTTTTGGTGTATGAGAAAGGGAAGATAGAAGAGGGACATGGTGCAACCCTGTTTTTTACCTAAACCTCACATTATTAGGGTTTTCAGTCTAGTTGGGTATATTCTTTTATCATCGAACGCGCCTTATTTTTTACATGGACTGCCTTTTTGGAGGTTTTCAGTCTTATCTAGGACAATTTTATTGCGCCTTTTATTCATTTTTTTTAATTTTTTATTATTATTATATTTTTTATATAGAGGGGAGGACTCGATCAGATGTAGTAACGTCGCAGCTTGTCGCCGTTAATCGGATGCAGGAACGGATTTCCATCCAAATCTGTCAATTCCATAGCTCCTCCGGAGAAAATCTTCTTTACCACGAATGGGCAAACCCAAATAGGTGCCCACTTGCCCAAAGAACTGTTTTGATTTGACGGCTTCATTTTCAGAACGAAGTCACCAACTTTGATGTCCCGAGGCTTCACCTAATTATCAAATGCACGAGCCATTCTCTTTTGATAAGCTCGAGTATGCTCCATAGCCTTTAGTCTATGCTCGTCGAGCAATGCCAGCTCATTGTATCGACTCTGAAGCCTGTCGATCTCATTAACTTCATTTTCCAGCAGGACTCTGAGAGACGAAATCTCTAGCTCGATAGGCATAACGGCTTCCATTCTATAAGTCAAGGCATACGGAGTTTCACCAGTAGCAGTCCGAATTGAAGTACGGTAGCCCCACAATGCTAAGTGCAGCTTTTCTGGCCAATCCTGACTTCGCTCAGCCATTTTCTTGATAATTCTTTTGAGGTTTTTATTTGCAGCCTCTACAGCACCATTGGTCTGCGGTCTATATGGCGATGACTTGTTGTGTTTAACCCTATATTCTGTAAGCAAGCGATCAGCCTCTCCTTCAAATTGAGATCCGTTATCAGAAATAATCTCATTCGGGACTCCATATCGGCAGAAGATATGTTCTTTTATGAAACGAGCAACTTTTTTGGCAGTAAGAACTTTGTAAGACGCAGCCTCAACCCATTTTATGAAATAGTCTACTACAACTAAAACGAACGAGTGCCCGTTGCTTCCTGACGGAGTGATCTTCCCAATGACATCTATTCCCCAAGTTGCAAAAGGCCAGGGAGTCGTCATACAATACAAGTCATGAGGAGGTATATGATTCATGTTGGAGAAACGCTGGCACTTATCGCAAGTCCGCACAAACTGGATCCAGTCCGTCTCCATTATAATCCAGAAGTAACCCAATCTGATGATATTGTGCATTAAATATCGAGCATTCATATGTGGTACGCAAGCACCATTATGAACATCTTCCATTACTCTTTGAGCTTTCTCTTTACTGATGCAAAGCAAGAGTGGACACCCTTCCCTTTTCTTCCACAATTCATCTCCAAGAATAACATATTGTGCAGATAGTCTTTTCAAAGCTTGCAGACTCTTAGCTCGGATACTTTTTTATAAGTTACCCTCTTCATCAACTGGAAAGGATGCTTCCCCATGCTTGAGAAATTGGAAGATCTGACTATACCAAGGCTCGTTGACAGTTTCAACCTCAATTTCACAACAGTAAGCCAGATTCTTTCGTCTTTCGACTCTAAATGGCTTAATCAATTTACCCTCCGGTATCTCCACCAAAGAAGCCAAGGTAGCTAATGTATCAGCAAACCTATTTTTATCTCGCGACAAGAACTGGAATGTCACTTCTTTAAACTGACTAATGAGCTCTTTCATCTAAGAATGGTATTTCTGGAGACAAGGACCCACCGTCTTCCACTTATTGAAAACTTGGTTGATTATTAGCTGAGAATCACCAAACACTTCTAGCTCACCAATATTTCGTTCGAGAGCAGGCTCGAGACCAGCTATAAAGGCTTCATACTCGGCCAAATTATTGGTAACTGAAAAGTTCAATTTGATGGCGATAGGAGTGTGCATATCGCTCGGATCTACCAAAACCATGCCAATGCCATTACCCTCTTGTTTGACGCACCATCAAAGAATAATTGCCATCGATTGCCATTTTCCACCAAAAAGATCCCCTCATTGGGAAATTGAAGATCTGGTCCACGAACTTCAGTACTAGGGGAGTCTGCCAACTGATCAGCTAAAGCTTGCCCTTTGATTGCTTTCCGAGTCATATACTTGATATCAAATTCCGCTAGAAAGAATGCCCACTTGGTGAGCCTTGTGGATATATTGCCTCTGTTACTTTGAAACAAATACTTGATCGGATCCATTTTAAAGACCAGATATACCGTATGAGACAGCATATAATGTTTCAACTTTCCAACAACCAAAACCAAGGTTGTACATGTCTTCTCTAGAATGGAATAGTTCAATTCGCTTCCTTGGAGCTTACTACTGACAAATTATATAGAATTTTCTACTCTCGAGTCCTTCTTCTCTTGTGATAGCATAGCTCCAACGGTTGTATCTGTTACTGCCAAGTACAAAAGCAAAGGCTTGCTCCCATGCGGTGGACAGAGGATGGGGGGATTGACAAGATAAGCTTTGATCCTTTCAAAGGCTATTTGACACTCTTCATTCCAAACCACTTCTTTATTCTTTTTCAACAACTTGAAGATTGGCTCGCACATAGATGTCAACTGATTAACAAACCGACTGATGTATTGCAAACGGCCCATGAATCCTTTCACCTCAGACACGGTTCTAGGCAGCTTCATCTCGATGATAGCTTTGATCTTTCTCGGGTCAGCCTCGATACCATGCTTGGTGACCATATACCCCAGGACTTTGCCACGAATAACTCCAATGGTGCACTTGGTCGGGTTCAACCTCATGGAATGCTCTCGCAATCTGTTGAAGAACTTTCTCGGATCAACCAAATGTTGTCCATCTGTAAGTACCCCAATCTGGGTCGTTTATGTTCCGTCAGCCCAAATTAATGATTTATAATCACTTATGGGTATTTTGGACATTATTTTGACAATTTGAATGAGGAAGGACCTCTTAGGAATAAAAAAATGGACAATTACTTCGCTGGAAGTCTGTCATTTCCAAGGAAAAGGAATATTGACCATTTAGATAAGCCAAAACTGCCAGAAACAGCTTTCTGCAAAAATCAGGCATGCCTGCTGGGGTCATCCGTGCGGATGAGATTGTCCCTACAATCTTGTCCACGCGGATAAGATCAGCACCCAGGCAACCTAAAAATACCCCCCTTCTCCCTCAGTTTAATATAGAGAAAAAAGCCCCAAAAATACGAAAATCTACTGTCACTCTGCCCAAATCAACCCTCAAACAACCATTTCCAACTTCAAAACTCAAATTCCACACCATATTCATCCTAAAATCCACTCCAAAACCACTTCTAACCCTTTCAAACCTTCAAACCCTAAAACAACAAACCCAAGACAATTGGTAAACCCTCAATCTCTTCACTCATATCCACATTTTATTTATGCATTTCACATTTTGTTCATCTCTTCCTCCTTGTCCTAAGGATCCAAGAGGATCTCCATGGAGTTCATCTCCATGGATGATTCTCTACATAGATCCACATTTTATTTATGCATTTCCCTTTGCCCTCCTTTTTATTAACAAGTTCTTGTTTATTACTTGCTCTTTTGACCTAAATGTGGTCATCTTGGAGTTCATCTCCATAGATGATCACTCCAAATGGTCCAAATTTTTACTTTCATGTCTCTTTACATTTCTAGTCAATACTTGTTCATTTGACCTAGAAGATGGTCACCTTGGAGTCCATCTCCATGAATGACCACTTCATTTGGTCCATAATCTTTACTTTCATGTCAAATCCCCCTCCTTAGTCTAAGATGCTCACCTTGGAACACTTTTCATGGATGAACATCATCTAGACATCACAAAATGGGTCACACAAGATGTACAAGATACCTTGAGTATAGGTCTCAAGGATGGTCTTCCTATGACCACCTTAGAGATCTTCCACTAAAGGTTGATACATCTTGACCAATCCTTTGTCAAAATTACTTTTATGTCAAATCCCCCTTTTTCCTAGCAAATGAAGTGTTTTCAAAGTCCTAACGTACCCTCGGGATGGCTTGGTTAAGTGGATTCATCACTTATGACCACTAATCAAAGTCTAGGGAAAGAGAGGACAAAATATGGATGCCAAAAATCCATTCAATTCCTTCATTTTCTGTTTTCAGTTACAACTCCAGTTAAGTCCTGTAAATCCAGTTAACTTTCTGGAAATTACAGTGACTAAACTGGAAACTGTAAAATATGGAGACTGCAGCCGTATCCTCGCGGATAAGATTGCACTGCATTCTTGTCCACGCGGATAACACTGTCATCTGCAAACAGTCCCTCAAATTTTCTGTTATTTCCAGTTTAATCCCTATTTTAAAACTGTTTTTCAGTTCAGTCCTTATAATTTCATTTATCTTCAGAAAACCCCCTTTTAATACACACACACACAAAAAAAAAAGGTTTCAAGTGAGGAAGACTCGTCGTACGAGGCATTCCGGGTGAACACCAACGTTCTTCCCGGAGTGTAACGTGACCTCCGAACCCATTTTCTCTAATCTTGGGTATTTTTCAAAGTTTTGACCCTTAAACAAAAAACGGCGTCGCGACTCCGTAAAAAAATGATTTTCTTTTAAGTTCGATAAAGATTTTTCAAAGCTTTCCAAAAACAAACAAAAGGTCTTGTCGGGCGAATCAAAAAAAAAAATTTCATTTTTGTAAAAGAAAATCGGCGCGGTCAGATACACATCATCACAGTGGCGACTACGCTGGGGACGTATAAGCTTTTTTTTTTAAATAAATAAATTAAAAAAATGATACTCGGTATATAGGTGAAAACCATTCAATTTCCTGTTAATGCCTCCTTACTAGAGTCGGGGATAAAATATGGTATAACAATGCCACGTACCGGTGTCATTTAAAAAAAAAAGAACTTTTGTGGGTCAAACTTCCGTTCTAACACTTGAGACTTTTTTTTAGGTTTTGTGTGTGTGTGTATTTTTCCCGTTATGCTTTGTTGTTGTTTTGACCATCCCGAAAAAGTCAAATTTTGACCGTCGGATCGTTCTTTTTAACTACCTAGAATTTTATGTGCTTATGTGCTTGCATGTTTTCAAATAAAAAAAAAATCTTTTTTGCATGCATCATGCTTTTAAGACACATTTGAAAATTTCTTTTTTTACTCAAAAAAGGAAAATAGACTGTCGCACACTACGCGCACGTTGACCGTACACTGCACACTACGTCCTTAACCCGGGAAATCTCAGTAGCAGCCTGGGAGGCTTACTATGCCTCTCGGTGCGAGCACGGGACGACCCAAACAGCCATTGGTTTACCCTCGTGTCGACCCTGCACTTGTCTGTGACATACTTTTTTCGAGACTCGGTTGGTTTTTGGTCCGGTCCGTGTCAGATTGTGTCAGTGCATGCTCCGTGTAGGTCAAACCCTAGTCAACGTGCCAAGTCAGGATCCCCCGCAGACCTAACTCAGTTGAAGCCATGCCGGTTTTCCATCATGAACTTCGACCCGATCCTGGATGGGGCTCGGACTTCGGTTTTGATTCGTACGGCTCATACACCGGCTCACGGTATGACATCGAGTCATCTAGGATTAACGCTCAATCCATGTCTAATTACCGCTTAACCAATGACGGAGTCAAGATCCCTTGCGGACTATCAGTCGAAGTCATGCCGACTTTCCGTCAGGCACTTTGACTCGATCTTGACCCTCGACGCTGGCCTTGTTGGTAATTTACATCGAGTGCACGTTAAGACTTCATGATCCGCCAGACCTTAGGTTCGTTTTCCTTTTCGGTCGGTGGGACCCACTTACCCTACGGAACCCTTGTTCGAGGTTATAGGTTGAGAATCTATAGGCGTAGTGATGGGTCCCACTGATCCAGGACTCAGAGTAGTAAAAGAAAAAAGAAGAGCAATCTTTTTCAACCGCTTAGGACTTAATAAAACTGAGATTGTCTATGGCTAAGAACTTATGAGACGAAACTCACAAGGTGAGATGAAACTCACGGGTGTTGTCCTTAGTGTTAATGACACTAACGAAGACACTTTCACCAATTCTAGAAAAAGCACAAATCAATAGAAATAAATATAATTTGCAGCAGAAATATTAAAGCAATACACAAGAATATAATTTTTATCAAGTTATATAAATATATAACTTGATGGGTGCCAATAAGGCAAGACCTTTCTATTAATAATATGAATTCAATACAAGATCGAAGAAGTTCCTTAATGATAAACGAACCCTGATATAAGGAACAACATACACGAATTCTCTCTGAAAATAAACACTCAAAAACCTCACAAAAATATAAAAATCTATATGAAATATTCGAGTGTTGGACAAAGTGTTGCCGACACAGAATGGCAACACTTGAGAGCAGAATTCTACTTTCTTGTGCAGATTTGCGTTTTACTGAATTGGATGATCTTCAATGAAGATCCACTGCACTATTTATAGGCCACAAAGTCTTGGAGCCTACTCAAATGATCGCTAATGAGTCTTGAGTTTGTTTCCTCCTTTTTAGCCTTCTCGCCTTCATTGTAGGAGACCTAGTCTTCTCTTGCTTCTCATGCTTGTACCTCTTAGCTTTGATTGCCTTGTACTCGACTTGTTCTCCCCGAATAGCTGAATAAAATATCTCTTTGCTTGGTCATAAATTAAACAAATAAACACATGTTTATTTGTTAATTCCTCCTCTTCGTAATTCTCGTCTGGGCATATTCTGTTGCTGATTTCAAGCTCATTTTAAGGTGACTAACTACTGTTATAAAAACATTAATTTACCCATTTATATTTGTGAAAAATACAGTAACTAACTCAGTGTCGCCAATTACAAATGGCAACACTTTTGGCAACACCAGTGGCAACACTGGTTTGCAACACTTGGGATGACATTCATGGCAACACATGATCTTAACATTAACAATCTCCCCCATAGTTACTGATTTCTTCACAAAATACCAATGTGATGATCTTTTCAAAAAAAAAAACAGTTAGTCAAACTTAACTACAACCACAAAATCCCACGAGATTTTGATAGAGGCAACATCAACCTTCAGGCAATGTTTTGAAATATTTTTCAATCCAAAACATCAACCATTAAGCAAATGAAGTATCAAAATCTTTACAAAAATCTCCCCCTTAATACGAAATTTAATAACTAAATAAACTAATTTATTAAATTCTAAACAACCAACCAACCATTAAACAAAAACCATCCATCATGTTTTGAAGAAAATTCCAGCTGAAACAAAGAAAAACAAAAAACAGAAATAAAATTTGTTTAAGCATTACAAACCAAAATAAAACAAATAAAATTGTTTATGTTCCAAACCACCAAAATCAACGACCATTCAAACCAACCATCTTTAAACTGCATTTCCAGCTCCTTCACCTCCCTCTACTGTACCACTAGGCCCAACACCATTTCTAGCTCCATCATCATCATCACGCCTTGGTGGCTTATCTCCCCCTATTTTGGAAGAAATTAAATCCACCATTTTCATCATGTCAGTGCGCATATCCAACCATCCCTGAATTACTGAGTCAATGTGCTTCACTTGACCATTGAAAAAATTTAGAATCATAGCAGCATCAACCATAACAGGAGCAGTGTTGCCAGAAGTGTTGCCAGTTTCAGGGGCGACACTTGGGGCGACACTGGAAGCAGGGGCAGCAATTGGAGGAGCATTTGTAACCAAAACCCAAGGTAAATCCCTGTGCCTATCACCTTCAGTAAAATGCTTGGTAATTCTGTAGTAAACAGGCCTCTCAGAGATATATCAGCATTCCAAGGTTTAAGGTTTTGGTACATTAGGACTTGGAAAATAAGGGAAGGAAAAATGAAGGAGGAGGTCTTTTTCTTCTTAGCCCATGCAGCAAGGTGATTGAATACAAGTCTCCCAAATTTCACTCTTTGTTTCTTTCCTAGTTTATACAACAAATTGGCTTGCTCAAAAGTTACGGTATTCTCATTTGCCGTGGGAAGCCAATTCGTTATACATATCTTGTGTAGCACGCTAAACAAAGAAGTGAGATAGGTAGACTTAAAATGATCAGACCAAATGATAATTCTCCCTCCAGTTAAAAAGGTGGCCAAGGAATTAGGGTCATACTCCAAACTCTCATCTTCGACATTTGGGAGGCCGAAGGTTCTATTGATGATTAAAGGATTAAAATCATAGATAATGCCCCTAACAAAGATCTTTCCATAATGAGGGGTATTCCTATCATCAATATTATCCCTAAGATGAGCATAGAAATTCCTAACCACACTTTTAATGTACGATGACACTTTAGACACCGTAGGCAAAAACATCCTATCCTCCAAAAACTGATACACACCTAACTCCTTGAATTGAGTCACATAAATATTCTTTTCATTCAGAATTTTCTTCTCAGAATCTTCAACAAAATTATGAAGACTTGCATCACTATAAAATTCCTCAGAAAGAAATGGACGTTCATAAAATCCAAAAGACTCATAATCTGATTTTTCATCTTGAGAGGGATTAGGAGAGTGTACCTCGAGCCATGAAATAGGAGAATACGAAGGAGAACTTGATTGTGCTTTGGTCTTGGCGGCGGAGTGTTGCTTCGGGTGTTGCCATTGCATCGGCAACACTTGGGGCGACACCATCAGAAATTTTCTGTTTCTTCTTGATCTTGGACTGAGCTTCAGCAAGGGTTTCCTCCTTTTCCAACCAAGCATCTTCATCCTCATCAGAAGATGATGAGGGCTCCTTAGTCTCTTTAATAGCAGGGTCCGAACCTTCCTCGGACGAAATGTTGAGCGAAGAGCTTGAAGAATCATCCACATTTACTGGATCATCACCGTATTAGATGGTATCTTCGACACAACAGAGTTTTGATCCTCTCCGATTGTCTACGCACTCCACCCCTAAAAGAGCTAGAGGCATCAACCGCCTTTCGCTTCTTGGTCTTCTTCTGAGAGGCGAAGGTGAGCTCTGTGGATGGGGTAGCTTCAGGAAGATTGATGGGAATGGGAATTTGAGAAGGATCATATACAACAATGTCTAAGGATGGTGAGGTTGAGGGTGTGGCCGAAAGTGTCGCTGGTGAGATTTCCATGGGAACTGCGACATTTGAGGCGACACTAGAGGGAGCTAGAGGCGAAATCTCCATGGGAGATGAAATTTGGGGCGAATTTTTGATGCTTGCCATGAAAATTTGAAGAAGAACGAGGAAGACAAAGAGAACAGGGGAAGGGTTTGAGTTTCCGCCTAGAGAGAGAGAGAACACGGTGAGAGAGAGAGAGAGGGTTTTAGGAGAGGGTTTTAATGAGTGAATAGTGGTAGGATTTAATTGATTTGACAATGTCAAATTAATTAAATCTCCACTTATCTCTCAAAAATCCCAACAAAAATCAACTGTTATCCGCCCATTAAAAAAAAAATCCTTTTTTTTTTTAATTTTTTTTATAATTTTTAATTTTTTAATAATAACTAAACATAATTTTAGTAATATCCATAAAATTGAGTTTTTCAAAATTCAAAGAGATGAATTTTAAAAAATAGATATTACAAAATTACACTTAGTTTAACAAAAAAAAAATTTTTGCTAAAAACCTTTTAAATTTCACAAACTCTAAATATAAGAAAATAGACTTTTGGAAATTTAAAATTTAATTAACAAAAACAAAAAAAAATAATGTAGCATCTACTAATGTGTTACTAGCAATGTTGCGTGACACTCAAGGCAACATTTTTAAATAAAATCCCCTTGATATTTTTTCAACATACATATCTATACTTTCTTAGGAAATTTTTAAGCACACTTTACACTTTCTTTATTTACAAGGAAGCATCGTAGTAGCGAGCTCCGTGCCCCGAGTTTTTTATTAAAGTGTAAAGCTACAATTAGTAAGTTTTATACCTTTCAAGTAGGGTACACTGTAGTAGCGAGCTCCATGTCCCTAATACTTAGTATTAAACACTACATTATATTCCCTTTGGGAATTTTCACAAGCTTTGCCTCTTTTTTTTTTTTTTAATATCAACAACAATATGAGTGACTTTGTCACTTTTTAGCACAAAGGGGTATTTTATAAAAAAAATGTTAACCTTAAGAATGTACACATACTAGAACAAAAAGGTCAGTAAATGCCCCCCATTTGGGATTAAACTAACTAAATTTTTTTTTATATATAAAATAATATACAACTCATACAAAGTGTTGCTGACAGTGTTGGCAACACTGACGGCGACACTAATGTATTTATAGAAAACATAAACCAAGAGATTTTTTCAAACTTGAAAATCTCTCATGGTCCAAGGCTTTGGTCAAAATATCAGCAAGTTGATGTTTTGTATCAATATGCTCTATTTGGATCAATTCCTTTTCTACTAAATCTCTTAAAAAATGATGGCGGATATCAATGTGCTTAGTGCGTGAGTGTTGTACAGGATTTTTAGAAATATTTATAGTACTCAGATTGTCACAATACATGGTCAAGATATTACTATCAAGACCATAGTCGTCAAGCATGTGTTTCAACCATATTAGTTGTGAACAACAACTCCCTGCTGCCACATATTCGCATTCGGCTAGCCGAGAGAGAAACACAGTTTTGCTTGCGACTGTACCATGACACTAGATTATTACCCAAGAAAATACAACCCCCACTAGTACTCTTTCTGTCATCTATATCCCCTGCCCAATCAGAGTCACTAAAATTAACTAAGTTTGTATTAGTGTCTTTGGTGAACCAGATTCCCAAATCACTTGTCCCAGACACATACTTGATGATTTTCTTGACAGCATTTAGGTGAGAAATTTTAGGAGCAGATTGATATCTAGCACAAACACCTATGCTGAACATTATATCGGGACGACTGGCAGTAAGATAAAGAAGACTACCTATCATGGATCTATACAGAGTTGGGTCTATATCTTCCCCTGCCTGATCTTTGGTTACCTTAAGAGATGATCCCATAGGTATTTTTGAGCACTTTGCACTCTCCAATCCAAATCTTTTCACCAGACTCTTAGCATACTTGCTCTGTGTGATAAAGATTCCATCATTCGATTGTTTCACCTGCAATCCTAGGAAATAATTAAGTTCTCCTATCATGCTCATCTCAAATGTAGATGTCATAGCTTTCACAAAATTTTGTAAACATGTTTTAGATGTGGAACCATAAACTATGTCATCAAAATAGATTTGAGCAATGACAAGCTCTTTATTTTCCCTAAGAATAAATAATGTCCTATCGGCTTCTCCTCTAACAAATCCATATTCAAGAAGGAAGCTTGTTAGACGCCCATACCATGCACGAGGAGCTTGTTTCAAGCCATACAAGGCCTTATCAAGTACGTATACATGGTGCGGGTGGAATGGGTCTTCAAACCCTTTGGGTTGCTCAACATAGATCTCTTTATCTAAGTACCCATTCAAGAAAGCCGCTTTGACATCCATTTGGTGCAATGTGATTTTGAGATAACAGGCTATAGCAAGAAGAAGTCATATTGACTCAATTCTAGCCACAGGTGCAAAGGTCTCGTCAAAGTCGATTCCTTCCACTTGTGTATAGCCTTGAGCCACAAGACGAGCTTTATTACGAACAATATTACCCAATTCATCAGATTTGTTTTTGTAAATCCATTTAGTTCCAATAATGTTAGTATTTAAAGGACGTGAAACTAAACACCAAACCTCGTTACGGGTAAATTGTTCAAGCTCTTCTTGCATAGCTTGAATCCAGAATTTATCATTTAAGGCCTCAATCACATTTTTTGATTCAAGAGAGGAAACGAAACAGGAGTGTTTTACCTGAGAGTATGTGGAGGGCATACACACATACCTAACCATATCTCTGTAATCAACTGGCTCCTTGTTCCTTGTTCTAACCCCTTCATTAACATCACCAATTACTTGAGTAATGGGATGATAATTTCTAATTCGAGATGGGGGATCTCTCCTGCCTTGATGGTACACCAATCCATCTTCTCCTTCTGAGTCACTGCTCTCAGAATTTCCAGCCACTGTTTTGTTCTCCTGTGTTGCCTCAGGTGTTGCCATTTCAGGGGCGACACTTGGAGCAACACTTGAATCTATGGCTGCAATGGCTGAATTAGATTCTGTTCCAGCCCTCTGTTCGACTTCTTCTAACAGAGTCAGAGGTATATCATCAGCTGGTTCTCCTGTGGCACTCAAGTAATCGTTAAATTCAATATTCACCGATTCTTGGATCACTTTTAACCTCAGATTATAGACTCGATAAGCATGACTGTTTTGAGAGTAGCCAAGAAAGATGGCTTTGTCACTCTTAGAATCAAGTTTTCCTAAGTATTCCCGGTCATTTAAAATGTAGCACAAACCCCCAAACACATGAAAATAGTGAACCGTAGGTTTCTTTCCATTTAAAATCTCATAGGGTGTCATAGTTGTACCGGGTCTTAAGAAAACTCTATTCGTAGTGTGACAAGGCGTGTTTAATGCTTCGACCCAAAAACCTTTAGAAATTTTTCTAGCAATTAGCATAACACGAGCCATTTCCATTAAAGTCCTATTTTTCCTTTCAAAGCAACACCATTTTGTTGTGGTGTTTTGGGTGCTGAAAATTCATGGTGTATCCCCTTTTTACTACAAAAAGTAGAAAAGGAGATGTTTTCAAATTCTCTACCATGATCTGACCTTATTCGAAAAATAGGAGAACAAAACATGTTTTTGATTTTAGAGACTAAGTGAGTAAATTTATCAAAAGTTTCAGATTTTTCTCTTAAGAAATACACCCATGTAAACCTAGAAAAATCATCAACTATCACATAAACATACTTCTTACCTCCCAAGCTTTCTACCTCAATAGGACCCATCAAGTCCATATGTAGAAGCTGAAAACAATGTGTTGTTCCTGAGTGTTGCTCATGGTGTTGTTCAACACTGTGAGCAACACGAGTTTGCTTACCCTTTTGACAGTCACCACACATCACGGTGTCTTTGAGGTCTAGTTTAGGAACACCTTTGACGGCATTATGTTTGATAATCTTCTCAAGATTTCTATAATGAGAATGACCTAACTTTTGATGCCATAACCTAATGTCATCAAGTTTTGTCAAATTGCACACTGATTTATTACCAACCAGATAGCAATTATCACTTGATCTTATTCCAGTCATGACACAAAAGTTAGTGTTATCAAACACTTCACATGTATTTTTATTGAATTTTACCTCCAAATTGTCATCACATAGTTGGCTAATGCTAATTAAATTAGCAAGTAAACCATCTACGTGCAAGACATTTTTCAAAGGAGGAAAACCAACAATATCCAGTGTTCCTTTACCAACTATTTCACTCTTGCCTCCACCACCATAAGTCACTGAGCCTTCTTGAATAGGTTGGTACTCTGTTAGGAATGATTTTGTTCCCGTCATATGACGTGAACAACCACTATCAAAGTACCAAGTTCCTGCAATGTTAGTCCTTAAAGCTGTATAAACAACATAGCATTTCAGTTTTTCCTTGGGTAACCAACCTCTTTTTGAAAATCTGGATTTCTGTTCACCAGTGTTGCCATGAGTGTTGCCCTGAGAAATTGGCGACACTTGAGGCGACACTTGAAGACTGGACATTTTCTTTTGAAGGAAAATGCAATCTGATTTTAAATGTCCAGCTTTGTGACAGTATCCACACTCATTGGATTGATCAGAAGAATCACTAGGAGTGCTACCCTTTTCCTTGACACGCTCTTTTACAAAACAATTTTTAGTTTCAACATCAAACAAGGAAGAGGTAATACTTTCAAGTGATTCTTGGAACCCAAGACCAGCTTTCAGAGGCTTACTCAACTTGAGTATTTCATCCAGTTTGGATGAACTCGTGTTGAGTTTTTTGAAGGTGGATTCGGCTAGGTTGAGTTTGGCCTTGATTTTATCAAGATCCAAGTCTCTCCTACTGAGTTGAGCTTCTAGCCGAGTCAAGGAGTTCTTAAGATCCTGATTTTCCTTTTTCAAGAAAACCACCATCTTATTCTCCTTTTTCCATTCCACGAGTAGAGATTTATAGAGGTTTTTTAATTCAAAATGAGCTCATCTTTATCAAGGTCATCCTCTATAAACTCCTACGAATTTAAATCGCAGAACCATGCAAATTAAGATCATTTAAAGAATCATACCTGCTTGAGTGTTGTGTCAAGTGTTGCCATTTCCCGGACGACACTTGGGGCAACACTTTCGAAGAAGTCACCAATGTTGTGTCAAGTGTTGTCAAATCAGAACCATACTTGAAGTAACACTCTCGCCGAAGGTAGCTCCTCTACCATGGCCATCATGACCACTTGCTCGACTTTTCTTCTTTCTCCGTTTCTTCCTCCTCTCCATCACTAAGAGATACCCACAAGTTTTTGCCCGCCATTCTTAAGGTGTTTGCACATTCATTGGCATAGTGACCCCAACCGGAACAAGCATGACATTGAATAGATTCAATGTACTTAGGATCGGACCGGATCTTTTCCGAGGATGCACGCCTAGGTGGGGTATTCTTTTGATTTGGAGGAGGACCTCTTCTTGGCACAAAGCTCGGAGGTTTTGGCCGTTTGGTCCTTAGCCTTCACTCCGCACTTTGTTAAATTTTCTAACCATAGAATTATATCTCTTTGCAAGTAAAGCTACACTAGTATTTTCATCTAACTCCTCGAAGACTTCATCTTCATCATCCACACATGTGTCCGAAGATTCAACTTTTAAGGCAATATTCTTGCCTTTAGAAGCCTCCGTTTGTTCATTGAGATTCAACTCAAAGTTTTTCAAAATACTCATTAAGGAGTTGATGTCCATTGTTGAAAGATTATGGGCCTCTTCAATAGCTGAAACTTTAATATTAAAACGTTCGGGAAGAGTACGAATAGCTTTTGAAACAAGTTGTTTATTTGTAAAAGGCTCCCCTAATACTTGACAAGCATTTGAAATATCAATCAACTTTTCAAAATAAGACGAGATGTCTTCGTTTTCACCCATTCTTAATCTTTCAAACCTACTAGTGAGACCTCTAAGCTTTGTTTCTCGGACACTGCCATCTCCTTCACAAAATCTTTGTAAAGTATCCCAAGCATCTTTTGCAGAGGGACTATTTTGAATGAGTTTGAACATATGCATGTCAACCCATTCATAGATGGCATTCAGTGCCTTTTCATTGAAACTAGCAAGATTATTCTCTTCAATTGTCCACTCGAATTCAGGTTTGACTTGAACGTCACCATCGTCATCCGGAGGAAGCATTGGAACAGAATAACCATTAAGAATAGATCGCCAAGCCCGAAGATCAATTGATTTGATATGCGAGCGTAGACGAATCTTCCAATAAACATAATTAGATCCGTCTAAAACCTGTAATCTCTTTTGATTAGGGTTTGCAGGATCATAAGCCATGACAAAAGGATCTAAACACTTAGTATATCAAGTGCTAGGCTTTGATACCAATTGAGATTGTCTATGGATAAGAACTTATGAGACGAAACTCACAAGGTGAGATGAAACTCACGGGTGTTGTCCTTAGTGTTAATGACACTAACGACGACACTTTCACCAATTCTAGAAAAAGCACAAATCAATAGAAATAAATATAATTTGCAGCGGAAATATTAAAGCAATACACAAGAATATAATTTTTATCAAGTTATATAAATATATAACTTGATGGGTGCCAATAAGGCAAGACCTTTCTATTAATAATATGAATTCAATACAAGATCGAAGAAGTTCCTTAATGATAAACGAACCCTGATATAAGGAACAACATACACGAATTCTCTCTGAAAATAAACACTCAAAAACCTCACAAAAATATAAAAATCTATATGAAATATTCGAGTGTTGGACAAAGTGTTGCCGACACAGAATGGCAACACTTGAGAGCAGAATTCTACTTTCTTGTGCAGATTTGCATTTTCTGAATTGGATGATCTTCAATGAAGATCCACTGCACTATTTATAGGCCACAAAGTCATGGAGCCTACTCAAATGATCAGCTAACAGTCTTGAGTTTGTTTCCTCCTTTTTAGCCTTCTCGCCTTCATTGTAGGAGACCTAGTCTTCTCTTGCTTCTCATGCTTGTACCTCTTAGCTTTGATTGCCTTGTACTCTGACTTGTTCTCCCCCAGAATAGCTGAATAAAATATCTCTTTGCTTGGTCATAAATTAAACAAATAAACACATGTTTATTTGTTAATTCCTCCTCTTCGTAATTCTCGCCTTTGGGCATATTACATTGCGATTTCAAGCTCATTTTAAGGTGACTAACTACTGTTATATAAACATTAATTTACCTATTAATATTTGTGAAAAATACAGTAACTAACTCAGTGTCGCCATTTCCAAATGGCAACACTTTTGGCAACACCAGTGGCAACACTGGTTTGCAACACTTGGGATGACATTCATGGCAACACATGATCTTAACATTAACAAAAACACGTTTTAAGTAAACAGGAACAAATAATTGCATGTTGCATGAGCCCTGAGCCCAAACACCTATCCTTTTTTTTCCACCCCCAAAGTCTGAACCTCCCTTGTATCTTCCTCCCGCAGCACCTCGCAAGGCTTGGGTACGGACACCGGGTCACCGTCTGGCTAGTTGGGAAGAATCAAGCGCATCGTCAGCTTTACCGTTTGCTTCAACTCCGATTTTCAGAATGTCTGCATCAGCTGGTAACAATGGGGACAACACCACTCCGCCTCCCGGGACTCCCCAGACAGAACAGCAGTGGAATCAGTTGGCTGAACAAATGAGACTGCAACAAGAAGCGTAGATGAATAGCCTTCTAGAGGCTATTAGGAGCCATAGTTT
The DNA here is from genome assembly GCA_022495995.1 of Adenophora triphylla var. japonica. Taxonomy (NCBI): domain Eukaryota; kingdom Viridiplantae; phylum Streptophyta; class Magnoliopsida; order Asterales; family Campanulaceae; genus Adenophora; species Adenophora triphylla. The sequence goes on along the minus strand of JAFEMH010002822.1, from coordinate 29,173 downwards.
GGTCGCCAGTCTTAATCCCGACGGCACGTTTACCATGGAAGAAGAGGAGGACCCCAATCCCACTCTTGGCCGCCCTGACTACTCCAGGATGCCACCACCAGCCTCCAATGGTACTACTACCGGAGCCCATGCTTCTCGATTTATGGGTCAGCCAGCTCCTCAACCACAAACTACTGGGCCCATACAGTCTGGCGGGACAAGCCTGTTCGCAGTTCCTCAGTGGGGACAAAATCAGTACGGAATGTCTTCCCATGGTTGGGGATATCTCGGAATGCCGCAGCAAGTTAGGATCCCACCGCAGTTTGGAATCGATTAGTTCGGACCTTCACAACAACAGTTCAGAGTACCACAACAACAGTTTCGAATGCCGCCACCATAGTTCGGTCTAGGGCAACAGTCAGGTGACCCTCCTCTAAATGATGTTGGTCCAGCTGCCCCTAACACCTCACCAGCTTCCACAAACCCACTTCTCACCCAAGGTCCAATGGGCCAACAAGCCCCCATCCCAGTCTCATCAGAATCACCAGGACTGCAGTACCCTCCTGGTTATACACCATCGCCACAGCCAGGCATGCAGTTTACAACCAGGGACCACAGCCTGTATTTAAACCTACTTATGAGTCTCACCCCGAGAACCCGAGCTACCCGGCCACCTCGGGTCTGCCACCACCCTCTTTGCCAATTGGAAGCCAACAGCAAGACGCTGGGTTCTATCCCTTTTCCCAGGCTCCTACTTACACTCCCCAGGGTAATTTGGGCCAAGGACATGTTTTCACCTATGTCCCCGGACCGTCCATCCCTTCCACCAGTGTACTGCCAATGGTAACTCCTCTCTCCAGCTCAGTACTAGTTTGAACGCTACGGCTCCATCACAGGACCCTCACCTGGCCTGGTTCATGGAACAACACAAGGAAATGAAAGCACAGATTGCCGAGCTGATAGGAAAGAAGGCTGCCCTCCAGCCCACAGATCCTGATTCTATTGTGCCTTTACCCCACAAGTTCGTGATGCCTAGTTTGGAACTATTTGATGGAACTGCCTGCCCAAAACCCATTTGGACACCTATACCTTAGCTATGAAAGCCAAAGGATGCACGAACCAGTAGCTGGCTAATTACTTCAGCCTCTCTTTGAAACTGGGGGCTCTGAAATGGTTCTTCCGGCTGAAACCCGAGTCCAGGGCCACGTGGAAATAGATCACTAACGCCTTCACCGAAAAGTACAAGGCCAACCTGGAATGGGAGACGTACCGGGTAGACTTGTAAACAACTGTGCAATGCCCTGATGAGAATATTGGTGACTTTTACAAACGTTGGAACCTTAAGCTGAGTGAAATGGCCATCCCTCCTTCTGATGAAGAACAGCTGAACATCTTTCAGTCATGTTTGAAGCCTCACCTAAGAGCATCCCTCAGCAATTTCCACTATCCAGATCTGTGTGCCATGGTCAGCTCTGGGGCTAAGTTTGAAAAGGCCTACAATCAGCAACAAGCAACTTCCCCAACTTACCGGTACCGAGCCACTATCGCTAATCCTGTTCCTGCCCAGCCCAAGGGCAAAGAAGCTGTCAACTTTGCCGGACAGAATTGCAACAATGCCACTCCTTTCGTGCCTAGGAAAGTCGAGATGCCCAAGCCTCAGAATATAAAGTTCAGTAACTTTGGAATGCCCCTGAGTGAATTTTTCAGAGGACTAGTCAAGGAGGGTTTGATTCAGCCTTTGGACAATTACCAGCCCAGGGATCCCAGCATTCCTTTGGACACCACCAAACATTGTGCTTTTCATCAGTACCACGGGCACCTTACGGGTGATTGCATAGTTCTGAGGAAGGCTATACGAGGGCTAATTGAGAAGGGAAAGCTAGAAGTATCTGAGGGGCCCAACACTGCCAACAATCCATTCCCTAGGAACAACAACAGGGTGAACATGATTGAGATCAGAGAGGCCTCTCACGCCAAGGAAGGTTTGAATGATGAGCCATACGAAGATTCCCAAATACCCCTGATCAACTTAGTCGAGGATCCCGAATTCGGATTCCCACTCAGCCTCGGGAATGAGGGACATGTTGATTCCCCCTGGTCCCATGTTAACAGCTCCCTGGTCGACTATGAGGCTCGCTACTTCTCAGAAGAAGGGATAGCTGACACTGAAGAACTGGGGCCATTCAGATCAAACTATGATAAAACCATTTACACAAGATGGCTAGAGCACTCAAGAAAAATTGAGCAAGAGAGCTTTAGACGGGCACCCGTATTAGGGAGGGCTTATCAGTAAAGAGGCCGAAGCACATCTCGAGCTAGTACACTTCTGCAAAATGGTCCTGGGAGAAGCCGAGTACAGTCCTGATGATAGCAAAGGTGAAGGATCAGATGAGGAGGATGGCTTCCATATACTCCCTGGGGTCAGATATGTACAGCCACCTTTCGCCCTTCTCCCACAGTTCCTGGGAGGAAAAGCTGAATCACAATTGCCACTTCCAGCATTGGGGGTCTATGACAACTTCTGTGGTTGCACACACCCATCCTCTCCTAAAAATATGATCGGCGCTCTCTCCTAACCGAAGTTCGGATAATATGGGATGATGATGATTATGATGACAGTGACGATGACTCTGACGACAGTGATGACGACAAGAGTGAATAATCGACTGAACCCCAAGACCCAGAATCCATTTGGAACAAACACGCCGGAAATGACCACATGGGTGCTAGGCACAATGGGTGGTTGTCATCCAGTGACTATCAAGAGCTGCCAGAGGATGTGGATCGGGAACCAATGGAAACTGACCCCTATGAGGAGTTTTTCTCAAGGTGCAACTATGGCCAATGTCCAAACACATCATAGGATGAGGAGCAACAAACCCCATCTGAAGAGGAATATGGATCTGAAATCCTGGAGCACAACGTCCCCTATGAAAAACTAGTAGGCGAATGGAGAAGTTTCATTAAAGCACTAATCGAAAAGGCAGGCTTTCAGCCTCCAGCGGACAATGAGTTTGTGAATGTCATTGGATCCCTTTCTTCCTCCCCTAAGATGGACAGCATTACTGCTATAAGAGTCACTGCTGAACCTCTCAAGCACACTGAATGCCTGGAATCGCTAAAAAGGGTCATGGATCTAGAAGCCACTCCAGTTGCCTTCATACCCATGGATCCCCATAATGCCTTTCTAGTAGCCCCGATACCCAGGAACGGACCCTGAGAGCTCCTCATTTGGACTCAGGTGTCACGAACCGCCGCTTTGAGCCAGACAAACGGGCACTGCCAATCCTTCACTTGTGGTTGCTTAGCCTGCAAAAATGAGAGGAAATTGGTGTACGATGAGATGGAAGCCGACAGTCAGAAAATTGAAGAAACATCGGGGGATGACCACGTAACCGAAGACATGAAAGCCATGAATTTTCCTGGGGCTGAATATGTAGATGTCGTGGAGTTCAATACCACTTATTGTACTTTAGAGAAAGGATTCTCAAGCATCCGATCTAAGCAAATAGTCAAAAGCCTGCTAGAAAAGAGACGACTGACCCCTATCCTCCCCAGTGAGAAAGTAACCATTGTCAGATCAAGCCCGCCCGAAGGTAAAGTAACAATCCTCGTCAGGATTACCAGGGAAGAAGTCACTTTTCCCGAGTGTATCTCAGCCCTGAGAGAGGTTCTGGACACTGGCATGATACCTGATGCACCTCCCGTACAGAATGCCATAATTATCTCTAGCGCTGAGCATTATAAAAGGGAGCCGAGACTGCTACATAAAGCCGAAAACGAAAGAGGAAAGCCACCAAGCTCAGGAGACAATAGTTACTGCTACATGCTAACTGTGGGCAAGCTCAGGTAGGCATGGGATAATGCAGACCCTGATTAGGATGAATTGGAAGACGCCCTAGCCCTGTGGGACATCCAAGGAACAACAGCGCAATCTCAGGCTCAGAAACCTGTAACTTGGGAAGCAATCCGAAAGGCTGCCCAGTCAGAAGCCAGTCACACCCAATATCCCCAATCTCAGCCCCTCACCATTGCTAAACTCAGGGAGACTTGCAACAAAATCGGTCAGAGTAGGTGGCCAGTTGCTAAGCAAGCTCCTCCTTTGACCCTAGCAGCATTAAAAGAGTCCTGCAAAGAGGGGACAAATAAGCAAGAGGGAGAAGAAAACCTGTTGACTAGATCCGAGCAGTTCCACCAGGGTAATCCCAAGACAGATAAGAAGTCAGCAGATCCAGCACCCAGGGAGAACCTTAACCCCTATGCCAAGACAGCTGAAACTCCTGACCCCCAGAAAGAGGATCCTATACTCACTCAGTTGAAGCAGACTCAAGCCAATATCTCTATGTGGTCTTTACTCACTTCATCTTATCCCCACAAGTTGAAGTTAGAGGAAAGTGTGGCCCGCACACTGGTCCCTATTGATGCTACCCCTGACGATGTGCTGCAACTTATTGGGAACATCCACTACGGAAACATAGTCACCTTCACAGACCTAGATCTCCCCCAGTTCAGAGTCGATCAGAATGAGCCTCTCTTTATCACAATCCAGCTAGAGGAACGGCATCTCCCTCGAGTTTTAATTGACAATGGGTCCGGGATGAACATCTCCCAGCAAAGATCATGAGGCTGCTCGGCGTCAAGCCCACAGATCTGAAGCCTTCCTCCCTCACAGTCAAGGCCTATGACTCAACATCTCGTACTGTACTTGGGGCTGCTACTTTAAACCTCTGGTTCGGCAAGAAAATGATACTCGTAGAATTCCAAGTCATTGATATCCCAATCACCTTTAATGCTCTGTTGGGAAGACCTTGGCTGCACCAGGTTAACGGGGTTGTCTCGAGCCCTCGAGCCTTCATCAGTGTGTAAAGTTTATTTCAGATGGGGATCTAACAACCATCTATGGGGACCTAGTCACTTTGGAAGGCACCGATACGGGTGGAATACCCAACCTGGAGATTAAACATGATGAGGATGGTTTCATGCTGACTGGCTTCACAGTCGAGTCTCCTAAGGTCCAAGTTTGCAACGTGGATCTGACTGTCACCCGAGACAAAATCCCTCCTGTTATGAGGATGATGAGAAAGATGAATTACCTGCCTGGTCTGGGTCTCGGGAAGCACCTACAAGGAACTCACAAGGTCATTGAGGTGAAGGAACAGAAAACTCGCCATGGCCTGGGATATAAGCCAACCTTAGAGGGGATTGCAAAAGAGAAAGAAATTGCTCGAAAAAGAAAGGAAGCTGCTGCAGGAAAGGTCCCTTTCAACGGCCCCAAATCTCCCTCTTTCAGTCTTGACATGACTGACTACTTCGTGAAAGGCACTCCACAGCTGGATGATGCCACAGTCAAAACGCCCACAGAAGGCTGCCTGAAGCTACAGGAAAACCTCAGTAATATCAGGGGAACCAGAGCCAACCCCATCCGTAGAATGTTCCTCGACCTACCCAAGATATCTAAGGCTACTACCACCATGAAGAGCAAGTACTTTCAAAGGGGTACCAGAGCTGGTAAAGCAGTTTGAGAAGTTCAACGAAGTCATTCTGACTGTCGAGAAGGCCACAACAGCTGAGTTTGAACTGGTCATGCCAAAGGCCAAGACTCCAGAATCCTCTCTAGATGAATGGGATGGCCCCGTCATGCAGCAGATGTTTGGGGAAGAAGCGCACATTCCAAACCTGATCGACTGGGGCTCAATGAAATAAATGGTCATAGTAATTGAAGCAGGAGGGCAGAAGCCGCTAGATCCCCGAGCCATGGTCATGTAGTCTGCCATGCCCTTCAAGAATTGAGAAACTCTCTCCGGTCCATCCGCGAGCAAAGAAGAAATGGTCACGAAGATTGGATTGGTCCCCCGTCCCCTTGTGTCCACCTATTTCAAATCCTCCGAGTCTCTTGTTGTTGAATTCGAGTCCCTAGAGTCGTCTGATGGCATTACGCCAGAAGACTATGAAGTTGTAGCCAATGCTATACATCCTTTTACCCTGAATGAAATTATCGACCTTTCCGAGTATCCCTTGATTGCCACTTTAACTAATGATAAATTAACTAACAACTTAAAAATGGTTAATAATGATTCACTAGATAAAGATGCAGACACACTAAACGAACAATACATTAAAGAAATCTTTAAGCAGGTTGTTGAGAAAGAGAAAAATCGAGCCCAAGCTGCCGAGGAGGTTTTGACTCGTATGAATCTAGGGACTGCAAAAGAGCCTAAAGAGACACAGATTGGCAGTTTCTTTGACGGGCCTGAACAAGAAACTCTGACGAAACTACTCAGGGAATTTGTGGATGTGTTTGCATGGTCTTACAAGGATATGCCCGGCCTCGATCCATCCATAGTTATGCACCGAATACCGTTAGATCCAGAAGTCAAGCTAGTCAAACAGAAGCTGAGAAAGATCAAACCTGAATGGTCGTTACAAGTAAAGGAAGAAATTGAGAAGATGCTCAAAGCAGGATTCATCCGGGTCATTGATTACCCCACCTGGCTCTCCAACATCGTAACAGTCCCCAAGGCTAATGGAAAAGTCCGATGTTGCGTGGATTTCAGAGATCTTAACAAATCCAGCCCAAAGGATGACTTCCCCCTGCCCAACATTGACATGCTGATAGATTCCACGACCAATTACGAGGTCAAGTCTTTTATTGATGGTTTTTCCGGCTACAACCAGATCAAAATGGCCGAAGAGGACCAGGCCAAGACAGCTTTCACTACCCCCTGGGGAACATATTGCTATACAGTCATGCCGTTCGGTCTGAAGAACGCTGGGGCTACCTACCAGAGGGCTGCCACTGCCCTATTCCATGACATGATTCATAAAGAAATAGAGGTCTACGTGGATGACATGATAGTCCACTCCAAAGGATCCGATGGCCAGCACTTCATCGATTTGAGAAAATTCTTCGACCGCCTCAGAGAATATTCCATGAGGCTGAATCCAGCTAAATGCTCCTTCGGCGTCATGCGATGTAAAGTGTTGGGGTACATGGTGACTGAACGGGGAATTGAAGTGGACCCGCAGAAGATCAAAGCCATAGTCGAGATGAAACCACCTCGAACACTGACAGAAGTTAAATCATTCATGGGGAGGCTACAGTACATAAGCCGTTTCGTGAATCAACTGACCTCCATTTGCGAGCCTATCTTTAAGTTGATGAAGAAAATCACATCCACTGAATGGAACCCAGAATGCCAGTTTGCTTTTGAAAAGGTCAAGGCATACCTTGTGAATCCTCCGATCCTTTGTCCCCTACATCGGCAAAAGCCACTACTGCTGTACTTGACTGTCACAGACACCGCAATTGGGGCTATGCTGGCACAGGAGCAGAAAGACTCCAAGGTTGAAAGCGCCATCTATTTTGTGAGCAGGAAGCTACAGGGTAGTGAACTCAACTACTCAGTTTGTGAGAAGACCTGCGCAGGCCTGGTTTGGGTAGTGGGAAAGTTGAAACACTACATGCAGTCTCACTCGGTACATTTGGTCTCAAAGTTAGATCCCATCAAATACATGTACGATAAGCCCTCCCTCTCTATGAGATTGGCAAAGTGGTCATTCTTTCTGGCTGAGTACGATATCACTTATGTGACGAGAAAGTCCGTGAAAGGGTGAGTAATGGCAGACCAACTGGCTGACTTTTCAAGTGATGAATGCCAAGGACCTGAACCTCAATTTCCTAATGAAGGAATTTTCGCTCTAGAAGGAGAAAATCGCTGGCAACTCTTCTTTGACGGGGCAGCTAACAAACGGGGGAATGGGATAAGAATGCTCCTGGTCGACCCCACTGATGAACATACTCCCATGGCCATAAAGCTCAACTTCGAGGTCACTAACAATGCCGCCGAGTATGAAGCCTGCATAGCCGAATTGGTGGCAGCCTTGGAAAGGAACATCAAGGAGTTGGAAGTATACGGTGACTCTGCTCTCATCATCAACCAAGTGTCTAACAAGTGGAAAACAATTGATCCGGTTCTGCAAAAGTATCACGCCTATATGGAAGACCTCGCAGCCCAATTCAAGGAGGTTAGCTTCCACTACCTGCCCAGAGACCACAACAGGTTCGCAGATGCCATGGTAATACTAGCCTCCCATGTCAAAATACCCGAAGGAAAATCAGTCAAACCCTTCAGGGTTGGGAGAAGAGAAAACCTAACCTACTGCTTTGAGATTGGAGCAGAGAGGGAACCGATAGATGACCCATGGTATGCTCAAATTTACCAATACTTGAAAAGCGGTGAAGCCTCCTTCAAAAATGAAGACGGAGAATACAAAGAGGGAATCAAGGAAAAAAGTATGATGGCTCTGAAATGCTTGGCTCCCCACTACGTCCTTCTGGGAGACACGTTGTACAAAAGGCGCTACCGAGGTCCCCTCTTACGTTGTATCAGCAAATAAAGGGCTGCCGAGCTAATGAACGAAGTACATAGCGGCACCTGTGGCCCCCACATGAATGCTCGAGCCTTAATGCAGGTCATCCTAAGAATGGGCAACTTTTGGATCTCTATGGAAACGGATTGCATCCAGTTCATGAGAAGCTGCAGCAAATGTCAGCGCTATTCGAATCTCAACCATTTGCCTCTGCACGACCTCTATTGTATGATAACCCCTTGGCCATTTGTTACCTGGGGAATCAATGTCATCGGCAAAGTTACACCACCAGGAAGCAATGGTGACGAGTTCGTCCTGGTAGCCATAGACTATTTCACCAAATGGGTCTAGGCCAAGTCCTACAAAGTCCTCAATTCCAAGAAGGTAGCCCTCTTTATCAAGGAAAACATCATGTGCAGATACAGATTGCCAGCTGAGGTGATTTCCGACAATGGTTCTCATTTCGAGGGAGAATGCAACAGATTGTTGGCAGAATTCAAAATCACCCGTCACAAGTCATCCCCTTATCGGCCCCAAACCAACGGTGTTGTTGAAGCGACAAACAAGACTCTAGAAAACATCATCAGAAAGATGGCCGTCCGGGGCAGAGATTGGCTAGACAAGCTCCACCTTGCCCTCTGGGGATACAGGACATCTATCAGAACTGCCACAGGGGAAATGCCATTTGCCCTCACTTACGGAATAGAGGCCGTACTTCCTATCGAATTGGAAATACCCTCACTCCGCGTGTTGTTGGAAAATCAGATCAACGAAGTTGAGTGGCTCCAGAGTCGCCATGATGAGTTGGCCTTGCTAGATGAGCGTCGTCTGAAAGCCATGGAACACACCCGGGCTTACCAAGCAAGAATGGCCAGGGACTTTGACAAGAAAGTGAAACACCGGGACATCCGAGAAGGCAACCTCGTGTTAAAAGAGAAGCCTACAACCCACTCCAATCCGCTTGGCAAATGGGAGCCCGTCTGGATCGGACAATCTTCTCTGGGGGAGCTATGCAGCTCGCAGACCTAGATGGAAATCCCTTCGTGCATCCAGTGAACGGAGACAAGCTCCGCAGATGCTATGCCTGAAGATCGAGTCATTTCCCCCCAAAAGTGCCAAAAGAGTAATACCCAACTAGGTCGAATACCCAAAAAGGTGGCCTAGGTAAAAAACAGGGTCACACTTCTCTTTACCCCCTCTAAAAAAGGAGAGAGCTCAAGCGCATGCTTCAAAAAAAAAGGAAAAAAAAAAAGAAAAAGCTCAAGCACATGCTTCAAAAAAAAAAAAAACTCAAGTAGATGCTTCAAAAAAAGAAGAGCTCAAGCTTCACAAAAAAAAAAGGAGTGCTAAAAGAGTAATACCCAACTAGGTTGAAAACCCGAAATGACAGCCTAGGTAAAAAACAGGGTTGTACCTCTCTCGTCCCTCTCTCTACCTTCCCTTTCTGCAAAACAAAAAAAAAAGAAAAAAAACACAACTCATAGGGTCGAACTACGGAGACCTGAGCCCCTTAGTCCACTTGTAAGAGGGGAACGTAGGCACCCAAAAATGGTTCGGTCTAAAAAATAAAATAAACATCAAATTTTGTCATCGCCACAATGAGCACATCGTACATGCGTCTCGAAAAACTCTAATGCAATTCACTTATTCATTACGGTTAAAAACTTCTTGATGATTTCAATCCCGGTCTACTCTTAAACTCACAACTGCGCTAAAAGAAAAGACATATAAAAATACATAAAAACTAATGTGTCTGCAAGGACGATCAATGGATACTCAAGGGTCTAGCCACTAGTGCTAGCATCTCCCTCTGTCCTCCTCCGTCTCCTTCCACCTTGCCTTGTGTTCTTCCTAGGCACGGGAATGATGTCCATCCTCCTCCTCCCTAGCTCCGATATAGGGGCTGGGTCCATCAAGCCTGCCTGTATTAAAGCTCTGGTCACCTGGGCCTCATCTCTAATTTCCTGCCTCCTGGGTAGCGTCATGGGAACCCTGTCCCTCTGTTGTTCCACTCTCATCTCGTAGTCGAACATGTCATCTCCACTCCTGTTATATGGGCTGGCTCTCACCTCAGCTCTCCTCAACACTGACATGGGAACATCTTTTGGTCCCACCATGGCCTCACGCCTCCTTATAAGAGCCACCTGAGTCTCCCCCATGTGTCCCTCGTACCAATCCAAGTACCAAGTGGACAGATAAATGTGCTCCGGATGCCTAAGAAGGACATAGGAGGGAAAGCATGATACATCCATACTCGAGAAAAGAAGGGAAATGTAGATGGATCATCCATAGAGACAGACATCACCACTCGGGTGGCAATATCATCGCAGCCCTTCAAAGGTTCCAGCTCCATCCCGAACTGCCTGAGAACTAAAGCTGGAATGTAGAAGGTAGACCAACTGAGCCCCGGAAGCATGACTACCTGAGATCCCTCCAGGATTGTCCTCCTAGTCTCTATCTGCCAGTACGGAATCCACCATCGGATGTCCTGGGTACGACACTGAGCCACCCAGCTGTAAGTACCCAAATCAGGCTCATGCCTTCCTGACAAGTTTCCCGATAATTCCCCGGACTTTCCTAGAGTTCCGGAATTGTTCTGGAACTGTTCCAAACCTCCCAAGGGCTGAAGGGATTGCTCTAAATTAAAAGGGAACGTTTTAATTGATTTAGGCATCCTTCTAGAATTGCCACCTTGCATGATTCTAGAAACATGCTGAGTCACACAGGATAATGTCGCACGGCTGCATTAGCCAAGAACCCCTAGCCGCACGGCCTCATTAGTCTTATCCAGACTGCCTATAAATAGAGCCCTCCTCTACCCATTTTACATACGAAAAACACACACAATACACCATACTCAGCTCCAAAACTCTCCCAAAACACTGCTGCAAGATCAAGAGGTTGAAGAAAGCCAAGAAACCACCTCCCTCCTCCTTGAAGCCTCCAAAGTTGGTCCTTCCACCAAGCAAGATCCAAAGAAGAAGAGGTCACCACCATTGGTAACCTCTCACTCCCTTACCTTGCATTATACTTGCTCTATGTGATTTAATTGCTCATTGCATTCATATATTGTCATTATCTTGCTTGGGACTTGGCATTTATCATTAAAGATCCTATCTTTATCATATCCCCCTCCCCCTTTTGCATCCTTTGCATGAAATGAGCATCATTTGCTATTAAAAATGTAATCTTTATATTCAAAGGTGCATCCTTTGCACCTAAAAATCCCTTTTTTACATAAAAATGTCATCTTTATGCATCCTTTGCTCATAAAAATGCAATCTTTACATTCAAAATGCATCCTTTGCATATAAAAATCATGTCTTTACAATAAAGATGCATCCTTTGCACCTAAAACCCATTTTCATGCATCCTTTGCATTAAAAGTCATCTCTTTATCATCAAATTAGCATCCTTTGCATATTAAATACTATTTTCCTCATAAAAATGCATCCTTTGCATAAAAATCATGTCTTTAATTAAAAAGCATCCTTTGCAAATCAAAAGCATCCTTTGCAACCCAAAAATGTCATCTTTTCACTAAAAATGTCATTTTTACATGCATTCCCCATGTCCCCATTAGCAACCTTCGGAACGGACCGGTGTAAAGATCCTATCTTTACATCGTTTCTTCCATTAAAGGTGCCACAATCTCTTTAGAAAGGGATAAACCTTGAACCTATATCTCCGATTATCACTTAAGACGAGCATGAAGCATCTATATAAGCTCAATCGTCTTAAGGTGTAGGATTGATGGGCTAAGGTCACTCCTTTCCTAAAGAACCTCATTTTGGACTATAAAAGAGAGTCTTTCTCTCGATCACGCAAGTCCCAAGGTTAAAAAGCGATGATCACAAGTCCAAGATGAGGACGGGATCAAAATCCCGAACACATAAAATCCAAGAAATCCCGAGCGACAACCAATAAATGGTTTGTACGTCCGGAAGACAACTTGGGACATTCCCCCCCTCTTTTCAAACACATGCACACAAGAAAGCACGCAAGCAAGCACGATAAACGGAATCTAGGGAGACTTGCTACGGCAAGGCACCTTGGGTGAACGACGATCCGTTCTTCCCAAGGGGTAACTTAACCTCCGAACCCTAAATCCTTTTTTTCAAAGTTTTGAGGAAATCAAAATGGCGTGGCGACTCCGTTTTTCAAATTAAACCGGATGTTTTCAAACTCGCGTGAATCCGATCTAAAAAACAAAATTTTAGAATTTGGGCACACATTCACAGTTTGGCGACTCCGCTGGGGAAATCCCAAAGGAGAAAAGCTTTCATTTTCAAAATAAACGATACCCGGTATATAGGTGGAAACCACTAACCTTCCTGTATCGCTCCCTAACCCGGGGCTTGGGATAAACGGTGGTTTAACAATCCCACGTACCGGTATCACTTTTCGAAAAAATATAAAAGAAAGCTTTTTCCTTTGAGCGGGTTAGACTCCCATCGCGGATTCCAATTATCGTGCTTGCTTTCTTTGCCTTGCATTGCATCATTTGCATCTTGGGAATTGTGCATACTTTGAACAGGAAGCCTTCTCAAGGCTAAAAGGTGCCTAAAATATTCGAGAAACAACCCGAAATAGCAAAGGAGTGGAACCCGGAAAATTGATCCATGCACGTACGGCTCAATCCTCCTTGGATTCTCGACCGGACGGCCTCAGTGGCAATTCCACCAGAAAAATTGAGGTTAATCTGCAGCCCCGGCAGCTTGGGGCTACTTCGGGCCCAAGATCGACTGGGGCTCCTTAAAATTTACGTGCCTTATCTCGTTGCATTTTCCCCGTCCCGAAAATCATTCCTTTAAAACACATTTATGAAAATCTCTGTTTTAACTCAAAAAGGAACATTTTTAGGAGACCGCACACTACGCGCACCTTATATATCCCGTACACTTTGCACGCACGTCCCTTTAAACCCGGGTGGTTTTTCACCGCAGCCACGGACAGCCTTACGATGCTCCCGGCGCGCACGGAATCACCCCAAACTCCCCATGGCAACAAAGGTCGACCAATGCACACCCGTGTCACACGTTTCAAAAACCGTGACTTTGGTTGGTTTTTGGTCTAGTCCGTGTCATATAGCCCAGCTTGCATATCCCCGTAAAGGTCAAGCCTTAGTTCATAACGGAAGTCAAGATCTTTCGCTCAAGCGAAACTCGCCGAAATTCCGACAAGGAAAAATCGGTAGAATCTTGACTCCGACATTGACTTTGACCTTGACCCGCACGGAATGCGTAAGAGTCGAGACCGAGTCCTTGCCAAGAAAATCCAAAAGATCTTTCGCTCAAGCGAAGCTCGCCAAAATTCCGACAAGGAAAAATTGGCAAGATCTTAACCCGGCATTGACTTCGATTTTGACTCACGCACGGCGTATGCAACGAAGTTCAATGTGACACCGTGTCATCCGGCTTTTACCGCCCGACCCATGCCTATTATCTTCTGACATTACCGAAAAGTCAAAACGTCAATCGCGCAAGCGAAATTCTCGCCGAAATTCTCGTTAAGGCCGAAAGACGAGACTTTCCCTGCATTGCCTTGACTATAATTCGCATCGCTCGTGCGTTAAAAGTTCCTATGACCCGCTAGACCCATTAGGAGCGTTCTTCTCTCTGTCGGTGGGATCCGCGTGCCCTATAGGACCTCGCCCGGGCCGTCCACCCCGGGAGGTCGAAATACTGTGGAATACGAGGGGCTTATAGACGTAGTGACGGAACCCACCGATCCAGATCTAGAGTAGTTGCGAAAAAGAAGGGCGTAACCCCTTTTCCAACCAAATAGAAATTAATAAAAGACACTGCTTTTAAGTAAACTCGGAAGATTCTTAATTTGCATATTGCTTGAGCCTTCAAATTTCTAAACACCTACCCCGAGTCTAAACCTCTCCTATCCCTTTCCCGCAGCCGAGAAAGAAGTGGGTGAGAACACCGGGTCAGCCGACTTGTTAGTGCAGAATTCTCGCACAGCCGCTGTAATCCTCGCTTTGTCACCCGTAGAGTCGAATGGCCGATTTGACAGAGAACAAGATCTGTTTGGGTAACCAGATGACTAGGGAAGAAGAGCTAGCCTATGACCAATGCCCTCCTCCAGTCACATATAATCCTTTGCCAAAGACTGTCCCTTTTCAGACCTTCCCAATGTCTCAAGCCATCAGGGTCCCGACACCCTCTCCTCCTCAAATGAGACCCAGCTTTGTTCCCTATCAACAGAGAGCAAACGCCACAGCTATCCCCGTAACGCAGCCGCTGCATTACCCCATGGGACTCTTTCCTTCCCCTCAAACTGAGCCAAATTTCCCTACCTTGGAATTCCAAGACACCGACCTTTCTAACTTTGTCAACGCCCGTGAATTTGCCTATCTCCTGCATGGCAATGAAGAGTCAGTCGGAAATGAGAACAGGAACGGGTGGATTTACAGTGATGACGACAGTTCAGTAGAAGGAATGAACTTGGAGTCGACCGAAGTAAAACCCGGAGGATAAGATGGAGTAGAAAACCACAGACCTGGAATAGGAGATGGAATCACTTCAAAGTGTATATGTAGCCTGTGTGAAGGTTCGGAAGAGGAAAAGGATGAGGCAGCGTATGAATTCTACATCCTAGAATTCAATACCCCTTACAAAGACTTGGTCGGTGAATGGAGGGATTTAATTGAAGCTTTAGCTGAAAGAGGGAAGTGGGCTCCGCCCGCCGATCTAGAACACGTAAGCGTCATTGAAGCTAAACCCCGTCGGGAAGAGTAGACTCCATCGCAAAGGCCGAGAATCACCCCGAGACCTTGTCTCGAAGAAGAGTGTATGGATGCCCCGGAAAGAGTCCTAAAATTTGAAGCGACCCCGGTCCCCTTCATATCCTACGATGACAAATGATGTTTTCTTGGTAATTCCCAAGCCGAGAGGAAGAGTCCAAGATACCTCTTATATGGCGCCAAGTATCCCGACCTCGCTTTTGCCCTCATTGGTCATCGTAGTCAAGATGAGAGTTCTCACGAGAGTTACCGTAGTGATACCGAGGAAGACACATAAGTGCCGAAGGAACAAGAGAGGAGTGGTTAGCCCGTAAGCCGAAAAGCCCGTAAAACCTTCCCGACAAGAAAGAACAGAACCCGCCATGAGGTTTGACCCCGCGTAAATCCTTCTCGATGATGGAATTTCCCACTTCAGTAAAATGCTTGGCCAATGTCAAAGATGCCGTCGAAAGCTAACCCCTAGAGAAAGGAGGGACATGCTTGATGCTGATGAGGAATGTGATCCCACTCGTTGAAAAAGTTGCTAGGTCCGGATGAGGAAGCCATTCACCGACTCCAAACTCGAAGGTGATAATTCCCGTTGCATGCCGACCTTGAAAAGCTTGAACGAGACCGTGAAGGCTTTAAATGAGGAAGGTGAAGTTGAAACCAAAGCCCGTTGAGCCAATTAAGGAGTCAGAACTCCGAAAAAGTCGTAAAGCCAACCCGGGAATCGATTCGGGAAGCCGCCTATGCCTAAGTAGTGCGGTTAATCGATTAATCCGCCAGAGCCGCCATACGCCGCAAGAGCCGGCCTCTGACCTTGAAAGAGCTGACATAATCCTCAAGTAGGAATGATGACCAAGGAAAATCTAATGTCTATGTGATGACTCGGTCTGGACAAATGAGTATTGAGCTGCCTAAGGGTGACAAAAGAAATGCCGTATCTGAGCCGAAAACAGATAAAAGACCTTATAAGCCGAAGGCGTAAAAGCCCGACTCGATAAAGAGGATCCAAAGGCCGACTCGCTTGAAGTGTACTGTGCCAATATCTCCTTGTGGTCCCCGTTAACCTCTTCATATCCTCATAAATTGAAGCTAGAAGAAAGTTTGGCCAAGACCACGGTGCCCATAGATGTCACCCCGCATGAGGTCGCCCGTATGATTGGAAGTATCCACTATAGAAACATCATTACCTTCACCGACTTGGACTCGCCAAAGTATGGGGCTAGTCATAACGAACCCCTTTACATCACACCAGCTTGGAAGAACGTCGGTTGCCACGGGTATTAGTTGATGGAGGGTCCGCAATGAACGTCCCGCCAAAGAAAATGATGGACTTATTGGATTTGAAGCCAACGGATTTGAAGCCTTCTAGTCGACTATTAAGGCCTACGACTCCACCGCACGATCGCTTTTGGGGATTGCTACTCTCAAGTTATGGTTCGGAAAAAGGTCATGGATGTTGACTTCCAAGTAATTGACATTCCGATCTCATTTACGCCCGCTGGGACGGCCTCGATTCACCTATAAATGGGGTAGCCTCTACTCGCACCAATGCGTCAAATTTCAGTCAAGCGATGGTACTATCACCACTATTTATGGAGACAAAGTGTCACGGTGGAAGGAACCAAAGATCGGAGGTATCCCAATATTGGAAATTAAGCATGATGATGAAGGGTTTGCCTTGACCGGATTCTCTGTAGCTTCTTCCAAAGCACAAGTGTGTTGCACTGACCTCACTACTACCTCCGATAAAATTCCCCCGCCATAAGAATGATGAGAAAAATGGGTTATCTTCCGGGGCTTGGATTGGGCAAAAGACTCGCAGGTCGCAATACTATCATTGATGTAAAGGAACAGACTACCGTATATGGCTTGGGATACAAACCGAACTCCTGGGATGGCGTAAAAGCTAAAGGCACAGCCTGTGAAAACAAAGTGAAGGGGTCCACTCTATCCCTACGCTTTATCCCCGACCCATTACTTCACAAAAGGCGGGACACAATATAGTGAGAGCGATCACCGCATCTCCTTGAAGAAAACCCTTCGGAAAACCTTGAGAAAGTTAGGGAAAACCAAAGAAATCCTCGTTCGAAGGATGTTCCTTGACTTGCCGTACATTCCTCGGGGCTACCACTACCGTTCGTAACGAGTATGTCTTCAAAGAAAATTCAGACAAAGGTCAAAGAGTCGCATCCTGGTAATGGACTTCTCCACCTTCGAGTTAGCTCTTCCGAAGATCGCCCGATAGAAGCCGCCAAGAACGAAGACAGCGATTTGGGTTTGCAAAGTTGTTTGATGAAGAAGCACAGTATCCGCATTTGATCGACTTCACTCGATGATGAGGTAGTTGCCGTAATTGGAGACGGTGGTGAAGATCCTTTGATCCCCGCACTTTGGTGACTAAGACAGAGATGCCGTTGAAGAATTGGGAGACATTCTCTCGGACCGATAGCCACCGACAAAGAAATGATCACGGAGCTTGGATTGGTACCACGTCCTTCTCACCCTGGGCCGTGTCAAACACCCCGTTGTCCATACAGCTTGAGTCAGAATCTTTGAATTCCAGCCTTCCGAGTCATCCGAAGGCCTCACGCCCGAGGATTATGAACATGTAATCAATGTCATCTTTCCTCTTGCTTTGAATGAAATGACAGATCTTTCCGATTATCCTCTTATTGCCAACTTAACAAATGATAAATTAACTCAAAACTTAACAACAGCTTAATAATGAATCATTTGAACAAGATGCAAACACACTAAACGAACAATACATTAAAGAAATCTTTAAGGTGTTACGTAAAAGAGGAAAACCGGGCCCAAGCCGCCGAGGAGGTTTTGACAAGTGTTAACTTGGGTACCGTCGAGGAACCTAAAGAGACACAGATTGGAAGCTTCTTCCGTGGGGTTGAAAGGGATAGACCGGTTAATCTCGCTCGTAGAATACATGGACGTCTTTGCGTGGTCGTACAAGGATATGCCGGGCTAGACAGCTCAATAGTAGAGCACGTAATCCCTCTAGCACCGATGCTAAGCCGCTAGCGTAAACCGAGGAAGATCAAGCCGAATGGTCTCTACAGTCAAAGAAGAAATTGAGAAGCTACCAAGGGTAGGATTCATCGTAGTCATCGAATATCCGACATGGTTGTCCAATATTGTGACCGTAACCAAGGCCAATGGGAAGGTGCGCCGCCGTGTAGATTTCCGGGATCCGAACAAGGCCAGCCCCAAAGACGATTACCCCTTGCCAAACATAGACATCCCGGTGGACTCCACCGCCAACTACGAAGTCAAATCCTTCGTTGACGGCTTGTGCTACAACCGCATCAAGATGGCCGAAGAAGACCAAGAAAAGACAGCCTTCACCACACCGTGGGGAACTTACCGCTATACAAGCAATGCCATTTGGGCTCAAGAATGCCGGGCTACTTATCAAAGGGCAGCGACCGCGCTTTTTCATGACATGATCCACAAGGAGATTGAGGTCTACGTCGACGACATGATAATTCACTCCAAAGGCGAGGATGGGCGCACTTTGTTGACCTCGCGAAAGTTCTTCGAGAGGCTAAGACAACATTCCATGAGACTAAACCCTGCTAAATGCACCTTCGGAGTGACAAGGGGAAAAGTGCTTGGGTATATGGTCAGTGAGCGAGGTATCGAAGTCGACCCCCGAAAGATCAAAGCCATTATGGACATGAGGCCACCTCAAACCTGCATGTAAGTCAAAAGCTTTATGGGCAAACCGCAAAGCACATCACCAAGCTTTCACAACCGCTTGACCACTATGTGCGAGCCCATCTTCAAGCTCATGAAGAAGAATGTAGATACAGAGTGGACCGAAGAATGCCAGGATGCCTTTGACCGCATCAAGGCATACTTAGTACATCCTCCAAGCACTATGCCCCCCACATAGACAAAACCTCTTCTCGCTCTATCTCACCGTCACCGATACTAGCTGGGGCTATGCTTGCTCAGAGAAGAAAGACTCTCGGGTAGAAAATGCCATTTACTTTGTCACCGGAAGCTGTGGAAGTGAGCTCAATTACTCAAAGCATGTGAAAAGACTTGTGCAGATCGGTCCGGGTAGTCGGTAAGTCAAGCATTATATGCAAGCCCACCCCGTGAACTTGGTCTCAAAAATGGACCCCATCAAGTACATCTTCGATAAACCTTCCCTCTCGATGCGTCTAGCAAAGTGGTCCTTCTTCTTAGCCGAATACGACATCAACTACGTGACCGTAAAGGCCATCAAGGGTCAAGCATTGTCGACCATCCGGCAAACTTCCCCAAGAATGAGGACCGCGGCCCGAACCCCAATTCCTGCATGAAGGGATCTTCGTAGCCGAGCTCGAGAACCGATGGCGCCTATTCTTTGATGGAGCCGCTAACAAAAGAGGAAATGGCGTAGGGATGCTACCGGTCGATCCGAAAGATGAGCACACTCCCATAGCCCTTAAGTTGAACTTCCCCGCCACGAACAATGTTGCCGAGTACGAAGCCTCGCATTGCCGGTTTAGAAGCCGCCCTAGAAAGGAATGTCAAGGAGCTCGAAGTTTATGGAGACTCACTCGATCATCAACCAGTCTCCAACAAATGGAAGACTGTGGACCCTAATCTTCAGCTGTATCATGCCCATATGGAGGAGTTGGATCGGACAGCTTCGTAGAAGTGACTTTCCACTACTTGCCAAGGGAAAAGAACAGATTCGCAGATGCCCTAGCTACTCTAGCCTCACCGGTAGAGATCCCCGAGGGAAAAGCCATAAAACCCTTCAGAGTGGGTAGAAGAGAAGCCCCGCCTTCGTTGTGAAGTAGACTTGGGACTCGAGCCTATCAAGGAACCCCGGTACAATCAAATTTACCAGCTCCTCAAAGATGGAGAGTCACCTTTCGAGACGAAGAAGGTAGACCAAAAGAAGGTGTCAAAGCCAAGAGCTTGCAAGCCCCGAAAAGGTTGGCCTCCCATTATGTCATTCTAGGAGGCAACCTCGTACAAGAAACGGTACCAAGGACCACTCCTCTTGTGCGTCACTCAAGAAAGGGCCAAAGAGTTGATGATCAAGTCCACAATGGTCCCCGCGGTCCTCATATGAATGCTAGAGCCCTAATGCAAGTGATCCTCGTAATGGGTTACTACTGGATTTCCATGGAGACAGATCGTGTCCAAAGCATGTCCGAGCGTGCGACAAATGCCAACGGTTTGCCAACCTCAACCATCTCCCGCCTCATGACTCCGTACCGCATGACGACTCCTTGGCCGTTTGCAACTTGGGGTATTGACGTGATAGGGAAGATAGCCCGGCAGAAGCAATGGGCATGAATTTGTGTTAGTAGCTGTCGACTACTTCACCAAGTGGGTAGAGGCCAAGTCCTACAAGGTCCTCACTTCCAAGAAGGTGGCCCAGTTTATCAAGGAAAACATAATATGTAGATATGGGGTGCCCAATGAGATCATTTCCGATACTGGGTCGCACTTTGAAGGAGACTGCGATAGGTTACCGTCGTAATTCGTAATCACTCGCCACAAGTCATCCCCATACGTACCTCGTACTAACGGAGCCGTGGAAGCCGCTAATAAGACGCTCGAACGGATCATCCGGAAAATGGCCACCCGTGGTCGTGATCGGCCCGAAAAGCCGCACCTAGCACTCGGGGCTACAGGACGTCTGTCAGAACAGCTACAGGAGAAACTCCTTTTGCCCTAACTTACGGGATGGAAGCAGTGTTACCAGTGGAGTTGGAAATCCCGTCATTAAGGGTCCTCCTGGAAAACAGCGTCAACGAAGTAGAATGGCTACGCAGCCGGCATGATGAGTTGGCCTTGCTCGATGAAAGAAGGTTAAAGGCCAAGGAGCACACCCGAGCCTACTAGAGGCGAATGGCCAGAGCATTCGACAAAAAGGTCAAGGCCAGTGGACATCAAAGAGGGTGACTTAGTATTGAAAGTGAAGCCCCTACCGCAGACAACCCCCGGGAAAATGGGAACCCGTTTGGATCGGCCCGTATGTGGTGCGTAAGATACTATCGGGAGGAGCCATGAAACTTGCAGACTGGACGGCAATCCCTTTGTCCACCCAAATAACGGTGATAAGCTCCGAAGGTACTATGTCTAAAAAATAAAAAAAAAAAAAAAAAAAGGAAAATAAAAAAAAGAAAAAATCTTAGTGCAAAAAGAGTAATACCCAAATTAGGCCGAAAACCCAAAAAGGGCGGTCTAGGCAAAAACAGTGGTTGCACATAAAAAAAAAAGAAAAAATCTTAGTGCAAAAAGAGTAATGCCCACTAGGGCCGAAAACCCAAAAAGGGCGGTCTAGGCAAAAAAGTGGCCGCACATAAAAAAAAAAAGTTCACTGTAATGAACTACAAAGACCTGAGCCCCTTAGTCTTTCTTGTAAAAGGGGAACGTAGGCAGCCATTTATGGTTCGATCTAAACAATAAAAAAGGGCGATTAAGTTTCCATGAAATGCGTCCTAAACAATAAATAAAGGATATTCAAGTTTTCATAAAACGGGTCCTAATCAATAAGACATCTGAAATTTCCATGAAATTGTGTCTTGATTAATTTCTAAGATAATATCTCTTGTTCATTACAAGTTAAAAACTTCTTGATAAGTTCAAGCACGGTCTACTCTTGACTCGCTAACTCCGCTACAAAGATCTAAAATACAATAAAATGCCTAATAAAACTACCGTGTTTGCAAAATGGCAATAAGGGAATCCTAAGAAAAGATCCGCCGTCATTCGCCGAGTCTTCTTTGGTCTTCTTCCCTTTACCTCGACCCCGTCGAGTTTTCTTTCTCTTCTTCTCTTTGATGTCGGTCTCCCTCATCCCGATCTCCGGTATCCTCACCGGAGCCTCCATCAAACTCCGTGTCAATAAGTGCCCTCTCTACTACGGCACGAGTCCGCACTTCCTCCCTCCGAGCCTCAATCAAGGGAGCGACTTCGTAGAGCCTCTTATATCGAGCCTCCATATCTTTGATAAGGTCACCCGACCGGTTATGGTGACTCGCCTTAGCTTCGCCTCCCTCGTAGTCCTACTCGAGTCGCAGCCGCCCCCAATAAAGCCCGACGTCTCTCCCAAGATGACCTCGAGTCGCTCCCATCTCTCTCTCGTACTCAATCCAAGTAGACAGGGTCAAGATGGTACTCTTCCCGCTCCTAAAGATAGCCCCGGGTGGGAAAGCAAAGCAGTATGTCCAAGCCCTCGAGAAGAATGAGAAGCCGGGCCGGATCCTCATATCTAATGGCACCACCTCCATGGTACGGATGTCCTCCCACCGCCCAACGGCTCCCGTAAGGCCCCGAACCGCCCGGATACCAAGCAGTGGTATGTAGAAGGATGACCAAAGAACCCCGGAACCCTCACTATATAGGACTCCCGAAATGTCCTCCCGGTCTCGCAGCCTCCAAATGAGGTACCCACCATCGAATGTCCGAAGTGGATAGCCTAGCCATCATCGCCTCCCAATCATCTTGGCCCCGCCGCCTAGGCAAACCTCTCCGAGAAATCACCCAAGGGCACCGAGTCGGCAAAGCCCCCGGCAAAGCCCCGAGCCTCTCCTCGCAGCCATAAAGTCGCAAATGACTCCTGCACCTCATAAAACGGTCTCCTCTAGCCATCCTATCAATGCCATGAAGGGTCTCACCCAAAACCAATGGGACAATGTCCTTCCCACCCTCGCAATCTCTCGACCATGTCCAAGAGACCACCATGACAGATCCCCACTGACTCAAAGGTGAACAAAGAAGAAAATATGCAGAGGATAAAGGCATCCATAGCCACCATGGTCGTAGCCATATCCGGAGACCCAAACTCGCCCGGGATATCGTAAAGGTCAATCCCCGTCCGGAGCAATCATCATCTCCTCGCCTCTCCTGCAGAAATCTAAAAGATGCAAGCTTTGCCGCCACCGGCACATCTTCGATTGAGGAATCGATATAGCCTCAATTTCTGGGACCCCCAATCAAGGCTCGGAAGTCTTCATGCGTTGGGACAATCTCATTGTAAGAAAAGCAAGAACGTGTCTCCTAGGACGTCCCAAAACCTTGCCGCCGCTCTCAAAAGGTCCCAATCGGGCGGGAGATCCTTCAAATGCCTTAAAGACTTGATCTTGAATGAAGAATCAAATAACCCCTTGTGAGATTGAAAGTTGTATCTCACCCAAGACTGAAGATCGGACGTAAAACGGTCTCTCTTCCCCTTTGCAATCTAGCGGGCTTCTCCATTGTAAAATGATCAAAGATGGTGTCTTTAGGTCCAATATGTGCTCGGGGAACAGCTTGGGACAAGTCTAGGTTGAAAATGAAATGAAATGGCCAAGCCTTGGTTTTATTCTAAAAATAACCACCCGTGCATGTAACCGTGAGCCGCACGGCTTCATTTGCTCCAGAGACTGCACCGCACGGCCTCATTTGCCTGATGTGGAAAGCAAATCTGCAGCAACCAAGTTGCTGCCCAAAGGGAGTTTTCACCCCATTTTTTCAACCAAAACTCCGTACAAAAGCATGTCCAAAGACCATCCAAGCAGCTTATATATCATTATATATCATTTTGGCCCGCCACCCCAATTCCAAGCAAAAAACTGCCCCGAGGCTCAAGTAATATGCAAATTAATAAAGCATAAAATAGAAAAGTAAATAAAATAGAGTACATTGTTTCCGCCCCATCAGCGCCCAAATAAAGCAAAAATAAGCAAAATGTGCATAAAACTTGTTCATTGTTTGTTTTTCTTCCTAAATCAATTCTAGAGACCTCCTAGGCCTCCGATCCTTCCTCTTCATCGCTACTCAGCTCATAGACGCTAGCCTCTCTCATCAAGTCCTCCGTGTCACTCACATCAGATAGATGGACATTCTCGTGCTCGTATTCGCCAACCGCCCAGATGCCAAAGATTGGGTCCTCGCCCGAGGAATGGCACTAGAGGAGTACTCGAGGCCGAAGAGGTGGATGCCGTGCTCCCGACGTGCCTTCTTTGCGCACGGGCTCGCACGTTTGCCGCCGCCTTGAAGCGCAGCCGCCTTCCTCAAGGGACCGCACACGTCCTTTCCAGCCCCTATTCCGCCCGACTAAGCCGTCATAAGTCCGAGCCGGAACCCGAGAAAAAGAGAAGAAAATCTCGTAAAAATCTCGTAATTGCAAAAAGCAAAGAAATCTCGAAAGAAAAGGGAAAAGACCCTAAAAGTGTACTTACAAGTGTTGTCCTGGCGGCAGAGTATACCGGCTCCCTAGTGTCGGGACAGTATCCCGAACCTCCTTGGTACCCCATCGACCACGTAAGAAAGATGAGCAGGAGGGATCGGCGGATCGAAGGCTCGGCCTCCCCATATCCCCGAGTGATAGCTAGCTTCACTAGCTTCGTGGCGTCCTCGCCGCCGCTCCACAAACACAAAGATATGGGGTATCCAGATCAAAATACTCCTCGCCGCCACGCCCGCTCGATATCTCTATCTCATCCGCCCGCTAATCCTGGGCCGCAAAGATCCGTGCCGGAGGATCATGAGGGGTAATGGCATCCAATGGAGGGATATGCGGCCATGCCGCCCGGAAAACCGGTCCCCCGTATAGATGACATCACATGTCGCCCTGGCCAACCACCGCCCGCCTCGTCGCCTCCACGGCCTCTCCTAGCGTAATCTCCGGATACCTCCCCCAAGGATAAAAGTCCACCCCATCGTGCCCATCCCTCGTTGATAACTCGGCCTCACCATCTTGTAATCAAAGGTGATCCGGGTCTTCCCGGTGAACTTATCCCTCGCATCTCCTCCAAATGACCATAGCGGGAAAGATGGTAGCATCGCTCCGTTGGTTCCACGGAAAGAACCTGATCACCTCACAAAACCAGACCTGCATGTTCAAAACATCAAAAAGGTCATTTTCTCTCATGAAAGTCTCAAAGACAGAAAGTAAAAGAGAGAAAAGAAAATGAGACTACCTCAAGAGCAAAAGAGAAGCAATCCATGGAGGCAGCCTTGTTCCGGCTGTACATGTCCAGGGAGAAGTATAGCTCCGCCAATCCGGCCTCGCCCCAAGAGACCGTCCCAATCCCATCAACATCCTCCAGAGAGTCGAGGAGGCAAGTCATAGCCAGTAGTCCTGCACTGGCAAAGATGGTGACCGACAAAGATCAACCACACAAAGGCTCTAGCAAGCCGGTGGCAAGCCACCTCATTAGCAAGAAATTCCTCGCATGCGCTTCGGGATCGCCACCTCAACATTCCTAGTCTCCATCCCGAGACCCTTGGGAATAAGCTCAAACCCGACCAAAGCCCCGAACTCCTCCGCCGTAATATGGTTCCTCCAGTCACAGCCTCCCGTGAACCGCAGCCGGTGATAGCAAAGAAAATCCGCAGTGTCACCGGCCTCCTGCCTAAGATGAAAGCCGTGGGTGGTGTCCCACCGTAACTCCGAGAGGGCCTCGGATCAAGCCCTTGCTCTTCGAGGTAATGTGAATACCTCGCCAATAGCCTCAATGAATAAGTCCAGGCCGCAGCCCTCACTAGCCGCCAGGGTTCACCCCATTCCTTCTCAAAATCGTGCATCCTCTCGCCATAGCCTCACCGCAATCTCTAAGGCCCCCTAGACTTGTTCTCCCCGTAGACAAGCACAAAGAAAAGAAACGACGCCCTTCACCTCATTTCAAAAGCATGCATATATTCAAAAAGTGCACATATTTTCAAAAGAAAAGCATTCATAAAATTTTTCTAGCATCCTTTGCATGAAAATCGTGTCTTTCATCACTTGAAACACATCGTGTCAAGCACATTGCTCTCCTAAGCACAAAATCACAATTTTCAAAATTATTTGCACATAAGCATTAATTTTTTCTCAAAAATGGCATGCATGAATCCTTTTCATCGTCCAAAATCCCGTTTTCTCATCTATGACCTAGTTCTAGCACATGCAAGAACTCCGTCACCTCTTAGACAATTATCCTTCTTACTTTTATTTTCGAAAAAAAAAGTGGGTCATTCTCATTATTTTTGTCAAATAAATTGCACATGCATGTTCTTTCATCTTCTTAGCCTCATAGGTTAATCATCAAGATTTCAAAATCATCATCAAAAATCCTAGGAAAATTCGAGAAATTCCTAAAACTCGAGTCAAGCCCTAGAATCAATCAAAATCCAATCAAAATCGACGGAATTGAGCAAATTAAGAATGCTTACCCCAACCGATTGAGGATTTGTCGATTTGTGCTCCCTCCTACCCGGGTAGAGCTCCGATGGAGGCGTAAGGAAGTCATACTTCCTCTTCGTACGGACGAGCTTCTTTCCTCCTCCTTCGAGCGGCCTCGAGATGTTCCTTCTAGCTTGCCTTGGCATCGGATTCCTCCGGATCCATTCTAGATCAATAGAAGCAAAGGGATTGAAGGATTTTGAAGAAAATTCTCTCCTCCTCTCTCTCTCTTCCTCGGCGATCGATGGGCGGCACAATGCCCACCCCCGTTCAAAATTCTATTTTAAATAACTGAAAAATCAGGCTTCGGCCGTACGGCTTCTTTTGCCTCCTCTCACGCCGGGCGCTTCTTTCGCCCGAGCGTAAATTACCTTTTGCCCTCGGACTTCCCACTGGGCATATAATTCCCGTTATCCTTTAACTAGGATAACATCCTTTTCCAAAGGATATCCTTTATCTCCTAAGCAAATAGACTTTCTTCCCGCCGCTCCGTTACTTCCGTTATAACGGAATGACGCTAGGTGACAACCTCCGAATTGTCAGAACTCTAAACTTAAGCTACCTCTATCACGAATAGAGAAGTACGCTCAAGTTCTCCAAACTTAAGCTACCTCTATCACAGATAGAGAAGTACGCTCAAGTTCTCCAAACTTAAGCTACCTCTATCACGAATAGAGAAGTACGCTCAAGTTCTCCAAACTTAAGCTACCTCTATCACGAATAGAGAAGTACGCTCAAGTTCTCCAAACTTAAGCTACCTCTATCACGGATTGATAAGTACGCTCAAGTTCTCCAAACTTTAGCTACCTCTATCACGAATAGAGAAGTACGCTCAAGTTCTCCAAACTTTAGCTACCTCTATCACGAATTGAGAAGTACGCTCAAGTTCTCCAAACTTAAGCTACCTCTATCACAGATTGAGAAGTACGCTCAAGTTCTCCAAACTTAAGCTACCTCTATCACAGATTGAGAAGTACGCTCAAGTTTCCCAAACTTCAGCTACCTCTATCTCCTCGATAGTGACGTAAGCTCTAGTATCCAATCAGGTGACAACCTCCATTAATTGTCAAAACTTCAAGGATCTTAGACATCGTTCCTAATCTATCTAGTGATGCTTGAACCATTTACTCAAGGCTTGATTCCTCCGGGATACGTAGGTAGCCTTTCATAAAAGGTCCAAACTCCATCCGACCGCAAAGCCTGTCACCCTTTTTTCCATCATCGCTTCCTCGCTGTGAGGCAAGCTCTTTCATAAAAGGTCCAGCCATCCGACGCTCTCGAACTGGTGCTAAATTCTTCATAAAAGGTCACTCCAGTTTGGTCACCCTTCCATCATCGCTCCTCGCGATGAAGTAGCCCCTCATAAAAGTCTAGATATCCGACCACATCGGTCACCTCTAGCATATCCTCAAAGAGGATCAATCGCCCGACCTCCTAGGTCACTTTCTCTTCTATTTCCCGGCAAGAGACCAGCTTCTCTCCGCCATTCCCCGCGGATCTTTTCCGAACTACGATCCGGCTTGATTCCCACTCGGGATACGTAGGTAGCCTTCCAAAGGTTCAGCCACTGACCACTTCTGGTCACCTAATTCGTCTGCATTCGCCAGATCGGATCCTTTTCTATCGACAACCCCACTCGCCCTGCAAGTGACGTTGCCGAGGGGCTTCTGTAAGTACCCAAATCTGGCTCATGCCTTACGGATAAGTTTCCCGGTAATTCCCTGGACTTTCCTAGAGTTCCAGAGCAATTCCGAAACTGTTCCAAACCTCCCAAGGGCTGAAGGGATTGCTCTAAATTAAAAGGGCACGTTTTAATTGATTTAGGCATCCTTCTAGAAGTGCCACCTTGCATGATTCTAGAAACATGCTGAGTCACACAGGATAATGCCGCACGGCTGCATTAGCCAAGAACCCCTAGCCGCACGGCCTCATTAGCCTTATCCAGACTGCCTATAAATAGAGCCCTACTCTACCCATTTTACATACGAAAAACACACACAATACACCATACTCAGCTCCAAAACTCTCCCAAAACACCGGCCGCAAGATCAAGAGGTCAAGAAAGCCAAGAAGCCACCTCCTCCTCCTCCTTGAAGCCTCCAAAGTTGGTCCTTCCACCAAGCAAGACCCAAAGAAGAAGAGGTCACCACCATTGGTAATCTCTCACTCCCTTACCTTGCATTATACTTGCTCTATGTGATTTAATTGCTCATTGCATTCATATATTGTCATTATCTTGCTTGGGACTTGGCATTTAACATTAAAGATCCTATCTTTATCATATCCCCTCCTCTTTTTGCATCCTTTGCATGAAATAAGCATCATTTGCTATTAAAAATGTAATCTTTATATTCAAAGGTGCATCCTTTGCACCTAAAAATCCCTTTTTTACATAAAAATGTCATCTTTATGCATCCTTTGCTCATAAAAATGCAATCTTTATATTCAAAATGCATCCTTTTGCATATAAAAATCATGTCTTTACAATAAAGATGCATCCTTTGCACCTAAAACCCATTTTCATGCATCCTTTGCATTAAAGATCATCTCTTTATCATCAAATTAGCATCCTTTGCATATTAAATACTATTTTCCTCATAAAAATGCATCCTTTGCATAAAAATCATGTCTTTAATTAAAAATGCATCCTTTGCAAATCAAATGCATCCTTTGCAACCCAAAAATGTCATCTTTTCACTAAATATGTCATTTTTACATGCATTCCCCCATGTCCCCATTAGCAACCTTCTAACGGACCGGTGTAAAGATCCTATCTTTACATCGTTTCTTCCATTAAAGGTGCCACAATCTCTTTAGAAAGGGATAAACCTTGAACCTATATCTCTGATTATCACTTAAGACGAGCATGAAGCATCTATATAAGCTCAATCGTCTTAAGGTGTAGG